>BPLQ01014692.1:0-463356 GCA_021605075.1 Caerostris darwini
GTTCTTTAAAAAAAAAATTTCTTCTAAAATAACCCATTTAGTCGGTGTAGACTAGAAAATGAATCGATTTAAATGAAAAAAATTTCTAAAAAGATAATTTAATACAGAATAAATAAAATTTTTAAATTTCATATGTTCAAGTCTTTAAATCTGATTAAATTAAATAGAAGAAATAAAATAATTGAAAATTAACTACACAGGAAGGAACACGATAAAAAATATGTTTATTATGTTTAGTTTCTCCATAACATTTAGTTTCTAGAAATAGCTTTTGGTACTCAAAGGCAATAAAAAAATAAAAGGTAACATTCAAAACCTTATAAAGCCAACAAAAGAAAATATAACATTAACATACAATTATATACAAATAGTAAATAAATTTGTAAGTGATGGTACAATTAACATTCAATGGCAGAGATTAAAAATACATGTTAATTTTGTACCAAAAATATTAAAATACAGCTAAATATATATTAAATAATGGTAACAAATAAATGAAAACAAGATTGTTTCAAATGTATTTAAATTTATAGAGAAACTTGACATTTCAATAGTAACATTATATATCAAGTTGCATGTGACCACTTTATGGATGAAATAGTAAAAAAAAGCTAAAAGTTCACAATTTATACTTTATTACCTATAAAAATCATGCTTTTGCACAGACTTCTTAAGAAAAAAAATTAGACTATGGAAATTTTAACCAAAAAAATTAAATAGAAATTTTTTGCAATTGAACAGACTGATAAATGAATATAAATGACGAGATTCAATCACGGGGAACAAAATAAGCTATAATTTTTATAAACAACAAAAATTCCACATTTTTTTTTTTTTTACTCTGGACACTCAATAAAAATTCATTACAATCACATCATAAAGAAAAAAATGTTCAGAACTATGATTGCTGTTATGATTCCTAAAACAATGTTTATACCTGCATTAAAAATGCTTAAATATGAATTCAAAACAGTGTTCTCATAGAAACAAATATTTGATTTCACATTAATATATTTGTGACTGATAATGAAATTCTTTTAAAATATGCAATAGGGATGCAAGATGACATGTTATAGAAATATGTAAGGAAACTTTCATAGTATAAGAATGTATTTTAGTGATCCTTAATATACGAAAGAAAGCTAAATTTTGCATTTAAAAATGCTATATATTAAAACATTTTAAAAAATTTAATTTTCATTTATAAAGAAATTTCATCATGCTCAAAAAAAAGAGAAAAAGCAATTAAAAATGTTATAATCAAGCAGTATAAAAAAAAAATCAAAGCTAAAGAAAAGTAAAGTTATATTAAAACCTTAAGATATTAGCAGTCATGGTATAGATAAAAATACTGTAAGGTAAGAGTGCACATTAATGTATTAAAATTCCATAGAGAACATTTTATATGCAAGGAACAGTTATTAAAGAAAATTTTGAGTTTCAGACCCCACACATAACAGAAAACTAAATTATAATATCAATATTTTGTCTATGATTGGCATGTATTTAAGAGCCATGCTTTTTTTGCCTAAGAAAATTGAATACTCTAGAGCAGTGTTTCTTAAGAAAAAATAAAGAAATATTTTATGAAAGTTAGATGCTTTAAAGGCTTCAAATGCTGTGACAAGTTCAAATTTGATTGATTGTCGAAGTCCAGAAAGAACCGACTACATCAAAAATGAAAAATTAACCTTCTAACATTATGAAAGTTGAAAAAAATTTGCCAAAAATCCTTAACACAAAAGTGATTAAACAGCATAGGTTTTGAGAATATGCATTACTTGTTAATTATTTAAAATAAAGCTATAAACATCTAAGAATAAACTTTTCCCCTCAAGGCTAAGGATTATTTTATTTTAAAGTGTAGATAGCAAATAAAATATTTTGCAAAATTTCAAGGTTTTTAATTGTTTAAATGTGAAAAAATTTAGGAAATTCTGCCCTAGAGTATATCTCAAGCATGTCTTGAATATCCTATCCCAATTTTCTTTATCCTTCCTATAATCAATGTGTATATAGACTAGGAACACATGCATTCTACAATAGTTATGCTATTTTCTTTTTTGTTTGAGTGCCTGCTGTTTATTTTTGCTGTCGGCATTCATTCGTTCATTCATTTTATTACTACGTATGTGTGAGTGTGTGTTTATTCAATTGTTCACATTTTGAGATATAATTAAATAAAATGGGAAAAAAAATTGAGAAAGAATGCAAGATATCTGTAGAAAATGAACTGAACATTTCACAACTATAATTTTAAGAAAAATTAAACTAATATATAAAACTAAAGAACAAAATTTAATTTTAACTCGATATTTTATGAAATCCAAAACAAATTTAAAATCCAGCTGAAGATTTGATTTTTAAATCAAAATGGCAAATTGACAAGTAATTAAGAAATAAACTTTTAATTTAACTGAAACATCTAAACAAGTAGAACTTTAAATGATGCGACAGATATGATAATATGCAGTTAAATTGGCAAAATAATGTATACAAAGAAATGGATAAAAATATTTACAATACAACATATCAAAACATACAATACCAAATTAATATAAAATATTTATCAATCAAATACATTTTATATAATGCTTCTTTTTCATTGCTTAACTTATCTTTTTAAACAAATATATAGGCTACATTATGTAAATTAAATACCTTAAAAAAATTTATCAAACAAATATAAAAACATTTCATTTCTTCCCTCTAATGATATATGAAGGACAGTAATTGTTTATATTGACACACACAACACACATGCAGGTTTATATGCAATCAGTTTTTTTTTAATAAAAGTTAAAATTTCATAGTATAAATGTTAATAAAATTCAAAAAACTCAAAAAATAAATTAAATAAACATTTTAAATAAAATGTGTATCAACAAGTAACAGAACTAAAAAAGATATTGCATTTAAAATAAATAAATTTCTAAAATAATAAATCTATCAAAATCACCTAAATTGGTAAATATCAAATTTTATTCTTAAACCATACATAAAAAAAGAAATTTTGATACAAAAGTCACAAGAGCATTATAAAATCAAAAATTATTTAAATTTAATAACCACCAATAGATAAATTTACGAGGAGTGATAAAAAAGTTCAGTGAATAGGCAATGCATACAGATGTAGTACAGCAGAAAAATGCCTTAATGATATCTTTAACAGCAATGGTTAAATTTGAGCAGTAAAAAACACTTCACTGTGCGCTTATTTAGTATTCACATATTTTTCTTTCTGTCATAAATGGCACATTTTGAGCAACATTGAGAATAATCATTAAATTTATTTAACCATTAAATAAAATGAGTGAATCAAACCATACTAAACAAATGCTCTAAAAATTTTACTTCAATTCCATTATTAGAGAAGTGAAGTTAAGAAACAAAATAGAAACAATGTTAATTTATTACTCTTAATAAATTCAAAAGCTGGCAGCTAACATTGCAAATATGAAAAATGATTTGACAGATAAGTCATTGAAATCTGGTTAAGTGCAGCTCTTTTGAAAGCACTGTACAGATACATTTACAAAACAATAAAAAGTTAAAATTTCTTAAAACTATACATTATTCAAGTTTTATTTAATACACAAATATTTGCTTTCATAAAGTATTTTACATTTCAATGGTTAATAAATAAAATGAAAGGGTAAATTTTTCAAATGACACCTTTCATGCATTAATTTTTCTACTACTTAATTCACGGAACTTTTAAACCACACCTTGTACTCTAAAAGAGTTTATATTTAAATCTCCATAATTAACATTTCTAGGAACATAAAAATAGCAGTAGTTACTAAGAAGTAAAGATATATTTTAATTCTAAATGAATCTTAAGTTCATTTAAGCAAAATGGGAAAAAATTTTCTGAGAGCTATCAAATACATAACTTATTTAAAGATTTTAATATGTAAAGTTACTACATAAATACACTTTAAGAAAATTAATGAAAACTTGAAAATATAAAACAGCAACTAAAATTAAAAATGTATGCAGTTAAAAAATTCATTTATGAATATTAATGCATGTTTGGCAATATATGTATAAATGTTAGGTTTTTTTTTTTTTTAAAGAAAGTTTTAAGAAATCCTCAATTATAGCCCAGGGGGTAAAAATTATTAACGAGTATGGAGGAGGACAAGGATTCAATTCTGGCTGGTGCCAATTGTGACAGTATTTCCCATCAATAGTCAGGACTGCATGATTGCAGTTAATGGTTTTTTTTCCAATGCTACATACAAATGCAAGATAGCTACCCCTGAGAATCCTCAAAAAAGGAATTACTCCCCTTTGTCCAACCTAGAGAACAATGATCACTTTATAATAGGTAACAACCATTATTAAATGTTACAGATTAATGGAATCTTGAGTTACCTGCAGTTAACAAGTGCCCACATATCAGAACAAAAATATGACATATAACAAATTTTCTTTTACTTCAAGAAGAAAGATTTAAAAGCTGTAGAAATTTCTACCTAAATCATAATATGAGTAAAAATAAATGTAAAGACTTCACTTATAACTTCTTAAATTTTGTTAAATGTTCTTGTAATTCAAACAAAAATTTTGCAAAAGACTGGCATAACACATATGCATATGGTAACATTTCATTTTACATTATATAACAGGGACTTTTATCCAATATTGAATTTTGCATAATATCAGCAAAAAAGCTTCAAGCAATTAGTTATATAAAATTGATATATGCTAAAATCTTTGTAGCAATTAAAAAAATGTAGACTATTTGTAAATTTTCAAAAGAATATTGTACCAAAAGTAAAATTCTTATGAATTTTATTTCTGGTAAATAAAGAAATATTTTAAAAAGTGAAATGAAAGAAAAAAATTTAATGATTTTTTTAGAAAGTATGTTAACATTTAAATAAAGAACGTAACATAAATATTTTCTATGTTTATTGATTAAGGCCAAGTAGTATACTCATAAAAGTCTTAAATCAAAGAAAACAATTGAAAACATAAAAGCAACTATCACTATTTTTTAAAAGTCAAAATAAAGAAAAATTTATAAAAAAAATCATACTTTGCAAGCTAGAAATATAGAAGTTTTTGAATACTGTTTTGGAAAATGTATCATTAACAAGAAAGCTCTAAATTAGCTACTTCAACATCCATTTATACATACACACATTATAAAATAAAGGAATTCTCATTATGTAGATGTACTTATGCCCATGTCGATCTATATAATAAGAACCCTTTCATTTCAGTTCATATAATGGGAAGTTGCACCCAATAACTGCATCTGGCATTAAACTTTATTTTTACATTTAAATATCAAGCTCTCTTTTGCAAATTGTTTACATAATCTATTTAACATGCAGCATTAAAAAAAAATGGTAAACATGATAGCATATCACAAATTTTTTTTATCAAGTGTTTTAGATTGATAACTCACTTATTCCACTTTTAAAACACTGCACAAACACAAATCTCATTACTTAAAATGCTGAAATGAAAGCGATATCTTAAAAATGTCTCTGAAGTGTGCTGGCACACTGAATTTAAGAAAAAATATTTCATGATAGCAATATTAGAAAGATACAGTTATTTTTAAGTTTCTAAATCACATCAGTCTGGCACTTGACTTATGCTTTTGAATCTTGTCCGCTCACTCAACATTTGTCTGAAAATAAAATTATATAAAATTTAAAACAAAGAATAATTAGCAAAAGAATAATTAATTTTACAATAAAATGTCTTACAAAAGGTAAAACATATAAAAGTCAGTTTAATACAACACACACTCTTGCATCACAGCTTATAAAAATTATAATATTTTAAGAGTGATTTTATTGATCCTTGCATCCATAAAAACTGGAACATGATCAAAGAAAAAATAAAGAATGTAAAAGAAAATGAAATATCAAGTAAGAAAACACTGAAGTTTATCCTAATAATTTTTTTTTTTTAAAGCTTTCAAACAGAAGCATTCAGCCATTCTTCTCAATGTTATAATACTATAACTCTTATAACAGTAAATCACTTTTAGAAATCAAGTGAAAAACTTAATGGCTCAACAAGTTGATGAAATCTTGCAGCTATTCACTTTACTTTTCATATCTATATTCTCAATATAACTCATATCTTTTAAACCTCATAGAATATAAACATATTGTTTATATTTTTCCTGAGGCAGCAAGGTCACCAGATCAATTGAGCATGCACAGGACATGGAAATTTGCCAGATTTAGATACCCTAGAATATTACAAATCTGGAAAATTAATTGAGGAACATCAGGCAGATTATATCTCAGCACAGAATTAGGAATTTTTATCATTTCTTATACATAGATTATGTAAACATGAATGACTATCAAGAAAGATTGGTAAAATCATGGAGTTGAACATTCAACTACTAGCAGCTGACACAGCTTGCAGCCTTTAATTTTTAACTATTTTATTACCTATGTATGAGTTATTTAATTACAATAAAAACAGACACTCACACGTTCCCCCCTTCTTTTTTTGAAAAATTTAGTTAAAAAGGGAAGGAATTTGTTACTTTTTAGACTGCACCAAACAGATAATTAATGCTCATGCATGAAGTGAACATAGACATAAAAGGAACAACCATAAAATTTTTTAAGAAAACTCAGTAATATAAATAACAAAGCCAGAAACTTAAGAGTCATGGTAAGCCAATATAAGCATATGCTTTTACGTGTCAATCCTTAAAGTTAAAAAAGTTAGACAAATATCTTAAGCTAATATTATTTTTGACTAATCAAAATATTTCAGTCATCTAGTGACAGATTTTATATGATGTAAATATTTAGCTCCGATACTAATATTTGTTTTAAAGATCATCTCAGATTTTCAAAGCATGTTTCAGAAATACTTATTTGTTTGAAGTTTTCTAAATGTAATTTAATATTTAAAAATAGTTACATGGCTGCATGAGAAAAAATATAGGATATATTGTATATTATATTATCTATGAATGATATTTTGTTTCTCAAAAAAAAAAAAAAAAAAAAATTTTTTTTTTTTTTTTTTAACTTATAGAAATGAATACTTGTTGTTCCTTGGGTTGGTTTATAGTACAACTTTGCTCAATCTTCAAACATAAGTCATTCATAAAAAAACCTTCAGACTGAAGAGTTCCTTGACCATAAATGCTTATTACAATTATAAGCTGTATCTGAATAAATGCTAGTAAAAACATTTATTCAGGTGCAGCAAAGTAATTATCAGATGCAGTAAAGTGATTACTAAAGTAAAGTAATATAACTATGATTATGAGGATTTCAGATCTTTTCGAAATTTGAGGAAAAAATCCTTAAATATTGTTATTATAAGATTTAAAATTACAAAATACTATACTGTTTAAATAAAAATTTGCCAACAATGAATTCCTAACATCTTCAATTAATAATTTGTCAAAAAGAAAATTAAGGTAAAAAAAATACAGCACATTTCATGCATTTTTTATCTGCATATTAATCATAATAAACTCTTTAATTTATTTTTTACAACAATTTCGTTCACAATACACAGTGATTTTCTCCTTTTATACGCTTCTATATTTGTTTTAACTTGAATTTTTGCATATGATTTTAAAAAATTAATATACTTTGAAATTTTTTTAATGTATTTTATTTGAAAAACATTTAGTCTTAAGTGATAAGTTTAAAAGATAATAGCTTGAAAATAATACTTAATAGTTCAATGTGCTGAGTACAGACTAATGGCAAAAAAAAAATATGACCTATTTTTATTATTGTGATGAAATAATATTCATAACAATGTTTTATTGACTAAACTACAATAGTAATCCAAAGTACTATATTCCTTAAAATTTCAAAGCACAGAAGAAATTATATCCAGCACAAAAAAAAAGTGAACAGTGAAAATTAGCAAAAGATACAACTCTATACCATACTTATTTAATTGAACTTTTAGAATATTTTTACCACTTAATTGTTATAAATTTTAAATTGCATTAAATATTATTCATATGATTATGACATTTTTAAAAATTGCTGATGAATTTGACACTAAATTCCATTAAGCAATTTTTTTTTCCTCAAATTATTTGTTCATGAAATAAATAATTCTTACCTTAATACACTTTGGTGGTGCTTACAAGTTGACTTCATAGCAGCAGCTATTAGTAATAAATTAAACATATCTCTCTGAAAAAGAAAACCAAAAATTCATATGCCATTTAATACAAATTATCATATTAACCAATGTTGAAATTTATTAAAATTGAATATAAATAACAAATATCAATGCTTTTTCCCCTGACAAAGTTTTAAATGAATACCATGTATCTAACTGCTAAATTTTAAAATGCCAGTTCAAATATTAAATAAATATGAATTTAAATGTTAAGTCTAAAGTTACAATTATTAATACTGATTTCAGAATATTTATTGACGACTATTCTATAAAAATTCCACTATTTGTAGAAACCAATGATTGTCATAAATTGTAAACTGATAAAAACAAATGAATGCTACTGTTAAATAAACATTGCTCTATATAAATTTGTAGCATTTAGATGGCTATATCCAGAAACTTATTAATTTTCTATTTCAACTTGTCCAAATGTTTTGAAATAAAGATATATCAAAAGGCACTGCAATAATATAAATATAGAGGTATACAGTAGCATAATAATGAAAACAAATTTAATGGCAAAGATAATTTGACTACAAAATATACCTGAGTATTGCTGCCTCCAATCTGAACAATATTGTAACGTAAAGGATACAATATGTCACAACAATCTTCAACCCTTCCTTCATCATAAGCAACTATAGCTTCACACAGAGAAAATCCTACGTCTCTTGTAATAGTGTGATTGGTCCCAGACCCATTTCTTAAAAATGGAAGGAAAAGATATTTAATATATTTTGAACAATATATTTAATACTTTTAGGGTGAACCATATTATAATTTACTTTTATAAAATGATTATTTTTGTATTAAAATGTGAAAGGAAAATTAATACAACAATAAAAAAATTTATTATTGAAATAAACCATTACTTACAATGACCATAAAAATAAAGTTTTGAAAATTATTTCTCTACATTATAAAATTATCATTTATATTTCAAACTAAAATTTCTAATATTTAAAGTATATTTTACATACATTTTATATTAAAACTTATTAATGTAATAACAAAAGATCAAAATTTAAGTTAGATAAACAGAAAAGAAAAAATTGTGCTCTAAGGAACTGTCAAATTTAAAAATCTAAAGAAACCAAAATTTTTATGCTAAAAAAAAACTATAGGTACTATTATGATACACTATTAAAATTTCCAAAAACAAAGATATAAAATTTTAGAATTTCTAGAAAAGGTAGTAAGTATAAATTTTATAATTATTCTTTAAAAAATACAAAATTAAAAGGGATATTGATTCAGCATTGAGTAAAATAGTTTTTTTTTCTTCTCCCTACCTTCTCTACTCTCTACAATAATTTCCTCAGGTTTAAAAGGTGGTGATATCAGTTATTACAAATTTAAATTACTGAGAATTTACCTAACTTTATAGCTAAATCTTGTTCTAAAATTTATATATCCAGCCTTATAATAAAATAAAATTACATCTTATTTAAATGTTTGAAATTCCTATGAACACACACTTAATTTAATTTAAAGAATGAGGTACCTTTAACCTACCTTCAGTGTATATTAAATATTTTGAAAACAATGGAGGATAATGATTCCTGTCAGCTTAAAACAACACACAGGGCTAATTTATCAAATGCATATTTAAGAGATTTTTGAGCTATAACCTGTAAATTTCTTAAGCAACCATTTAATAATTCTTATACACTTGATAAATAAACTTAAATCAATAAATTTTGCTTATAGAAATTATGAACTTGCAATATTTTTACTATTTTTTTAAATTAAGAAATTTTTTCACTTTCTAATTTCCCTAATAACCCCCCTGGTCAATCAATTTGGATGCTCAAACAGGGTGGCTACAGAAACTGAACAAAATTTCCCTAACTTACGGCTACTAATTATATTAGTCTCCTGGTTTTATCCTACTGAGAATCACTATGTGCACAACATACGTTTTTCTATGTTATATATTATAGTAAATCACCGAATTATTATATAATAACCAATCTTACTAAAATAAATACAGATAAATTATTTCATTTAAAGTATTTTTATTAAGAACAATTTGCATGATTTATTTTAACATTTGACTTCTTTTTTGAGAAACTTGCAAAAAAGAAATATACAAAACACTCACAAAATGCCAAACGGCAATTCTCTAGAATGTGTTTAAAAGGCGACACAGTACCAATTATAATTTTTTTTTTTTTTTCTCTTTTATGTACAAATATAGTGGAAGCCCATTGAAGAGCAGAATTAGTAAACAAATACACAAATAAAGTATGTATTCAGTGCATATGCTAAAGGATACTTGATCAAATAATTTAGGCTTAATACACTTTAAAATTTATATAAATAATTCATTAGACTCAATTTTCAGTAATTAAATACATAAATTACAAATACCAATCAATGCAGATGCTAAAGGATTGTGAAAGTAGGTTTAAGGAATGAATTTAAGTTTAATGCACAAATAATTATTGATATAATTGATAAAATATTAAAAACTTTAAAATCCATACTTTTCAAAATCTTCTGAAGCAAACAGCACAAGTACAAATAATAGCAAGAGTACAAGTACAGCAAATTAAAAGACAAATTACAAACTAGTGAAAGATGCATTTAAGAGTCAAACTGAACAGCTCATCATAAAAAAACCAGGATGCAAGGTTGTCATAAAATGAGTAACGATCCAAGTTTGTAAGCATGTTTGACTACAAAATCGCCGATCACGCCGCATGCCTGGCGCGACATTTTAGTTAGCAATTTTTACAAATTTTCTTGACTTTTCCACATCGCCACCCTTTCAAACTGAAAGCAATACTCAACATTCTATAACCATACTTATAACACCAAACAGGACAATCATAAAATTACTTAGGAGCCTTTCATAAGCTATCAAATAATTGTTTACAAATGTTTCATAAACCATTATCAACTGCATAGTAATAGAAACATTTAAGTTGAAATGGAGTCTTTTTTTTATTTTTAAGAAATGCTTTAAATTTTAGAAATTAAACCTTAAATTATTAACCACCACCAATAAATTTTAGAGAGAATGATATCAGTCATTTCCTGAGAAATGGAAGAAACTTTTTAAACATGTCTTATTCGTAGATAAATATTACTGTATATTATTAAAGGTGAAGAATAGGGTAAATATAATTTAAATCTTAACTATATAACTAAATAAATTACATGTAATTAAAAATTATTATTAGAATGCACTCAATACAGGATAAATTATATAAAATTTAAAACATGCTAAATAGAAAAATACTTCAAACAATTTGCTTGTTAGATTCTTGATAGATTATTCAGGATAATGAATATCTTACATTAAAAGATCTTACAAAAATATAAAGCAAGCATATTTTTTTTTATAAATTACAGAACACACTGGTGTGACATACTTATGACATCAGTGCTAAATACCTTGTGTCATAAGGAATGTATTAGTCGATTTGGTGGGTAGATAAACGATTAGGCATTCAAAAAACATTTCAAATTCTGTTATACAGAAACAGTGATTTATCAGACATACAAAAAGGAATGATTATTAGTTTGCAGGTAATGGGAGATAGCATTTCAAAAACTACAGTTTGTGAACTGTTTGCATTTTGCCATGGTGTTTCCTACTTTTAGTAATATTCTTAACATGATACAATTTACTCCACAATGTATGACTAAATAGCATTACAGAAAATAGAAATTGTGGTGATGCACAAACATGAAAGAAGGAAACAGCAGCCATAGTAGTAGTATACTCTAACTAATGCACTTTAGGGGAGCAACTTACAGCCAAATGAACCAAGGGGCTACCATAAGAATGTCCAGAAAATGTTCCTGCATATTTGATTCCACAGTAGACAGATGATGATAGCATCTATGCTAAGGACTGTGCATTGTTGGACAACATTGTTCACCCATTGATTGGCGAAACTGCTTCCTCCATTGAATCATATTTATGCTCCATTGGACAGATGGACAATAGCAAATATGGTAAGAAACCTCAGAAAGCAAATAACTTTCAATCAGTCATGGATGGATACTATCTGGCAAAGGTAGAATTGTGGTCTGGGGAATGTTTTGGAGTTTGATGACATTCACTGGATACACCATCATTGTGGATGGCAATATGGAGCAACGTAAGTAAGAATTTATTCTTGCTATCTATGTACATTCATACCCTGCTTTTGGGAATGATGACATCTACCAGCATAACGTGACGCTTCATAGAACTGTAATTGTATGCAATTAGTTGGAAGAGCACAAGAAAGACCCCAGTACTTCCCCGTCTCCAAAATACTCTGGATTTGCATCCAATCGCACATTTACAGGACCCTCATGGGTAATACAAATACCACGCTCCAACAGGACTGTCAACTAAGCCAGTCAACATCGATCAATAGAGAGTTTTTGCATAACGGAAGCCACCCACCTTCACTTTTCCGCTGTCAGGCTCAAGATGCCATTGCGCATGCGCTTGAATTGAGTTTTATAATAAATTGAAAATATACATAGATAAACTAAATGTACTATTAAAATAAGTGCTTAATAAATTTGCTCGTTTATTTTGAAAATTCTTTATTTAAGAAAACAACATATAACAAGAAATATGTTTTTATTCATTTTCATCCTTAATATTAGTTACTTTTTTTAATATTGGTTTATTTTTATATTTGTTTGTCATTTTTTTGGGGGAGGGGGGGGATTACAACTTTCTGTTCCATTTCTTATAATTTTTCTCTTTTTATGAGGAATTTTTTGTAATGGTATAAAAGTAAATAATTTTTAAAAATATTTCTGCTATCTGCAAATTAAAAGTAAAGTAGCAACATATAAATGAACCATTACAATTTTCTTTTTTTATTACATGTTTCATGTGAAATTATTAATTTATTTTATACATCTTTATAATAAATTGCAAGTATAAATAAATTTACTATATTATTTCTTAATAAATTTGTTTTGTTAGAACAGTGTTCTTTACTTAAAGAAATGTCATATTGCAGGAATCAATTTTAACATTGTCATCATTAAACTTAACTAAAAAGATATTTAACAAACAAACAAAATTACTAACCTCAGATATTCTTGAAGAGATGTCATTAAATAATTTGTGGCATCTTTATTTTTTGAACCCACACTAGATAGCAACATGTGAATGTCATTAAAAGCCAAAATATGATCATCAAAATGTGGACGACATAGATCAAATACATCTTTCCACCTGTCTCCAACATTAACACCTAATGCCAGAAGAAAAAAATGTTAACTTTTATATTAATTGACAAAGAAACATCTATGTTATTAAAAAAAATATTTAACTTCATAATTTTTAATATCTTATAAAAAAAATTGCCTCGAAGGAAATTTTTTAGTCCCTGCATAATAAACAAGCAAAAATTCAATTATTTTTGACATTAACTATTACCTGCTAATTCTAAGCGGTACAGCAATGATGTTGAATCAACAATATCAAGCATGGCACCAGATTTCATTCGTTCACTGACTTGACTATCAAAAATATCAAGTGCTGCTTCACTTTCACCCTAGAAACAAAAAAATATTATTTTTGTATGAATTTTTAAACTAAATTTTTAATTAATTTTAAACTAATTCAAAAATGAAAGTAAAAAAAGATTCAAATTGTAATATAATACACATTTAATAATTTGTACATAAAGAGCTAAATTAAATGTATGATGTTAATATTTATCTCAAATAGTTAAGTTAGTTAATAGTTCTTTATAGTTAATAGTTCTCAATTCAATTTCAGAGAAATATTATGAAGCAATGAAATACCTACATATGAAATTCTTAATAAAATAGCATCCCTAAAATATCATAATTCAATCTTAAATAAATCGTTTTAAATACATTTTGATTTATTCATTCCATTAGAATCTTTTTAATCTACACTCATTGCTACAAAGTAAGCACACAAAGGAAAACGTTAATTTCTGGAAACCAATCCGAATAGAGGTTGCAATTTGCTGCAGAGGTAGGAAGTACACAGCTATGTTAAGTAACAGTCAATTGCGGTTCCTGTAAAGAAGTATGCAAAAAAGGCAGTCGTATAAGCCCTATGCCAGCATTGTGAAGGGTTACAGGAGTTGCACGCAAGTGAATGTTGATAAAAGTTTAGAATTTTCAAAATTTTGCTTTCAAGACGAAAGTATTTTTGAATTCCAGAAGACAAATGGAAGAATCTGAGAATTCTTCGTATTGATTGATTGAGGATTACTACCACATGCATTGCAACAGAATAACAAGCTTCAATCACAGATGTTCTTTTCTACGGCGTTTTCATTCAATAATTTCACGATTATGGAAACAATTTCTAACCAGAAAAACAGTTGTCCGAAGACCTGTGACCAGTCTTCCAAATGTTACGACCCATGCGGAAAATCGATATGTTGCTGTTGCAATCAAGTTAAATCGAAGAGTGACCTCCAAACATGATATGGTTGCAGAGAACCTTTGTCAGACAATATCTACCATTACTGCGCGATAAAGACTACACATGAATGCACTGTATGCCTGAGTACACCAAGTTTATGAACATAAAATAAAATCAGAGCAGCAAGTTAATTTTGAAGATTCATATTTGAGAAATGGAGAATATGATAGTTATTTTAGGAAAGATGGAACAAAATTGGAAAATAAACACATTTCCTAAAGTGTACAAACACAATGTCATTATTGTGTATTACTAGACAATTTATAGAGCTCTTATAGGTTTTCTAGATGACAAGAACGAAAGAATTTGCTTTTGAACTTACAAAACTGCAATTATAAAATGAATAAAGAATAAATGTATTCCACCTTGTGTAAAATTAACAGTAAAAAGGCTACTAAATATTCCAGAGAAGTAAAGTGTCTAAGAAATTAGCTGTCTATGTAAAAAATTATTGTGACTATTCAATACATTATTAGCTAGTGAAAAATCTTTAGTAAAATGAATTCCCTTATCACATGAGAAAGTTGCTTTGAAGAACATTATGCTGAATATTTTTTTTATAACTGAATAAGTGTCAAAAATAATGTAATTTGAATGTATGCAAGAAAATTAATTCGGAATTCTGAACTTATTTCTTGTACTGAATATTGAATTTTCATGCTTTATGTCCGTAAAATGTCCAAATATAAGACAATCAATGGTTTAGATATTTACGAATGATAATATTTTACCCTGAAAATATTTTTTTTACATATAAATTGTTAAATGCATTGAAAAGAGTAAAAAAACTTTAAAGGGAGAAAAACTAGAGGCAAAATAAAATAATTGTCTATTTTAAAATTGCCATTAAAATGAAATACTTGTACCCAATTAAAAAAATTATTCCAAAATTAAGATTAATTTTATTTTTAATGAAAAGAGTTTCATATGTTAATGAGAAATCAGCTTAAAAATTGGGGTCAATTCTTCCCAAGCATGTAAGTGTCAAAATTGGGTGCATGTGCTGAAAGATTAAAAGCTCCTAGATTTATGAATTTTTTTTAACTTTTTACAATATAGGTTTGTAAAAGAGGACATGGATAAGTAATTATAATATTAAAAAAATATTTCAAAAGATTATATACCTTTTCTATGTGATATAATGCCCAATGCCAGAAATTATGACAAGCAACCAATCCACAAACCTATAATATAAACATTTTAAAATCAAATATAGCAGATATCTTACAATTAATAAATTACATCAGATAAGTTGAATTAATTTCGAAATTTGTCATGTAGATTAACTTCTAGTATTTTGCTATTTTAAACTAACAAAATACTTTCTTTCAGAATTTTTAAAAAATGATATTTCACACATTTATTAATTTCTTTTACACAAATAAGCATTATGTTCTGCATATATGATTAGCTGATAAACGTATAATCCAATTACATAATGATTTGAAATATTTAGTAGATCTAAAACAATATTTACATATGACAAAAAGGAAAAAAAAAATGTTTACATACAAAAAAATTATTTCAAATTAAGAAAGCAACCATTTCAACAATGTATTCATACATTTTCTACGAATATGAGTTGGTTTATTTTATATATGACTAGGCTAAACTGTTGATAAATGTTTCAATTAGTCTATTTAGATGTTAAAATGTTATTTATGTACTACAATAATGAAAACTTTTAAATATAACTCCTCACATATTCCAAATATTTTCACAGATAAATTATCAAACTTGTTAAATATTTGTATGTTCATATGATAAAAATAAAACTCAATACCGTCCAGTTATCAGCAGTATTTCTTAGAAATGTAACTCCTTCATCAACACGCCCTTCCATTTCAAAAACATGAGCCAGAGCATGGGTAGACCAGGCATCTTTGGCATTTATTTCTAAACCCTATAAGTTTATGTATTATGTTATTCTCAGAAATAAAAAAAATTTCCAACAAAAAATTTTAGATTATAACACAGAATATATTATGTCTGTACATAATTTTTACAATATTCAAAACAGAAATTTAACTATATTTTTTATTAAATGGCATGGAAAAAATTGTATGATCAAGTAATTTTTATTCTTCATAGCAATTATGAAATCTGACTGTTTGAAAATAAAAATACAAGCCATAACTTAAAGAAATTAGTTTTTAATTAAATTAAAATAAAAGTAATCCATATTAATAAAGTTTCAAAATGAGGCAATCAATTTTAATTATCAAATTAAAGTACAAATTTGCTTTAATATTTATTTATTTATTTTTTTTGCTGCAAGATCTAACATGGAAGTATGAATATTTTACTAATACTGACAGTAATGTTCAACATCTTATCTATTTCCAAATACATGACTTTTTATAAAATTATCAATTGCAATAAAATAATTGAATAATTTTCCATTTCACAAGAAACAAATTTTATTATTAGACACTGACGGTTAACAAATATTTAACTTCCCATTCAAAATATTTAGAATAATTTACCTTTGAACTGTTACGTTAATTTTAACAAAAATGTTAAGGAATTTTCATTCCCATATAATTGAGAATTTTTATTGCTACCTAGAAAAATACAACAAAGAAAAATTTTACTAATACAATGTTACCTTTCTTGCATTATTTTCGGCTTTTTTATATGATTCTATTTCTACAAGTCCAAATGCATACATTCCAAACAAATGACTGAAATTAAAAAAGAAAATTTTATATAATTAGTTTTGTTAGATATAAAAAGATTAAATGTTTTAATTTTATTAATTATTCTGCTTAATACAGAAAATGACTCGTAAAGTGATTAATGTAATGTTAAAAAAATTAGAACTAAAAAGAAATTTTAGTTTTTAATTTTGGAACAATTTTAAACTATTTCTTCCAAAAACTTTTAAACTTACTTATATTTCACTAAACATACATACCCATATAATGGGATCTCAGGAGACCAATGTGGAAGAACTTTTTCAACCGAATTTTTCATCTCTTTTTTATAACCAAGATAAAAGTAAGTGTCATGATTCATTTTAATAGCTAAAATATCTGTGGGATGGTTCTGTAGGATATCATCCCATATAGCAGTAGCTTCTACCCAATTCCTAGAGAAAACAAATTTACCAAAATATCAAAAATAAGCCATTAACAATATATAAATTAATAAGCAAAAATTTACTAATATATTACAATAGGAGTTAATTCGAAAGCAGTACAAATAACTATTAAGAAAAAAGTGGGATAGAAGGGAAGAGATTTTTAAGTTTTTGAAGCATATATTTCTCAATGTAAGAAAAATATTTCGCTCCTGACTCACCCAGATGCCCAAGTCAAAATTGCTTTGACATGATCTTTTTCTCTTGGTGTTAAAATATTTGCTTGATTTTCTGTCATAGCTTCTAAACTTTTAATATCTTTCTGAAAGTCTTCATCCAGCAGAAAACTTCTCCCAGTACCCATTAAATCTAAACCAATCGAAAGAGCTTTTCCCATCACTGAAACAGACAATTATAGAGCAATAAATTAATTATATTTGAAATCAATTAAATTTTAAGAAGCAAAAGTGAAGTCAACAAAAAAATAAACTCCCAAATGAAATTGAAACTTATTTATCTAAAAACCACAAATATGCAATTTAACTATTTCATAACCATTTTCAGTTCATTAATTTAACAGTAACTGTTTTAATTAAAGATTTTCTTACATACTATACAAGAAATAATTATGCAAATATTTATATTAAAATTTATTTTGCATAAAACTTTAAAAATATTTTGTACAATTACTTTAACACCAAAGTTCTAAAATGCAACACATTACCCAAAATCAGAGAACTAATCTTTAAATTATTTATTAAAAATATTTATAACATTTTACCAAGTTAAAAAAAATTAAAACTGAAATTACAAAATTTACTACATTAAATTATTTAATTAAAATTATAATGTATTTTAAAATTGCAACTTTTACTTATTCAGTTTTCAAGCATATCTAATATACTTGCCAAAATTTGGGTCAGCAGATACCATTTCTTGAACAGTCTTGGACAAACCTCCCAGCGATGGTTCTTCATACCAACCTACATACTGAAAGGGGGGAAATAAAGTATAAACAACAGGAGAAAATACATCAATTGACTTAGTACACAAAAACCCAAGTGCTTCAAATCCTTTATAAAATATTTGAACAGTTCTAATTTTAGATCAATAATTGTCCATTCATTCAACATATTTAACGAGCAATTGGATGACAGCAGGAAAAAAATTAACACTGTACTCTATGCCAGATATTCCTTACACAAATCACAAAATTATAGTTAGTCTAGTTTATTACAATCGAAAAAAATAAAAACAATTTGTAACAAATGAGCCATTTTCTTTGAAAGTGGAGCAGGTCCGTTTTATATTGCATGGAGATATTTGTGTGTTTGTATTCAAAAGGTTTGAAAAATATTGGCATACTTTAATATGCTCATTTTATGTTGAATTATTAAACTGATTTAAGTTTATAATGTTATTGCTTTTAAAGTACTACTTAAAAGAAATTTAAACATTTGATGACCTCAAATATATTTACACCACTTTCAAACTCAACAAAATGTAAAAATCAAATATTTATGAAATATTAAATATGGGATTTCAATTGAATCAAACCAATTTATGAAATTTTTATTAAAAAAGGCTTTATTTCAATATTTCTTCAGGTAATACCATTTTAATTACAACTTTATATTAATATATGCCATTTTTAATTTTCTAAAAAATCATGATATATTGGAGAAATATAAGACAATAGATCACTCATATCGTTGAATTTTTTGGGATGTGATGGTCCTGGCGTAATTATATAAAAGTTCCAGTATTTTTTTTTTTAATTTTCGCGATCTTCCTCTTCTGAAAGATATTTCTTTAAAAAAAAAAAACAGCTCAAATGCAGAATTCAGAAAGAAATGTTGATCGAGAAACAAATTGCTAGAGCTTAAGAATACTCCCCTCCCCCTTTTTTTCATGCATCAAGATAATTTTTTTTACTCATTAAATTTTAAAATGAACTACAGTATGACTTTCCTGAAGTTGAAATACTTTAAGAGAAATGAACTCTATATAACAGTTTCAAATTATACTGACTACACAAAATTAAAAATTGCAACAATCATTTTTGATCCATTAATTCAGTAATAACTATTTTAAACTAAATTAACTACAATTAAGATTAGCGTAACTGTAATAGATCTAATATCAAAATTCATATCAATAAGTCTCAAAAGGGTCTATAATTAGCAATAGAATCATAAAAGTTTGTTCTATGATAATTCCAGGATTGTAGAAATGGATACTTGTTGATAATAAGTTCTTAATAATTTAAAAAACAAATAGTTATTTTTAATAAACATCAATGAATTCAAAATATTTGTAATTATTTTTTTAACATCCACATAAAAGTAATTCGTTTAAATGTAAAGTAAGATTGTGTTCTTACGCTTTTAAAAACTAAATATTAAGAAGTTCATTCTTATTTTTTATTAATTTAATTTTTATCTGGATCCTAATCAATTACAATGAATGGATTGTAATTAATACTATTTTAATGAAATAAAACTAATTTTTATAGTAAATTAGCAATAAAAATCAAAAGCATTTAAAGTTGCTGTATTTAATATTTCTTTATTTTGTTTTGTTTTAAATAATTTCTTCAATACTTATTCTGGTTATTTCCTTCATTAATTTTGTTTTCCAATTTCAATAAATTAAAGAATTTAGTAATTAAAAGAAAAAAACGTGCTGCTTAATTATTGACAATTAAAGTCGACATATATTGAGGTAGAGATTTTAATTTTCTATATGTGTAATAAAATTAAACACACATAGATGGTTACAAAAATGTAACAAAAATACAAAGGATTTCTTCTAGTAAGTCTATCAATAAATATACTCCATGTTATTTTATCAAACTGTCATACATTTAAATACTCACAATCAATTTAACAGTATGCACTTGCATACAACCCAACCTAAGTATTACAAAAATAAAAGGCATTAATAGTCAGTTAATTTCAAACACTAATTTGAATGTTAATGAAAATTGTTTTGCCTATCTTTAATACATATAATATCATTTAGCACAATTTTTATATATCAAACAAAAGGCTGTTGAATACTGTTGATAACATTTCCTTTTGATCCAAAAAAACAAACAAATTTAAGAGTGTACAAAACTAAGCTTCCTTTGTAGCTAATAAGTTTAACTTATTTAAAATTTAAAACTAAAAAGCTGTATAAATTATTTATGCCTTCAGAACATACTGATTATTACATTACTGCTTTCAGAATATGTTGTCATTATCTACAATGTGATTTAATAAGCTATAATGCACATGTCAATAATGCAATGTCATTGTCTACAATATGATTTAATAAGCTATAATGCAAACTATTTTGTTGATTTATATTGTTCAAAAACAATAAAACTTGAAATGCCCAATTTATAAAAAGACAAAAATAATTAAGCTTCTATGCACTTGTGGCAGAAACTTGTAATAGAAAAATATTTCTTGACCCAAGTTATATATCCTCTTAAAATCCAAGTATTTATTAACATTTTAAAAAGTGATTTGATAACAGTGAAAATATCGTCTTATTGCAATGAACAATAAAAATTTAATATATTAATAAATATAAATTTGTCTCAAAATAATTTATAAGATATTTCACATGTTATGTTAAGCATATAAACTATTTTTATTCAAAGTAATTTACTCATTTAATATCTATGATGCTTATAAACTTTTATGTATACCTGTGACAATGCAGCATCATAAAGTTTACAAGCTTGATCACTGGGAGATGACAGGTGGAGACCTTCCTTCTGCCATTCCTATATTAAAATATTTAACAGTTAAATGCAATAAAATTAGAAAATTAACTTTAAGAGAAAAGATTTTTAAATAATTTTATTAATCAACATAATATGCTCAATACGAACTTAACATTAAGAATTATATATACAAGACTGAAACAAATTATCATTTCCAATATTATGAATTCTAAAACCATGGGCACTACCGATAAATAAAATAATTAGTTTTAAATTTAAGCAATTCAATTGGTTACAAATTAATGACAGAATTATATTAATTTCAGGCATTCTGTCATCATATCATTATAACAAAGAATCAGAAATAAAGCATTACAAAAGATTAAAAATTCTTATAACCCACTGATGTTTTTCAGCTAAAATGCATTTACTTACCTATTTTCTAAATAAAAAAAAGAACATTTATTACTTAAAAGGAATTTATTTTAAACTTAGATCATACTGATATTTAATAAGCATTTTAATATATAAAAGCCAATTCAGTATCTAATTCGACAAAATTTTTATCAATGTTACAAAAGTGCTTTTCGATTTCATGATTTGTAAATACTCTAAAATCAATCCTTTACGAGAAAAACACATCTGAAGTTTATCAGGAAATAAAACAGACAATGCTCTTACAAAGAAATAATGTTGCAGAATCTACTCGGGACAAATAATATTTACTAATTTTCATACATAGAAAACTCAAATTTTACAAAGAAAATGCAGAATCCCCATGAATATAAGTTATCAAAAACTAAACAAAAAAACTTTCTTTTGCAACATTAAATGTCAACATTACATAAACCATATGCAAAATATTTTTTTTATCTAAAGATTAAAAATACACTATGAAACGCAGCAAAAAATTAAGAAATATAATTGTATAAAAATTATTTGTATATAACACTTATCAACAGAGGAATCGGTTGTGGTCAAACAAATTTAAGTACAAAAAACAAACCAAAAATTTTAAAGTAAATCAAATATAATAATGTAAATAGAAAAGTCACATATCGGTTACTGCAAATAACTCTATTCGTCTTTATTGTTGCATTTTTCTTTAATGTACTCTAGCTGTCAAAATCTTAATGTAAATAAGATTTTCAAAACAGCACGATAACAGTATGTTGAACGAATGTCATGCGTGATGGTTACAATTGCTTAACTATATTTTGAAAACTTGTTAATGTTGAATATGTTAATGTTTTAAATGTATAATATAAATAAACCTACTGCCGTTAATCAATTTAAATTATTGCAAAATATGAAATGCATTGATATTCTAGCGTTTACCAAGCATAATCATGAATGGTATGTCATTAAGACAATGACAGCTATATGTCCATTAAGATTTCAAAAACATAAAGTTGTCCTTACAGAAACACCACGCCAAAATTGTCTCATCATACTGTCATAACTTGATGTAGCACAACATAAAAGAAACTGGCTTGTTAGTAACTGATAAATTATAACGAAAAATAATCGAAACGGCAGATCTACTGCCACACTCGGCCGTCAGCAATCTGAAAACATCACGAGCCCAGGAGAGTTAAGATAAGAGATTAACAGACATTCGACAGAGATACTACAAGAGCTCTACGCCCACGGTGAAATTCTGTTGCCAAACATCGTTTACCTAAAATGGGATTTTGATTTCTGTTAACTAAACTATGATCTAAGGTAGCAAGGCAAATTGAGGTAAACATAAATTAGAAAATTAATTATATTAAGTACTATTTCAGTTTCTACTTTAGGGAACTTTTGCACAAAGAGTTCATCGTTAGCCTCCATGTTCCTTGTACCTCGAAAATGCACAAGGTATCACGTACAAGATCCGAAGACATGGAAAATTTCGGGTCCCAAACTGAGATTTGAGCTGCTGGTCATTCTATGTCCGCTTTTAAAGAGAATATATCACTTATCTTACATTAGAAAAGAAAATTTTCTGTGTTGTTCGTACAAAGAAAGGTTACAACCATTCCAACATCGATATGATTTAAACATAGTTTGTATAAATTACGACTAGGATGTTGACTAGCCAAAGCAGTAGATTGCTTCTTTCAAAAAATTTCCACGAAAATTCGATTTTGAACATTTTAAAACAATATGATCTAAGCTTCTCTTCTCTCCCTTACCCTTTGATAAAAATTTTCATTTATGAGTGCCTCCTTCTCTTTTCTACCCTTTCTCCATCACTCTATGCAAGAAAAAGTTTACTTATGTTAGTCAGAAATCTTCTTAAGTTTGTTAACCAATTAAAAATTGATGGCACTTATAACCTTTCATTTTTACACGTAAAATATATGGGCATTGTTTTGGAGGGCGGTTTTTTTTCATGTCCACTTGACCTTGTCCCATCCTTGAGGTCTTTGAGGTCCATCCTTGACCACTTTCAATTTTGGACAATTTCACTGAAATCTGTAATTTTTTAAAAAATTTCTTTCACGAGCTTTTTATACATCATATTTATTTACAAAATAATTGCTTAATCATTAAATAGTTTAGAAAAAAAATTAATTCAGAAAAATTTATATAAAATTGTTTTAAACGATTGTCTAGTGAAAGCAAAAACAATTTTATTTCAAAATGAAAATGAGACTTTTCAAGAAAAGAAAATCATTTGGAACTCTATAGTTTTTATTATTATTATTCATTTTATTTTTTTAAGATTGCTGTTATGCGTTTTGTTCTTATAATAAATTCTAAATTTTATTATTTTTTTATTTTATTTTTAATTTATTCTAATTTTTTAAAATATCAGTTTAACATCAAAATACATAGCATGATAGTAATTTTCAGCCATGTAAACTTATGATAAAAATTCGCAACAATTATTTCATTTGATTGGTAAGTTTGAAGACGATATTTTCAAGAATTTCAATTCCATCTTTGAGCTTGTTTCATGGATATGAATTATTTTAAATTTTTATTTTTTTTAACAATACTTCTTAGTTTTAACGTTCTCTTTTTTATGTAATTGAACCAAATTAGTGTCATTTAAAAATTATTTATAAAATGATTAATATATGGAATTTTGACTTCAGACACTTCTTTTATTATCTGTAGTTTAGTATGACCTCTTGAGCTTTTATAAATGACTATGCATTGTTTTGTTGAGCCGCTCTCCCCGAGACATAATCCTGAGTCCTCGCCAATATCTAAAAACACTGCATTTATATCGTAATCAGGAGATTTTCGATAAAATCGTGATATTTTTGGAAGACATAGCATCTTAACATGCAAGCATAGGTAGCCTATCTCTAGTTTAGGAAATAAGATGCTTATCTCTAATTTAGGAGATAAAATTAATAATAAGCATTTAAATATATACCGTTCTTTGAATTATAAACGAGAAAATGCTTTATTTATTATTATTTTTTGTAATAAACTGATTTTCATATATATCATTATTTTAAGTCTAAATTTAAAACAATTGGTGGTTCTTGTAAATTATAAGATAAAAAGAGAGTATTCAAAGATAAATCATTGCTGATCCTTAAATTACTGTTTGGAAGTTAAGCTAAAAATCATAAGTGAAATACTCTGATACAACTGAGTAATAGACCAAATTTTGATAGATTAAACGTTGAAATTTTAAAGGGAAATTTTGTTTTTTGTATTTTTTGTTCATACACTATTTCACTTTTATAATTTATTATAATCAAATTATTCAGGAGGCTTTATTACGCATAGGCAATTTGAAGATGAATGTCTGTTGTGTCTAATCCTCTGTGTCCTGCAGTGCGGGACGGACATCCCATGAGTAATCTACTTATAGATGGAGGGAAAGGGGCAGCTTCTGTTGAGATGGAGCACCCGCAGGATGACTTGGCTTCATGCCACTGAAGAAGGAGGGCAAGGCCTTCCGGGAAGATTTTTAGGGGTAACTACCCAGCATCTGCGTATCGTATGAGAGAAAACCTGGAAAATTCCAACCTCAGTAATATCAGTTTAACATCATAATAAATAGCATGATAGTAATGATAGGTAGTCCAACTAACGAGACAAGATGTTGAACATCACAAGCGCTATCGAATCTCTTCGTACTTTGAAACAGTGTCTACAACAAAGCCGCCAGCGAATTGAACCTCAGTCCTATCGCTCACCAATGGTGCACATTGCCACTGAGCCATGCGTCGGGCTGAAGATGAATAAACAGGGGAAACGCTTCCAGATTTCCGATAATCGTACAGAAATAAAATTGGTGATATTAAGAAGAGAAATTTTTGTCCTCAAAATGTGCTGCAGATATCAATGCCCACTGACGCTTCTACTGGAATGGACTCAATGGCAGCAGCTCCTGCAGGTTGCAATATCTTTCATGCAACTTCATAAACAGGAGTGGCAAACTTGCAATCCAAACCCTTTTCCGTCAATTCAAAAGTTTCCGAGATGCCAGTAAGGAGGTTTTTTGTTTGGTTTCATTTGTCGCTCTATTGTCATTTTCTACACACTTTGGGCTAATTAGACCGGGACCTACAGTTTAAAGTGGATTCCGAAGCACTAACAAACATCCCTGCCACCACCAAGATTCGAACCTGAAGCCTGTGGTACCAACGGCCAGAGTGCTAGTCAATCGGGTGGTTTGTTGGAAAATGTCGCCTTCTACTTGTAAAAACAGCATTTCAATGAACACATCAAGATAAACCATAATTAGAAAAGCTTTAAATCCTTCTTTCTCTTGGATTTGGTATAAAATTCGTAATGTGCCCTTAGTAACAATATTATAACAGTTCGCAATCACAGAATCTTTCTGTGCGCAACCTGTACTTTTGAATTAACATTGTTCGATAGATCACTCACTGAAATATAACTCAAATAAAAACACGATGTGGACTGTATTTTTTTATTATTTTGCCAGCCAACACACTCGAGGATCGTCTCGCCACACAACTTCTCTCTTTAAGTACACTTACTCAACTGCCTCGTATTACATTCTTTCTCTTTCTCCCGTCATCTCACCCCGCACAGACAAGATGTTTACATTATCGAGCATTGACTTCCCCTATGCACGGGGAGCATGGTTTTGAGGCAACAAAAATTTCAAATGAAATTCCTCGCATACAAATTGATCAAAGGCAATAAAAATATTCCAGAAATATGCACTGCAACAAACAATTTTTCATATTATTTACTAATTTCCTTTTGTAATTTTATTTACTTTCATAAATGAGGAGATTACGAGTGTAAGCTTGTCGGCATCATTAGTCAGGCTGCCTGGATTGAGTTTTAAGTTTTCGCCCTTACAACACATAAATGTGATGAAAAATTCCTAAAACTCTTTTTGAAAAGCAATATTCTCCTTTATTACCCATCGAGGGGTTATTCGTGGTATACGTTAGTGGAAAATGAGGCTCAGCAATGAACAAAAAGAGTACCAGAGTACTTAATTTTAGCATTTTTCCCACGCACTCCGTTAGTTAATAGATAACTTTATCAAGGGTGCATGGATTGATATTAATGAAAGGTGCAATTTTTATAATGATAATACACTGCTGTTCAAAACTTAAGCAACAATGTAAAAATTTAGCAGATAGCCATGAAATTGCAGAAAAGGAGGTCTGGAGATCAGCACAATGAACACGTAAGTCAGTAGAAACGTCATGCTTATGCAAATATCAGGAACGAAACGTCGGAGGTGACGTGAGCGTACGCAAAACGCGTGATGTCGGAGCAGGCAGCTCAACAGTAGAATAAAAGGAAGGACGGAGGCGCAATTCAACATATTCGCTGCAAGTGCCAGTGAGTCGTGAAATATGGCTAGAAGAAATCACGTGGGCGACTTCACACGTGGAAGAATGATCGGAAAGCTGGAGGAGGGGCGTACTGTCACCAGTGTAGCTGCAGAGTTCTGAATCAACAAAAGTGTCGTTTCGCGCGCTTGGAAAGTGTTCCAAACCACAGGTACATCTGTTAGAAAGGTTGGTGGTGGCCGCCCGAGGAAGACAACTAAAGGAGATGACCGATATATCGTCCTGCAGGCGAAAAAAAGGCCGACAGCAGTCAGCAAGCGTCATTGCTCAGCAACTCTGTACTGCAACGGGGCGTCGCGGTTTACTGCTGCCGGAACAAAGTGGGCCTATTCGCCCGCCGTCCGGAACGCTGCCTCCCGTTGAAAGTTGGCCACCGACGCCACCGTTTACAGTGGTGCAGAGAGCACAAAAATTGCACAACTGATCAATGGAGTCGTGTCTCCTTTACGGATGAGAGTCGGTTCTGTACCAGAAGCGATTCTCGAAGCGTTTTGATTTGGAGAGAGGTCGAATCCCAGTTTTATCCCAGTAATCTCAAGGAAAGACACCATTATGGTGGTTCTGGAGTTCTTGTTTGGGGAGGCATTTTGCTGAACGGGTGAACTGAGCTCCACGTTTTCGACAGAGGGTCTGTAACCGGGGATCGCTATTGTGAGGAGGTACTCCTCCCCCATGTGCGTCTGTTCCGAGGTGCCATTGGCCCAGAAGCCATTTTTATGGATGACAATGCACGGCCACATCGGACTGTTGCTGTTGTGGAGCTACTGGAAAGTGAAGATATCACTCGAATGGATTGGCCAGCGTACTCCCCAGATTTAAATCCCATCGAACATGTGTGGGATGCTTTGGGAAGACGCATTGCAGCACGCTTACATCCTCCGGAGAACACCCAACAACTCAAACAAATGCTGATTGAGGAATGGGCACTCCTACCGCAAGAAATGTTGCACCAGCTGGTTCTGAGTATGCGGAGACGGTGCGAAGCAACCATTGCAGTGAGGGGAGGGCATATCCCATATTAAAAGACATCTGCTTGTTGTTCTTCCTCTTGGATAGACAATCATAAATCACGATACTATGCTTTCAATAAAGCTTGTTTTTGTTTGATTACATACCGTATGCATTGTATTCCTTTTTCAGCGCCGGTGCTTTCGTCATCCTTTACGTACATAATACTCTCCCTCATTTTTGAATGTCATGTCTCTCAGATGATTTCTCGTGGAGTTATGGCAAAAACCCACCAGTTGCTTAAGTTTTGCACACCAGTGTATACTGGTCAAATTTGTCTCCTAAGGGAAGAATGTCCTCTTTGAGCCCTTCTTTAAGAAAACTTACATTTGTGTTATATGTGAGAAACAACTATTATAAAAAAAATTTTAAAGTCAATTCCTACTTTTTAAGTTGAAATTTTCCTCTTACATCTGGCGCCATCTATTGTTAGATACATGCAACTTAAATCTAAAAAAAATATAATTAATTAATTAAATTTAATTAATGAATTAATATTTTGAAAAAACTATATTAACATCAAGTGCCCTCCGCTACAAGTTCAAAAAATGTATTCGAACTTGAATGGATGAATAAAAAGTATTTTATTAACAATTGAAAATTTGAACAAGATTCTAATAGTAGGAACAAGTGAACTAATAGTAGGAATTTAAAAAGAAGATATCCTAGATAAAGCGAATTACATCATGATTATGATGAAAATTGTTGCCAAAGTGCATATTAATATACCATTTTGTGCCATTCATTTTTTAATGAAAACATGGTCCCATCTACATAACTAATCTCTCACCAATGAACGAATCGCCACGCCTTGGTTAGGTAGCTGATATTAATCCAACGACAGAGCATCTCAGCGTAGATTATTTCCGTTATAACCCGATAATTTTTATAACGCTTTTAAAGCTAAAGCTAAAGCTCACCCGGCAAAAAAAGGCAGATTTTCCATTAGATGGGTGCAAGTGGTAAATCGCCAAATATAGCTAAATAAAGCACGCTTTTATTTCTTTAGCTTATGTTTTTTCAATTTACAAAGAAAAAAATTTTTTTAATGAAATGAGTTATTCATTTCATTAAAATGAGTTGTGTTATTTTCGAGATTGCTGGTTAATGCGTTGTCGCCAAAACAAAATTCTGATGTTGGCAAAATTGGTGCTAGACTAGACTAACAAGGCCGGATTTAGATGAAAAGAGGCCCTAGGCTATTCCACTTATGAGGCCCTTTCACCTCCCATTTTTAAGTTTGTAAATTAGATGAGAGATAATAAAATACATCATTACTGTTATATACATTAATACGTTAAATGAAACATGTTTTGATTGGTACTAATCTTTATAAAAAATGTGGCACGGATAATAAATAAAAGAGTCGAGAACACTTATTTGGACATTTATTCTCAGCACCCTATATAGTACTTGTAACAATAACTAATCAAACATAACACACAACATTTACAAAGAAACAAAATTCAAATAATAAAAATCTTTGACTAAGAAAATAAAATATGCAATAAAAATTATCATATTTTCTATCTAACTAAATTAAATATATTCAGTACATTGAAGATTAAAGTGAATTTAATTAAGATAATTTTTTTTCATAATAATTCGCATTGATCTTAACCAATAAATTTTTATGTTTGTTTATTAGTCATATGTGTAGAATTTCTCTTTATTTTCTATTCAGTGTTTTAGTGTTTTCTGTTTTTAGAATAGTAATTCTAATTTTGCTAACAATTTGAATGTAGGCCCCTCTTGATCTTGAGGCCCTAGGCTGAAGCCTAGTTAGTCTATAGGAAAATCCGGCCCTGTTGACTAATAGAAAACTAGCTAAAACTTATACTTGAAATAATAATAGAATAGCGTAAATAATGAACTTTAAATGAGTTTTTTTCATTTCGTCTTATATACGAATTTTGAGTTTCTGTAAATTTTTTACCAAAAAAAAAAAAAAAGGGCGCTCCTGGTTTATATCCGGAAATATACAGTTATGTACTTTTGCCCCAATTATTATTATAATTTTTTAGCAACTGGTACACGAAAATCTGTTGAAAATCTATTGATTATCTTTACTGATGAAACATTATTGTGATGTGTCAGTATATATTTAAGAATTTATATTATAATTATATTATAAATTCGTAAATATATTTCGAATAATAATATAATTATTATTCGTATATATATATCGAATAATAATAATTAATTATTATTCGTAAATTATATATATATTTTTTGTCAGTATATTTCGTACGAAGGAAGTTTTTTGAAAAGGATTTTCGTTGTAACAGTCCAGTATTTGCGTATTATATGAGAGAAAATCTTTAAAACTGCCACCAAGCAGTCTTATTCAGGTGAGATAGTCTGTCAAACCCCTGAGTCGACGCAATTTTTTAAAAACAAAAAGGCCACGTGCCTATTAGTAGAACCGTCTCAATTTGCTTGCAAACTGAGCTACAAGTCTATTGATAGAATAGTGCACACATCTATCTTTTTCTTTATATATATATGTGTGCGCGTGTTTAAAATCACGTTTAATGTTTAATCTGTGATCTACTCGTAATTCATAACTTTTAACGATTTTAGGCGGTAAACCAGTTTGTTTAAATGAGGCACGTCAAATTTGTTTGCCTTTAAGAGCCACATTAGACTTATACATACATAAGGCGGCAAGAAAGAAAAAAATCAGTAAGACTTTTTTTCTTCTTCTTCTTATTATTATTATAACCATTGTTACAAAAAAAAAAAAACCATCTATACAATACAGCCATGTTAGTAAATTCGTTTAAGTTCGAAAGAAAGTTTTTTTTTTTTTAAATTTACATTAGTTAAATAAAAATATGTCATTATTTACTTATTTTTTTTTATTTATTTATTTATTTTTTATTTTTTTTGAAGAAACTTGCCAATGTTTTTTATTAACCAATCTTCAGAATTTGGTTGAATTTGTTGAGCTATAGTTATTTTTAAAATTGATTACACATGCTGGCTTGCTAATTTTGATCTTATAGCAGTTTATTACTTTTTCAAAGTTGAAAATAGTTGTAAGCTAATGAACATAAAAAAAAAATAAGCAATTAAACATGACACATTATACACATAACACAATCGGTAGATTAATAATCATAGAAATTTGCAATCCTCACATTCATATATTTTTGTTTCAATATGAAATTACACTGAATTTCATTTAAATCCAATTATAAATTCTTATCAAGAGTTTCAACATTAGTTGATAGAGATGAAGTAAATAAGGAAACTTGTTTTTCATATTTCTTGAAATCCAAAAATTTCCTTTTGAATTAATTTTCTAACGATTTAATTTGATTATATTCTGAAAATTTCAATTTCGGGAAATATTTTAATAATAACCGGTAACATTCAAAAAAGGATAAATTTTCTTTTGGGATTTAGTTTCCATGGGAACAACAGGAATTTGTCTTGAATATTAAGATTATGTTCTCCAAGGTGATTTGCAATATCTACTGAAATAGTCAGGCGCTTTATCCATTGATAAACTTTTAATATTCCAGGAAAATATTGTAAAATTCCATATAAAATATTACCTTATTTTTTGCATTTTATTTATTTAGATAGTTAATTTCGTAAAAGCTGTTATAACGACAACAGTCTTTACAGGACCACCAACAGTTGCAATACATATTACCTTTTTTAACAGCAGACTTTATTAATATCACTGCCTACACTGATGGATCATTCGACTCAACGTTTTGTAACGGAGGTGCTGGAGCTGTGTTGCTGCTCCTCAACGGGTAAAGAATGAAAATTGCTGCTGGTGCTGGAAAAACTACATAAAACTTCACAGAAGAACTACTGGCCCTTCATAAGGCACTTGAAGCCTGTCTGAGTCTACTTCCATTACAACAAATGAATGGAATTACTATCTTCACTGACTCCAGGTCAGCTTTACAAGCTCTTAATAAAGGCTTTCGAGTATGACCTTGAACATTATATCTCTTTTAGAACCAATCCACTGCTTGCACAGAATGTGTATCCTGCAATGGATCCCTGCTCGTGTGGATATGGACCTTAATGAAATTGGAGGTTCATTGGCGAAGAATACCGGAGGTCTGGATCAGACTGCCATTACTACTTCCCTCGCAGATCTACATGTCTTGGCAAAATCTAAATTCATAATTCCTTCTAAGATTAAAACTAAATACCAAATTACAGAATTAAATGTCGACAGAAAAACAGCTATTACTCTCACAAGATTAAGGATGAAGCCCCACAAAATATGAAAAATTCTGCCTATGGCGTTAAAAAAAATATCAAAAATGTGGCAACTGCCCTGGTGTCGAACTTACTGCTCATCATGTCTTTGATTGCCCAGCTGTTGCAACCGCCATACATTGTGTGGATCATCCGTCGGAAGAGGATTCATACTCCGAGCTAGCAATCACCATAGCCAATATTATTCACCAGAATCACGATATTTGATATTCTTCAGGAGATACGACAACACAACAACTTGATTAATTCAAAAATTGCATATGTCAGTCAAAAATATCAACCCAAGTGGTTGCATCATGCACAAGCTCCAAATGTTACCTGCAAGCGTTCAAAAGTTCTTCACTTACTTTTAAAATCATTTAAATCCACGTATAAAACCAAACCACTGAGCGGTATACTACTTTTGTCATTTGCAATGGAATATACACTAATAAAATAACATTGTACTCACTAGATTAATAAAATTAATACAGACAATTACATTTATATATTGTCTGAATATCTTGACTATTCATTAAAACAGGGGTGGCCAACCAGTGGCCCGCCTCGAATATTTTACAGGTCCGTGAGATTTATCATATTTTTACAAAATATATTTATTTTATAATGGTCAAAGTAGTGAAAACCAATGCATTAAAAAAATGCATTATGTGTGCAACCATATATTCAAAAATTAACTGTTGGAATTATGAGAAAAAATTAACTTTGACTTTAAAATAATGTTCTTGCAAATATATGACATATATTGCCTGTTTTATTTATGAGTTTACAGTTATGATTTCGCAGAATAATTAAATTATATTCGGCAAATTCATGATGTGCGCGCATCATAACAAGTTCTATGTTTCACTTTGTGACCTTAGTGACGCAGTGACCATTCCTAGATGTGCACAGTTGATTGTTGATAGCAGAGCAAACCAGACTCACTTGAAGTTGTTAGCGCTCTTGGTTCAACTTACATCTGCGAACCATTTTTTCTAAAATGAAATTGACCAAGCACCAACATGCTGAAGCATAACGGATGCTAACCTGCGACACCAATTAAGATGTGCAAATAACCAAATTGAGATCGACTTGTAGAAGTTAAGTGAAAGAGTGGAGAAACAAATATCGCACTAGTAAAATAAATATTTTTTAATAATTTCCTTTTTTATTTCTTTTATATTTATATATATATTATATTTCATTTTTAGCGTTATATATTTCTTTACTATATGTGTTTAGTATCATTATTATTATTATATCATGTATGTTTACATGCATGAATAATAGAAAACACAAAAATAATAACTCATTATGTTTCAATTTTTCACTCCAAAAAATGTCTATAGTGAGTCTATATCTAGTATGAGGATGTATAATTTTATATACGGCCCGCGGAGTTATGATGCATTTCCAAAATGGTCTGGAAGATCATTTGGGTTGGCCACCCCTGCACTAAAATATCAAGTGTACAAGATAACTCAGCAGAATTCATATCAGAAATTGGAATATTTTAAATTTCATAATAGAGATAATTTAATATAAATTCCATCAATTAATAAGATTATACATTTATTTTGATTAATTAAATGATTAAATTTTTTTTCTGTATAATTTGAGAAGTTTTTTTCCTTTTGAGTTTGTCCTATTTAATTGTGACAAAATATTATGCATTGTTATTGGAAGTGGAAAAACAATTTTTTATCAATTTTCTGAATAAATTTTAAACATTAGGGGAAAATCCATGTAAAAGTATGTAAAATACTAACATCTCTCATGAATTATTTAACTCTTTTCATTGATGACAAGTATCATTATCTATTAATGATACAAGGGCTTTTAAGATATCTATTATCGCACTTTAAGCACTTTTTTACAAGGCTTTTTAAGATATGTTAACTTGCGAAATATTAGCATAATATTGCACGTATCATTTAACAAATTTGTATCATTGCAATTTAACTGAAAACAATGATCCAATTTCAAATTGTTTTACATTTTGGGCAAACAATTTAATTCCAAATTTTAATTTAAATACATATTATATATAATTTCAGGAACAAGAGAAATATTTAAATGAATAAAAGCAATAGAAGTATATTTTTCTTCAAAAATTTCTTGATGGCTAGCGCTCTGGCCTTCAGTATCCCAGGCTTCAGGTTTGAATCCTTTCGGTGGCATAGATGTTTGTGAGGGGTTCGGAATTCACTTTAAACTGTAGGTCCCGATCTGTTTAGCCTGCACAAGATGACCGTACAGCGGCAAACAAAACCTTCAAAAATTTCTTGAACTTAACAAGAGCGTTTGGTTTCGTTTATCGCTCTACGGTCATCTTCTGCGCACGAGGGCTTAACAGACCCATCATTCCCAAACTGTATAGGGGTAACTCAGCTCTAGGCACAGTGATGTGGTGTGGTTTAGTAGTAGTAGTGACTATGCGAAAAGAGGTGACTGGGATGTGTATCCAATGGCACATCATATCAACATTTTAAGTGCTGAATCTTTATCATGATGACTAATACAAGCTCGTAATAAATATTCCCCTCACACACATATACGGCCATTCTGGTACTCTATGCACAACCGTGATTCGTTTAAAAATATGACTTGATGCCACTGAAAAGACGACTTGTTCGTCATTAAATGCACCCCTGTAAGTGCATTTGTCACTGTTGTAGCTTCAAAGAAAACAGCACCTATGGCCACCATGCTGGCAATCCATTGTACTGCAGATGCAACTAATCATGTGCGAATACGATTTCTATGTGAGGAACACTTATTGCTGTCTTTATACATATTGTTGGTGGCTTACTTGGTTTAACAGCATGCTTTGAAATACCAATCACTTGCACTATGTTATGTATTGATCTCACTACACAGACAAAATTCCGGATTTTTTTTTTTTTTTTTTTTTTTTTTTTTTTTTTTTTTTTTGATGCAGCGACCTACTAATTATTTGTATATCTCAGTGCTTGCTATTAAGATTACTACACCTTCATGGTGTAGTAATCAGATAGATTTAGAATTCAGAGAGATTTAAAATGGAAAGAAAATGAAGAAAAATTCAAAGAGATTTAAAATGCAAAGAAAATGAAAGAAAATTCAGAGAGATTTCAAATGCAAAGAAAAATTCAGAGAGATTTCAAATGCAAGAGAAACTTGGTCTAATTAAAATGAAATCTTTGGAAATCAAGTGGTGAAAAAGTTTCGGAAGTGATATTATCAATAGGCATTCGAAAATTTTCCACCTAGCGACTGTTATCAACATTGCTGTCGAGATTCGATTATCGTCTGCCCTAGAATCTAACTAGATAAGACATAATTTGAGTCGAAGGTCAGAAAAATGCAAAGCTATCAAATAAACATCACAATCAACTGAATTTAAAACAATGCATAAAATTTGATGGAGATTTAATTAATCATTAATACTATCATTTACGAAAAGTTTGATATTGCTTAAAATTTTGGTGACTAAATAATTTTCTAATACATTATCTGTTTTTTCTTTTGTATATTTCCTTCTTCAATTCATTGAGTTAATATACATTTAAAAAAATAAATAGAAGGTCAACAATTTTTTTTAAAAATAGCAAATATTTCTTATGGATGTATATTTTTTCTGTAATAAGATGCCCATGCCGCAATCTAGAGATTTAACAACATAAACAAGTAATATAAAAAAAAAAATTGTTTAAGTCAATTCCTACTTTTTTTTCACTATATTGCAGAAAAATAAAACAAACTTTACAAATAAAGTTGAAATTTTCCTCTTACATCTGGCGCCATCTATTGGTAGATACATCCAACTCAAATCTAAAAAAAAACTAAAATTAATTAATTTAACTTAAATGATGAATTGATATTTGAAAAAACTGTATTAACATCAAGTGTCATCCATTACAAGTTCAAAAAAAATGTATTTGAACTTGAGTGGATAAATAAAAAGCATTTTATTAACTATTAAAAATTTGAGCAAGTTATATATAGGGAGAGTGTGAACTAATAGTAGGAATTGAAAAAAAGTGTGAATTTAGAAAAATTTTTTTAATTGCTTCGAGGACTTTGTCGTATTGACCATATTCCTGTGAGCAGCACAATACAAACGAGCCTTGAAGAAGACATGTCGTGTAGACTGCACCAACGAACGCTGTTACTCATTTAGCGCTGTCCTGTGTGTACGTGTAGCTTGAAGGTATGCTACAAATGTGAGTAACACTATCCCCGTAATGCTCTACGATCATATTAGATCAGGACCTACGGTTTAAAGTGGATTCCGAACCATTACAAAAATACATGGCACCACCGGGACTCGAACTCGAAACCTGTGGCACCGAGCGCTAGTCACTCCGCCATCAAGCTCCCTGAATTTAAAAATGAAATGTTAACCTTTTATTATGGAACAATCGCGTTAATACAATCAAATGCTACTTTTGTATGCTTTGTAAATTCTTTACTAATTCAATTCTAATGTTTTGCTATTGCATATCTGCAGATTATAGTATTTATTTCTGGAAATATTTTTAAAAAACTATTGCTTTACAAATTCAACTATCGTAAAACCACATTTTTTTTTACAAAAGTTTATATCAAACTATTAACATGCTTTGAGATTTGAATAATAGCCATTTTATAAAACGACACCGCGTTAGGTTTCAAAGCCCAGGGTGCTGGGTTTAAAGCATATCATATATATTATTTCATCACATTTATAATAGAAAAAAGACTTTCAAGCAATTATTACTCAGACGACACTGTATACCCTGATTTGCTTCACCAAATTCTTTTACTAATTGAATAACATGATTGGGAAAAAAATTGATAAGCTAAATTACACTCATGTCCATAAATTAAGCATAATTCAGAATCACACAGAAATTGAACTCTAAAATAAAATTTTCACCTGTAGAATTATCACACACATCTTGAAGAAGAATATGCAAATTACAGGAAACCACAAGATGGCGCGTATAGTACGTCACAATGACGAGAGTGTAAGAGAGGGGTATATAAGGAATGGTGGCAAAGAAGTAAAATTGTTCACAAGCGCTTTAAAAGCCTTTCAGTGCAATAACCGCATAGTTATGGCACTTACCACAACTCACTGTCGCCTGCGATTAACCTGGAGTAGAGAGCATGCATTGTGGACACCGCAACAGTGGTCTTGTGTGATGTTTTCCGACGAGTCCAGGTTTAGTTTGCAGTCTGATTCTCGCCGGACTTTCATATGGAGAGCGCCGGGTATCCTTTACCACCAAGAGAACAGCATTGAACGAATGATTGAAGGATGGCTCGTTTGGGGAGGAATTATTCTTGGTTCCAGAACTGACCTGCATGTTCAGAGTGTAACGATGACAGGCTACATCTATCGGGATGTCATTCTGGAACAACATGTACGTTTGTTTCGGGGCGCCATGGGTGCTGAATTTCTATTTATGGATGACAACGCCCGTCCTCACCGTGCAAACATTGTAGACGAATGCCCTCAATTGGAGGATATCACCCGTATGGATTGGCCAACATACTCACCGGACTTGAATCCAATAGAGCATGTGTGGGATATGCTTGGCCGACGAATTGCAGCCCGTCAACCCCCTCCCACCTGTCAACGGGATCTTCGGAGGGCATTGCTTGATGAGTGGTGTAATATTCCCCAAGATCAGATTGATAATTTGATACTCAGCATGCCTAGGCGTTGTAAGGCCTGTATTGCATCGTCCGGGAGACATACTCCATATTAACCATCATACTAACCATGTTATACTGTTTTTTGTAAATAGGTTCTTTTTTGAAATTTGCTCCAGGGAGTAAAAATCGCAATTTTTATTAATTATGTCAAACATATTAGCATCTTTTTTGCTTTTTACCTTTTGTTTAATAAATAGACTTTACAAATAAATCAAATTTGTTTTGCTTCTGTCTCTTTCTTTGCCTGAACTTCATTATCCTTAATTTATGGACATGAGTGTAGTTTCTTATTTTCCAAATTGTCATGATAATGTATTTTGACTTTTTGAAATGTCAAAGTTCAATTTAAAGTTCAAATTCAAGTTTGGTATTTTGATATTTTTGCCAATATTAATTATGCTAATATAATATTTTTCTAGTATTTTAAAACTGTTGTGTGTCTAATTCTCAGTGTCCTGCAGTACGGGACGAGCACCCCATGAGTAGTCTACTCGTGGATGGAGGGAAAGGGGTAGCTGCTGTTGCGATGGTACACCCGTAGGTAGAAGTCTGACTTGGCACCGTGTCGCTGACGAATGAGGGCAGTGCCTTCTGGGAGGACTTTTATGGTGAACTACCCTCGCATTTGCGTATCGTATGGGAGAAACCCCCCACTAGGTAGTCCTGCTAACGGAGGCTTGAATGGCGGGGTATCCAACGCTCTGGCACTCGGTTTCACTAGTTTCGGGTTCGAGTCTCGGCGGTGCCATAGATGTTTGTAGTGGTTTGAAATCCACTTAAGAACAGTGATCTGGTGTAGTAGTAGCAATAGTCCGATTAACAAGGCAAGACACTGAACACAACAAACGCCCGCCATCGAGCCTCCTCGTTTTTTGAAACAGTAGAGAGTTTTTGCATACCGTACGTTAGTTACCGTAGGACATCCGTTAGCTTTTTTTCCCTAGCGCGCATGCTCAGTTTCCTATGAGCATGCGCGCTAGGGAAAAAAAGCTAATGGACGTCCTACGGTAACTAACGCACGGTATGCAATTATAAACCTAACATTAGAGAGTTTTTGCATAGCGGAAGCCACCCGCTTTCACTTTTCCCCTTATCAGCCGCATGACGCTACTGCGCATGTGCTCATCAGAACGGTAATTTACCGGGAAGCTTAAAATGAGTTATTGCATAGCTTCCACTATCACTTCCGATAAATTAAAACAGCGGCGAAATAAAATATCGAATACGAGGAGCTGAGTGATGATATAGAAGTGCAAATACCCAGTTCTCGATAAGAAATATTTAACAAATGTAGATTTTAATCGTTTTTATAAGAGAACGTTTATTTTTTTATTAATTATATATTTTTAATACAAAAAATTGCAAAATGTATCACATATATGCTTATGCTAATTGCTATTCATCTTTATGTGACAATCAAGCAGCTCCATATTTTTCAATAAATGTTCAAATATTAAGAATTGTACTATTTTTTTTTATCTTTCTGCTTGCCCAATTGTAATAAATGTTTAATTTAAATTATTTCACAATACTGTTCTTAAAGGTATATAGATTGTATGTATATTATTTCTACTGTGTTTTTTATTCTTACAAGATTTTTTTTTTCGTTCTAAGAATTTTCAATAGTATCATTTAAGAACAAGTATATTATTTATTCTTTTAAGATAAGAAAGAAATGTTAAAAGAAATAAAGTATAAAAACATGCAAGAAATAAAAAAAAATGTAAAAAAAGTACGTTTCTATTTGCAGCTGCTTTGTTATGATTAGCATTGTTGTTTTTGTCTCAATTTAAACATCTGCTTTTCTCTCCATCTAAAACATCTATTCATTTCCAATACAGATAGCATGCAAATAAAAGCTTGATTAAAGTTAATCCCAGTTAAGTTATTCCCTGAAAATATATAGTTTTACGTTTAGACGTAAATAATAATTTAAATAATGCAATTTTAAATAATGTAAGTAAATGCATATACATGTTTACTTCATTACTAAAATCCTAATAGTTGCTTATTTTTAATTTTGAAAAAATTCTCTGCCAAGTTTATGCTAATGAAAAATATATTAAGCAGATATTTTTAAATTAACAATCTGTTTTTATTGATATTTCAGTTATTTTTGATTCCTATTTTATGTAATTCCTATGAGCATGCGCGCTAGGGAGAAAAAAAAATAACGGACGGTAAAAAAACGTTATGCAAAAACTCTCTATTATTTAGACTTATTAATTTAATATTTTTTTAACTTTTTATTTCTGAGCTAACTTTTGATAACTGCAAATACTTATTCCCCCCTCTCCAACTTGTTCTGGTCTTTCGTACCACAGGCTTCAGGTTCGAATCCCGGCGGTGGCATGGATGTTAATTAGTGGTTCGGAAAAATTAATTAAATTGTAGTTCCTGGTCTAATTAGCCTAGAGTGTGCACAGAATGACCATTGAGTGATAAACCAAACAAAACAAAACTTCTCCCATTTGTTTAGCTAAAAGTTATAATAATTTTAACCAATAAAATAATTAATAAAAATTTTCCATTTTCTTAATTTCGAAAAAATAAAATATTAATAAATCAATATTCAAAATAATGAATAGACTTGGTTTTGAGAGTAAAATTTCCGTTAAGGCGGAGTAATATACTGATATAATGATCAATTCGATCCTCCATAATAATTTAAATATTCTTAACACCAGATTTCCAACTCACATTTATCTCTTTTCAGTTTATCTCACATTTATCGTTATTAATCTTCTTTATCTCTTTTCGAACTCTCTATTGCCAGTGTTTATATTTAATGCATTTAATCCTTTTGATAGTGATCCTATACCTATCCAATTACCCTTTCATCTTAATAATATCGGAAAACTTGTAGAAAAACCATTTTGTGAATTAATGTAAATCGCAGAAAAATGCTTGAAGCGATACTTTTATCAAGATACCTTGTAATTTTTTCGTTATTATGAAGAATGCCTCAAGTAGAGTTTTCGACTTCTTAAAACGAAAGTATCAATAAGACCGATAGAAGTTTACCCTCAAGAGTTCACACATTTCATCGGCTTCCGAAATATTACATCAAAATTCACTTTAATATTTAGAAAGCATGAACCTGAATGGCCGGGTGGCTAGCGCTCTGGCGTTCGGTACCAAAGGTCTCGGTTTCGAGCCACTGGCGATGCCATGGATGTTTGTAGTGGTTCGGAATCCACAAATGAAAGTGATGCAAAGTGCAAATGATGCAAAGTGAGTAACGTCAGTGCAACGCTTGCCTTAAGGCATCCAAGACAATTGTCTAAGTGTTTGCCAGCTGCATTAAAAAAAATGTTTTAAAACATTTGTTTCTCTTAAAATACAGTAAAAAAATGGTATACTTCTGCATTACTTAGACGAACATAGTAATACTCATATTGCAATGAAAAAAAATAACATGTGTTTGATGTTAGTTTCAAAGAACATAATCAATTCGCACAAAAGACAGCTGTTAAAGTGTTTGCCAGCTGCATTAGGAAAAAAAAAACATTTAATTGTTTCTCTTAAAACAACACAGTAAAAAATGGTATACTTCGGCAATTACTATTTGTAAATCAGGTGGGAAAAAAAAAAAAAGACGATGAACATAGTAATACTCATATTGCCATGAAAAAAAAACAGCATGTGTTTGATGTTAGTTTCAAAGAACATAATCAATTCACGCAAGACAGCTGTTTAAGTGTTTGCCAGCTGCATTAGGAAAAAAATATATTTAAAAACATTTAAATGTTTCTCTTAAAACAACACAGTAAAAAAATGGTATACTTCACTAATTACTATTTATATATGGGGTAAATCAGGAGGAAAGAGAAAAAAAAGACGAGGAACATAGTAATATTCACATTGCCATGAAAAAAAACATGTGTTTGATGTTAGTTTCAAAGAACATCATTCGAATTTTAATAACGAAAGTTTTACTACTTTTTTCATAAAATTTACTACTATATAAACTATAAATTCAATGCACTGGCGATTATCGCACTGGAGACTTGCCCGATCAAGAAGGGGGATCTTCCGAGCAGAGGCCCATCATTGCACTTCGATGGGTTGACGTTCGCCACATCCACAAACTGTGGTTGCTGGGGTGCATAATTTTTGGTAGGTGGGGCTGCGTATGGCGGCCCCTGATAAATGAAAAAGTAGATTGCATTCTTAATGCTCGTTCCCACCGAGGCGTAAAGCGTTGAAGATTCACGCCGCAGGCAAGAAAATTTTGTCGACCCTTTCACTGCGAAACGTCAGAAATAGCATTATGCCTAGTGAAGTTCCGCTTAGAGTTGACCAACTTTCAGCTCGAAGCGGAACTTCACTATGCATAATGCTATTTCTGACATTTCGCTGTGGCGTGGGGTGCTCGATATCAATCGTTATAATTTTTCACTAGTTTCATTCCGAAATGCAGAGTTAGTAGCACCCCACGCTTTTAGAACAGTGACATTCATTTTCTCGTCACTAATTTTATTCTTATGTTAACAATTATTTTTTACTTCGATTAACTGTAAAAGCGTGCTTTTTAGTGTTTTGAAACTATATATAAACTAAAATATAAACTAAAAAGACTAGTATATAAACTAAATTCTGCACTGGAGACATCGAACTGTTTGCACTGTGTGTGCCTGCACTGGAGACTTGCCCAATCAAGAAGGGGGATCTCCCGAGCAGAGGCCCGTCATTGCACTTCGATGGGCTGACGTTCGCCACATCCACAAACTGTGGTTGCTGGGGTGCATAATTTTTGGAATGGGTCTGCGTACGCCGACCCCATATAAATGAAAAAATAGATTACAATCTTAATACTAGAAAGTTATTAGCGTATAGTAACACGTTATGTTATACGATTGCTTGGAATTACTCTGATATAATTAGTAGCCATCGGTCAATCGAGTTTCGAACCGTGTCAATTAGCAGCAGCACTCTCCTTATATATATATCTTGTTCAAATTTTCAATCGTTAATAAAATACTTCTTATTCATCCACTCAAGTTCAAATACATTTTTTTTTTTTAATTGTAGTGGATGACACTTGATGTTAATGCAGTTTTTTTCAAATATTAATTCATTAATTAAATTTAATTAATTAATTTTAGTTCTATATGGGAGAAATATTCATATATTCACGCTGCTCTTTCTTTTCATTTGCTCATCATTAATTAATTAATGATTAGTTAATAAACATTTTCTCGTAACTAATTATTAATTAGTTAATGATTATTAATTATTTTTTCATTCAATTATTAATTATTTTTATTCATTTAATTATTATTATTTTATTATCAAATATTTTTATTATTCATTTAATATATATTATTCAATTTTTAAAATAATGTAACTACAAATTGGAAATAATATAAAAAATCGTGCGATTTTAATTTATTCTCTTAATTATTAATTATTTTTATTTTATTATCAAATATTTTTATCATTCATTTAATATATATTGTTCAATTTTTAAAATAATGTAACTAAAATTGGCAATAATATAAAAAATCGTCTGATTTTGATTTAGCTTATTTTTCTGGATATTATTATTCTTAATTTTTTACGTTTGAAATTTGAAACGATCGTGTTTGAGTATTCTTGTTAATGTATTCTATATTTTTTAATTTTAAATGATCAAAAAGTTTTTAATTAAATTTGAAATATAGCCTAATATATATGCTTTTATTATTTTTATTGTATATATTTGCTTTTATTATTTTTGTGTAATTCGAGATTGCTGTTCTTTTGTTTTTCAATTCCTTCTATTAGCTCCCACTCTCCCTATATATATCTTGTTCAAATTTTCAATCGTTAATAAAATACTTCTTATTCATCCACTCAAGTTCAAATACATTTTTTTTTTGAACTAGTAGTGAATGACACTAGTCACTTTGAACTAGTAGTGAGTTTGAGTAGTGAATGACACTTGATGTTAATGCAGTTTTTTCACATATTAATTCAATAATTAAATTTAATTAATTAATTTCAGTTTTTTTTTTTTTTAGATTTAAGTTCCATATATCTACCAATAGATGGCGTCAGATAAATTTAAAAAAATGAATGAAAATTATTTATAAAGGACTTTCTGCAATATAGTGAAAAAAAAAAGAAGGAATTGACTTTAAAAAAATTGTTTTTATATTACTCGTTTTTATGGGGTACAAGCAATTTTAAAAATCTTCAACGGTTTGTGCCGATAGGCGAATATTTATTTATCTTTTTTTTTTTTTTTTTTTCTCTTCATTTATATCAAAGGAGGAATTTTAAGATGTTAGCAATGGTAATAACATTAAATAAAATTAAAATGAATAGTTCGATGGATTGTTTTAAACTCACCTTTTTATTTAAGGAAATATTAAAATCAACACTTAAATGGAGAATTATAAATTTTATTATGGAATTCAACACATCTAAATATGCTGAGTTAATAGACCAATGTTACTCGGTAGAGTTGATTTGAAATTAAGTTGATACCACATGGCGAAGTGATGTATTATTTGTTTAGGTGTTCAGTAAGATTTGTTCAAATTTATTATGTAATAATTGTTGTTTTTGTAAATGAAAATCATTTTAATTAAATTTTTTATCAAACATTAAAAAAATAGATGTCTATAAAGTTATTCTTTTCGTCATAGAAAGTTTTCAGGGGTTTGTGTCAGAAATTTAAAGAATGTTTCACATGACCTAATGAAAATGTATAATATTAAAAAATTCACATCAAAATTTAAAGTTTAAGTAGTTGCCGTTGTGGAGAAAAAACAACATTCATAACATAAAATAAGCAACAAAAACAGTTTGCAAATTTGTTTGATTAAATTCAATAGATTTTGTACTAAATTAGAAATGCAAATATAATTTTGATAAAAATAATTAACACCTTAATTAATATTTGAAATGAAAGCACCAATTAAAATGTAATCCACCAACGAAAATTTAATCGATATATGCTTTAAATGTTAGTATTTCTGAACAAGTCTCCGTTTCAAAATACTCCTAATCCATTTCCTTTTCCTAATAATAATACTGAAATCTATCAACCACTATTTATTCTTAAAGAATTCGCTCAACTCTTCTCCTCAGACGGCACCAAAACCATGTTGAATAACCTTGAAGCTGCCACCACCAAAGAAGATAAATTATTCGTCCTTCTGCATGGATTTTCCTCTATCCTCAACAAATCTAATTAATGTCTGATCTCTTCACTGGACAGTTACTCGTTCATTTTATTTCTCTCCCATGTATTTTAATTACTTTCATCATTTATTATTATAAAAATATTAATTAAAAAAAAACTCACTCTATTAAACTTTCTTTTAGCATTTGGGCAAGATTCCTTTTAGTCTTTACCGTGTAGCGACACCTATTGATGTAAAATGGAATACAAATTGAACGACTTCTACTTTCACTGTTAAAAAAGGGAATTTTCCCGCTAGAATGAAAATAGAACGTAGTAAGCGTTCGAAGTAGAATAAACATGTATGGTTTATGGAAAAACTATTAAACTACCAGGCGAATTCTTTGAAGAATCCAAATTGCCAATATCTGATGATAATTTTGTAAGCAATCTTCGAAAACAGATGGCTGACTTAAAACCATACCAATCCAAAAACAAATGTAAACAAAAGATGTTCATTCCAAAAGATTTGTACACATGCTCACATGTATTTCTGCGAATTGACAGAGTTAAAAAACCTTTAGAACCCCCATATGAAGGACCCTATTTGGTATTGCAAAGATCCACGAAAAACTTTCTTCTATCAATTAAAAATAAACAAGTTAATATTTCAGTGGATAGATTAAAACCGGCATATGTGTTACAACCTAATGAACTTCTGAATCCAACATCATCAAATGATCATACATCTGTGCCGAGTGAACATACATTTATACCAAGTCAGCAAGTTGCACAACCAAATACAACAACACGTTGTGGAAGACAAGTAAAACTTCCTGTTCGTTTCAATGACATTATTGACTTTTCTTCAAACTTATAATTCATCCATTCCATTTTAAAAATTAATTTGATTTATTGTATGTAATTGTTTAAATGTAATTGTATTTGTAATTATTTTGTGCAATTTCAATTTGTATCAATGTGTATTTGTTCGCTATTATTTGTATTGATATATTAATTCGTCTACCATTTTCAAAGTAACGTAACTTTGTTACTGGTAGGGGAGTGATGTAGCGACACCTATTGATGTAAAATGGAATACAAATTGAACGACTTCTACTTTCACTGTTAAAAAGGGAATTTTCCCGCTAGGAATAAAAATAGAACGTAGTAAGCGTTCGAAGTAGAATAAACATGTCGTAATTGTGAAAATTGATTATCGTCTTTTATTTTGCCGTCTGAATTTTAATAACACTACGCAACCTTTACAATACCACCACAACCGCTTTCTTTCCCCAGCAATGCTCTTTCATCTTTCCAATGGGCAATCCAAGATATAAGCTAACGGCTGTTGCGCAGCCACGGAGCTTCAACAAAACTCAAATCATCAAGTCTCCATTTTCTTCTCCATCAAGTCACCAATAATAATAACAACAATGCGGAATAGGAACTTGACCAATCTATAAACGTAAGACTGTGTTCTTGCCTGTCAACGAACAATTTTATTAATATATGAAACTTTGGCCTTTGGAAATAAAAAGAAAACGCCTGCAGCGCCACCACCTTTAAGTTTTTTTCACAAAATGAGTTACCACTTTTTTATTAAATGAAAAAGTGGTAACTCACTTCGCTTTAATTTGCTAACCGTGCTGCTAAATACCTACTTGTGGTAAATTCAATGGTAGTTTAGCAAGTCTAGAGAGGTGAGACTGTGTTCTTGCCTGTTTACGAACAAAATTATTAACATTTGAAACTTCGACTTTTGGAAATAAACGGAAATTACTGAAAAATGCCTGCAGCGCCATCTTTTGTAATTTTTTTCGTAATTTTGAAGGATGACGTACTGACTTCGACTACTTAAAGCGACAGTGTCAGGAAAGGCGATAAAAAAATTTTGCTAGCGAGAGTTCATACATTTCAGTTGATTACATCAAAATTTACTTTAATATTAACTTAATTAAGGCGTTAAACTTATTATACAATTGAGTGAATTTGTCGAAAAAAGTAATTGTATGTATAATTTTATATAAATCTCAGGTCATTTTTCCATTCCTTAGTTTTGATAACTAAATTAGCATTATACATCCACATGCCTCTTTGAATTTTTTTTTTTAACAATAAAAAACTTCGATAGACAAACAGCACCCTTTTCTTTTTATTTTTTTGTTAACATGGTGGTGTTTCGTTTATGCAATAAATATTTGTATCATTTTATAATTTCTAGTACGTGTTCTAGTAACTATGTATTTTCTATTACTCTTGTTGGTACCAGAATCTTCACGTTATGATGATTAATACAGTTATTGAGGTTTCAACAATGAATAAGATCATAATTTAAATTTTAAATGTTATTAATATTAGGAAATAGTTAAGTTTGAATTTTATTATAGCAAATTTTAGTTAATGTGAAAATAAAGTTTTTTAGTTTTCAAACACAAGAAACAAATATAGTACAAGATTTAAACATATTTTATTTAATTGTTTTTACAAAATAAGTGTTAAACAAACTTTTTAAGTTCTTATAAGCTTCTTTTATTTACTCTTATAAGCTTAACTCTTCTTCTAAGCTTTATGTTTTAAACATTTTAATACATAGTTTAAACATTTTAATACTTAATTTAAACATTTTAATACTTAATTTAAACATTATTAATACCTAAATGTTAAAAATTTAAATTCTCGTCTTTTAAACTTTCATTCTATATGAAAATTATTTTACTTTCTCCCTCATGTAAAAATCGAGTAATAAATTTTATTTTTCAATATCAAGATTTGGAACTCAATGAACGCATAGTAAATGCTGTCTAATTTTTAAATTAATAGAGCAAAATTGAAAATAACTATATATTAAGAATAAAGAATTCTTTAAAAAAAATGCAGCTAAATTTTAAATTAATATTAAATGAATTATTAGTGAAGTGAAATTTTATTTTAGAAATTCATATTTTGGAAACCTTTACACTACTTCAAATAATGTACTTACGCAATAAAAAATATACAAGATTTGACGCATTTAATATAATAATATGATTTTTATAGAGTAAGTGTTAAACATATTTTTTTCCTCATACAAGCATTATATTTTAAACATTATTAATACTTGAAGCTAGATTAAATTTCCATTATTTTAATTAACTTCATTCAGTATGAAAATTATTTATTAATTGCCAAGTACAATTTCAAGCGTTTCATTTCATAATGTTTTTTTTTTTTATGCAAAGAAAATGTTAAAAAGATAATAAAATTCAATAAATAATACTTATGATTTAAGTATTATTAATACTTGAAAATATTACTAATATCCCTTGTATTAACGAATTTCATTCCATGTAAACATTGGTTGTTTCTTGGAATTGTTGCTACGACTATCTTGGTTTCTTGAGTTCGGTGATTCAATTAGTCTGTTTTAGCTTAGCTTTCTGGTCCGAGAAATCTTTATCAATCAATTCAGATATTTATTGAAGTTTCATTTATTTACATAAAGTTAGTATTTACAAGATGTAATATTTACAGTGTAGAGAGTTGATCTTAACACTCCGGTGGTAAAGACTCCTTCTCACCGAGGCAACAGAAGATTCACGCGGCAGGCGAGAAAATTTTTTCTACCCCTTCACAGCGAAACGTCAGAAATAGCATTACGCCTAGTGAAGTTCCGCTTCGAGTAGAAAGTTGGTCGACTTTTTTTGTACAATTAATGTACAATAATAATATCACATTAATGAAACATATTTTTATGTAAGAATTTGTCATTAATCTGTAAAAATTATTTCCCATTATTTTCATTACTTAGTTACATTTCCTACAGAAATAAATGTTGCTTGGTTAATCAATCTGCCCCAACAATATTATCGTAGACAATAAAACAAAAGAAGATGATTTGCAATAAATGTCAATATAAAACTGGTTTTCAATTAATTAATTAAACAATTAATAACATTTAAGAGGAATTAAAATAATAATTGAAATAACAATTTATCTACCACTTTTTTAATAATCCCAAAACTTCTCATATAAATAGCAGTGCCATCAAAGGTTCTATTAGCGGTGGGCTGAGTGTTGCGAGAGCTGTGTGTTGTCCGGATAAACTCGGCAATTGTTCATGACCGTTCCTGAATAGGTACGGCAATCTTCATATGGAATAGGATAACCTTCATATGGAAAAGAGAACTCAAAAAAATTAGAGAAAAAAAACCAAAAAAACAAAATTAATAAATAGATAAATAAACAGCTCAGCGATATTTGGCCTACCGTTTTACCATTTTCACAAAAATTAGATGTTAATTTAATTTGATGAAATTTTTCTTCAGTACAATACGCAAAGGGAGCCCAAAATAACCATTAATTGTGCCTATGCTGATCCTATTTATCATGGTTCTTCTGTAAGTCCCGCGATATGTATGCCTTCTTTTGTTGAAAATCCTGTGCAATTCTAAAAAATGTAAGTGACATAATTTACTGTATAATAATAAGACTTTTATTCATTTATTTTTTTTACTTTCACGTAATTAATAAAAGATTTTATCAACAGAAACCCAAAAAATGAGAATTTCATTTCTGCACGTCAAGTTTTGAGGAATCTGAAGTAGAACATCAGTAATTCCAGTGAAAAACAGAAGCTATGATATCGTTTTGATAATATCTTTAGAATAGGGAAATTTAAAAATAATTCAGATTTCTCTGAAACTGAAAACTTCTTTATTTGGATGACGACAAACTGTTGTGGCGCTGCCATCCACCCACTCAGTGAATGAGACGTAATTAGGAAATTGATGGGAAATGTGTAATTTTAAATTTATGTATTATGTGTTTAAATTTGGTTGCAAATTATATATTTTTTTTTTGTTTTGTTTTGTCATTGTATTTCGATATTCATAAAGTTGCATTTTGTTAAATTATGTGTGAAACATTTTCAAATCCTGATTAATAATAATAATAATAATAAAAAGAGGAAGAGAAGAAAGAAAAGTCTTTTAAGTTGTGCCATTTTCATTCAAACTCAGTTCTTGGTAAGGGTTGTTGTTTGACTTCCGGTGTGGTCAGGGTAGAAGATGGCTGCCCCCATGAAGTCAGAATTGAGCCTCAGGCTCCGTTCACCTCGAATGGGACCGGGATCTCGACCAATCGAGGCCTGGAATGACGTCAGCTATGACGCAGTCATGGTTCGGGCTTATAAGCGGTGGTGGAGAGAAGTTGTGGCTTTTGACTGAGACTGGACGATGGAGTGATAGAAATGAAAAAACGGAGGGTTAGCTGCTGCACCAGGTGATGAATTCTGCTGCAAGACAATCCAAGATGATCAGGGATTGAGACATCACAGCAGCAAAGTGCGACAGAAATTGGGCTTAGTAAGGAAAAGCACAATCTGTTTTTGTATTTATGACGAGTATGCCATATGGGATTTGCCGTCACAGTCGAGGTTTTAGCGGGCGAGAGGTTCAACGTTCCAACGAAGAACAAGAAGAGATGAATAATCGTTTGAATGTTTGATTTTCTTTACAATATTTTACCTTTTCCTTTGAACATTATATTTTGAATGTAATCTAAAGTGGAATTATTCCTCCTTCTTAATTGTGTATGAACTCACTCGGTAGAATTTAGAGCGTCGGCCCTTTTTGTATTTAAATTGCTTCTGCGAGTTATGTGTGTTAGATAAAATTACATGATTTGATTTATTTTCTGTTTAATTTAATGCAGTATGTTAAGTGTAATGTGTGTATTTGTAATTGTATGATATTGGTGGGGCCCCTGTTTGCATTTAATCAAGATTAATTCATTTGTTTATATCTAATTTTATTATAATAAATCTAATGTTTATGTTTGTGATTTTCCTGATTATTAATTCCTGCAGACATTACACGCAAGATGCTGATTGTCGTTTAGGTAAAATTTTAACTTCCTGGGTTAACACAACGCAATTAATTCTCTAATAGTGTCTGATTTGCTTTGCTTTAGATTCGAGATTATAAATAATTAAATTTCTAGATAGAAACACGACAAAACTAATTGTTAATTAGCGTGAAACTATCTAAACTTTTCAAAGTACCAAATCAGGTCTAAACTTTGAAATTATTTTTATTTTCTCACTTTATTAGTAAAATATAATGCATTTTTATCTAATTAGGCTTCCTTTTTTCTTAAAATATTGGAAATTTAGTAAAAGTAAAAATAAATAAATAAAAAAATAGAGCTCTGGGGCATACCAGCATGATTATCACTAATTGAGGAATCGGTATTCCCTACTGCAACAGTAAAGTGTCCGTATGAAAGATAGTTACAAATTATTTGAATTAAATAAGGAAGAAAGTTTTGTAAATCAATCCACTGTAAGAAATTAGTTTGTAAATCAATCCATTAACCCAGACTCCATTAAAAACCTTGGTCACATCAAGAAAAATTGCAGCACTTTCCAGGGTCTGATTTAGATGAAAAGAGGCCCTAGGCTATTCCACTTATGAGGCCCTTTCACCTCCCATTTTTAAGTTTGTAAATTACATGAGTGACAATAAAATACATCATTACTGTGATATATATCAATATGTTAAATGAAACACGTTGTGATTGGTACTAATTTTTATAAAAAAAGTCGAGAACACTTATTTGGACATTTATTCTCAGCATCATATATAGTACTTGTAACAATAACTAATCAAACGGAACACACAACATTTACAAAGAAACAAAATTCAAATAATAAAATTCTTTGACTACGAAAATTAAATATGCAATAAAAATTATCAAATTTTCAATCAAATTAAATTAAATATAATCAATACATTGAAGATTAAAGAAAATTCAATTCAGATAAATTTATTTCGTAATAATTCGCATTGATCTTAACCAATACATTTTTATGTTTGTTTATTAGTCATGTGTGTAGAATTTCTCCTTATTTTCGATTCAGTGTTTTAGAGTTTACCGTTTTTAATAATGTAATTCTAATTTTGCTAACAATTTGAATGTAGGCCCCTCTTGATCTTGAGGTCCTAGGCTGAAGCCTAGTTAGCCTATAGGCCCTGTGTGTACCAGATGCAATAAAAAAATTGAGTAAAATATTTTTACTTTAAGTTGAATGCAGGAACAAACAGGAACCGTACACACAGAAATAAAATTAAAAATGAAGAACTATCAACATAAAAATAAATAAAAGCCTTCTAAATTATAGGTGAAAACTATAATTCCAAAACCGGTATGGTGAAAAAATTTTATGGTTTCTAAAGCTTGATTTGTATAGGTATCTACCAAAATTTCACATATAAAATAAAAATAAAATAACAAAACTTGTGGAAAATGATAGATCTGAAAAAAAGACAAATTTCTAGACTAAATATTTACAGATCTTGCAATACTTGTTTGTGAAATACACTGAAGTGACAAAAGTCATGGGATACCTCTTAATATCGTGTCGGCCCTCCTTTCGCCCGGCGAAGTGCAGCAACTCGACGCGGCATGGACTCAACAAGTCGTTGGAAGTCTTCTGTAGGAATATTGAGCCATGCTGTCTCGATAGACGTCCATAATTGTGAAAGCGTTGATGGTGCAGGATTTTGGGCATGAACAGACCTCTCGATGATGTCCCATAAATGTTCGATGGGATTCATGTCGGGCGATCTACGTGGCTAGATCATTCGTTGGAATTGCCCAGAATGTTCTTCAAACCAATCGCGAACAGTTGTGGCCCGGTGACATGGCGCATTGTCATCCATAAAAATCCCATCGTTGTTTGGGTACATGAAGTCCATGCATGGCTGGAAGTGAACTCCAAGTAGCTGAACATAAGCATTTCCAGTCACTGTTCGGTCCAGTCGCACCAGAGGACCAAGTCCATGCCATGAAAAAACAGCCCACACCATTACGGAGCCACCACCAGCTTGAACAGTGCCTTGCTGACAATTTGGGTCCATGGCTTCGTGGGGTCTGCGCCACACTCGAACCCTACCATCGGCTCTTACTAACTGAAATCGTGACTCATCGGACCAGGCCACGGTTTTCCATTCATCTAGGGACCAACCGATATGCTCACGTGCCCACGAGAGTCGCTGCAAGCGATGTCGTTCTGTCAGTAAAGGCACTCGAGTCGGGCTTCTGCTGGAATAGCCCAAGAAAGCCAAATTTCTCCGCACAGTTCTAACAGACAAGTCCCTTGTACGTCCCACATTGATTTCTGCGGTTATTTGATGCAGTGTTGCTTGTCTGTCAGAATTTACGACTCTTTGCAGAAGTCGCCGGTCTCGATCGTTAAGTGCAGGCGGTCGACCACTGCGCTTTCCATGGTGGGATGTTATGCCTGAAATTTCATACTCTCGGCACACTCTTGACACAGTGGATCTGGGAATGTTGAATTCCCTAACGATTTCCGAAATGGCATGACCCATGCGTCTAGCTCCAATTAACATTCCGCGTTCAAAGTCTGTTAATTCCCGTCGTGCGGTCATCATCACGTCAAAACCTCTTCACATGAATAACTTGAACAGAAATGAAAGCTCTGCGAAAGAACTGCGCATTTATACCTGTTCTACGCGATGCTACTGCCATCTGAAAATTTGCATATTGCTATCCCATGACTTTTGTCACTTCAGTGTAATTTGCCATTAAATATGCATTAACCTCTAAAGTAAAACTAAAATAATAATAAAAAAAAAACTCAACGTCTGACTGAAAATTATTTAAAGAAACAAGTTCAAAACATGCTTTGGATAACAGTTTATTTTAGTTATTCATATTTTAAATGTGAGTAGTATACTTAAAGTAAAATTTCTTGCTCAAACAATAAGACACAAAAGTTAAAGAAAATAAAAAAGAAAGATATAAAACTAAAATGCATATATTTAAGACTCGATATAAGAAAAATTTATTTCAAACTCAACTAAACTATAATAAATTTCTCACTTTCTATATATATACTGGTCATAAAAATAGCTACACCAGGAAGAAATGCAGATAACAAGAAATTTGGGTGCATAGATCCTGATAAATCAGTACTCAGAACAACCACCTTTGGCAGTAATAACAGAACTTATACGCCTGGGCATTGAGTCAGAGATTGGATGGCATGTACAGGTATAGATGCCCATGAAGCTTCAACAAGATGCCACAGCTCATCAACCGTAGTGATTGGCGTATGGAGACGAACTAATCGCTCGGCGACCATAAGCTAGACGTTTTCTATTGGCGAGAGATCTGGTGAACGTGCAGGTCAGGGCAACAGCCGAACATTTTCCGTATCAAGGAAGGTCCGTACAATACCGGCAACATGCGGTCGTGCATTATCCTGCTGAATAAAGGGTAGAGTCACGGGTCGTAACCCAGAAATGTAACGTGCACTGTTTAAAGTGCCGTCAATGCGAACAAGAGGTGACCGAGACGTGGATCCAATAGCACTTCATACCATCACGCCAGATGATGGGCCAGTATGACGATAACGAATGCACGTTGCCAATGTGCGTTCACCATGATGCCGCCAAACAAGGATGCGACCATCTTGATGCTGTAAACAGAACCTGGATTCATCTGAAAAAATGATGTCTCACCATTCGTGCGCCCAGGTTCGTCGTTGATCACACTATTGAATACGCTCCTGTCTGTGATACATCGTCCAGGGTAGCCGCAGCTACCCTTGCATGGTCTCCGAGCTGAGAGTCCATGCTGCTTCGAACATCGTCGAACTGTTCGTGCAGACACTTGTTGTCTTGCAAACGACCCCAATTCTTGACACAGGGCTCGTGACGTGGCTGCATGATCCATTCGATCCATTAAGGCCATGCGGGTAACATGCCTGCCTTCTCGGCTTCTAGTGATAGGGGGCCGTTGAGATCCAGCACAGTGTTCCGTGTTACCTTCCTGAACCATTGATTCCATATTCTGCTAACAGTCATTGGATCTCGACCGACGCGAGCAGCAATACTGCGTTACGATAAACCGCAATCCCGGTACGCTACAATTCGACCTTTATCAAAGTCAGAAATGCGCCGGTACGCATTTCTGCTACTTACACGAGACATCACAGCAACTTTTCCCCAGGCAACAACGTTCAAATGCAATTTGTGTATGAGAAACCGGCTGAACAATTTCCTAATTTAAACAGATTGTAGGTGACGATACCAGCGCCTGCTTTGTCTGAATGCGCTGAAAAGCTAATCATGTGCATATCACAGCACCTACTTGATGTCGTTTAAATTTCACGTCTGTAGCATGTCGCAGTAGATGTAGTCTGTAGCCGGCACTAATATGGTGTTGTTTGTCTCTCTACTGTCCTTTTGTGCGCACTTTAGGCTAATTAGACCGGGACCTACAGTTTAACGGGGATTCCGAACCACTAACAAACATCCATTCCATCTCCAGGATTCGAACCTGAAGCCTGTGATACCAACGGCCAGAGCACAAGCCAATTAGCCATCAAACCGCGTAATTTTTAGGAACTTGTCGTTCGCGTAAAAAGATGGGGATTTATTATAAAGCAAGAAATTAATATGCGTACTTGCATTTTCTATAATTTAAAATTAGAACACTGAGAAAAGCACCCCCTTTATTATATACGCCTTTTTTAAATTCTACTTTCAGGCACAGTGAAGGTTATTCCTGAGCGCCGTACTTCAAATGTCTTACATTCTACAGACGCTTTCTAATGCGGATGTATTACGGCGCATAGTATTTTCTCTATTTTTACACCTTTCATATGTTGATTTAGCTGAACTAACTCTATGAATAGACATTTAAAATTAAATAAATATTTCAATAGGAAAATTTTCCCAGTAATGGATAAATTTATTGCCGAATAGGTTTTCAAAACTAGCAGAAAGTATAGTTTTGTACGCAATAAATGCATTTCGAAAATTACGTAGGAAATAAATTCATTTGTATCATTTACGTATAACTGCGCTCAATTTGCCTGCATTCTTTATCTGTAAATAGTATTAGTTTGGTGCATAATTATCAGGCTTTTCTTTGACGTGCTATATTTTAATAAAAATTGACAATATTTTATAAATTTATGAATGAAAATGTCCTTCTAGTTTTAGATTATAAAAATGCGTGTCGATAATCATACTCATACTCATTTTTGGGTTGGGTGTCCACCAATAACAAATCCCGTTTAAGATGACTTCCCAATGGATGATTCAACTTTTGTCCCATCAAACACACCACATTGCCTTTTTAAATGCACGTACTTCGTTATTCCTTTTAGTGAAACTTAGTGAAAGTTTTTTCCTTTTGGGGGTTTTGAAGAGAAGCCACGATTCAACCCCAGTGACAAGATCCTTCAGAAACGGACTCCTCTCGTTTCGTTGAAGCAAATCGGTGAAAATTCGGACACATTCGGCTTTATTGTAGTCGCTGAGTTCGTGGGGGATCCATCCAGCCTATTTCCATACCTTTTCAAACTTTTTGAGATGCCGAACAATGGTTGAATGGTCATATTGAAGTTGTCGGCCAGCATTCAAATTGTCAAGCTTTCGTCCCCTTCCACGGCTGCCAAAAGTGCCTGGTCGTCGAAATCCGATGGTCGACCTCTTCCTGCCTTATCTTCCAAGCTAGTGTCGCCAGATTTGAAACATTCCCTGCTGATTGTGCCCTCACAGAAAAGTTCATTGATATCACGAAATGACTGCACTGCTTTCCATCCTTCTCAAAGTGGTACAGCTTAATATGACGAATATGAGTATGATTGTTGGCACGCATTTTTTTAACCTAAAAGTTGAAGGATATTTTAATTCATAAATTTATAAAATATTGTAAATTTTTATTAAAATATAGCACGTCAAAGAAACGCCTGATAATTATGCACCAGCCCAATACAATTTTCAGTACTAACACAAACGTGAGATTTTTTTTTTTTTGTAAACTCACATCCTTATACCATTGCATCCCCTCTTCCGACCATGAGAAAGGGTTTTCACATTAACCTCGAAATTTTTTCTTTAAACGAAATATCGCAAACGCTTTTACTTTATTAATTTTTTAATGCACTCTGAACATTCTCTTCTTCTTCATTCGTGGCATGGATGTTTGTTAGTGGTTCGGAATCCACGTTAAGCTGTAGATCCGGGTCTACTACTACACTACACCACACCACACCAGATCACTGTGCCTAGAGCTGAGTTGCCCCTATACAGTTTGGGAATGATGTGGGTGAGAAGTCTGACTGGGCTCTGTGACGCTCTGCAGTCATATGAAACCGGGACCTACGGCTTAAAGTGGATTCCGAACCACTACAGACATCCATGGCACCACCTGGACTCGAACCTGAAACCTGTGACACCGAGTGCTAGTCACTCGGCCATCAGGCCCCTAATCTATTAATATTAAGCAAAATTCCAAACTCCCTGTTAAATAAAATTCATTACTAAAATATTTTTTCAAAATTACTTTTAGTAATTGAATTTAAAATTCTCGACTAAATCTTGATCTATTCCTTTTATTACATTTATAAAAACTAGACATTCTTAATTAATACCTGAGTTATAAATGAATGGATTTTAAAATGACGTTAACTTTTCATATTAAATCTGCAATATGTAGTGTTCTATTAAATATATATACACGCATTATAAGATTAAAAATTTAATATTAGTATCTCTGTAGAAATATACAAAAACTTTCTATTAATAGTTGCGTATAAAACTTATTCCATTAAATATTTATTTTTGCTTACAAATGATGAACATGAAGTTCTAAATCCTATAACTTTATAATACTTTTTAAGAATTATATTAGTCATTTATTGTTTGATAATCATTACTATTTATTGCTATGATTTTATTGTTTGAAGGAGGTTTAAGTACACTATTCAGAATACAAACATAATTCATGTATTTGACATTATTGAAAATAGTTATAAATTTACTCAATTGGTTTTAATTTTATTGGGACCATTAGAAATTATTTAAACATCATTTTTTTGAAAATTTTATTAACAGATTTTATAGAAAATGTTCAAAAGAGTCACATATCAGTTTATAACATATCGTCCGTCATATAGTCACATATCGAAGTTTATAACAAGTTGCTTCAGATTTATTAGTATTGCCATTTTTTTATGGCTAGATAAAAAAAGTATTTTTTGGGCATTTTAAATACGAATCAATCAAACAATTTCGATAGTATTTCCTAGAATACGTTTTTCTCAAATTTTACTTTCTAATATTCATTGAAAAACATTTATTCAGTTGTAACATAAAAAGGTTAGCATAAACGAATGACAATATTATAAAAATGTATATTTTCATTATTATTACATACAATGTAACCAGTAATACCAGAAAATAAACAAAAATCTATTTTTTTCCCAGTTACAAATGTTTTTTGTTCTAATGCAGCTGGCAAACACTTAGACAGTTGTCTTGGATACCTTAAGACAAGCGCTGCACCGACGTTACTCACTTAGCCCTACCCGGGAGGTGCGTGTAGCTTGAAGATAAGCTACGGACGCGGAACATATATATTAACAATACCCCCGCACCGCTCTGCGACTTTATTAGACCGGGACCTACGGTTTAAAGTGGATTCCGAACCACTACAAACATCCATGGACTCGAACCCGAAACCTGTGGTAAAGGGGGCGCCAGAGTGCTAGTCACTCGATCATTCAGGCCCGAGTTACAAACGTTCGATGTGTAAATCTTTTGTAACGCGACAAACACCTCATCTGTAATCAAGTTCGTACCATATAATTTGCAGTTTTACACTGACAACGGTTCTTTAATGCAGCACTGATGCATTCTTAAAGTTCGTTGTTTTTTTTTATGGGGTAACATTAAAGATCATGTTCATAAATCTCTATTACAGAAAACATTCAATGAATTTAAAGAATGCATTAGTCATGTATTAAGAACCGTTGACAGAGTAAAACTGAAAAAATGTGTGGAACGAAAACTTGATTACAAATTAGACGTTTGTCGTTTTACAGAAGGTACATATAACATTAAAAATTAGTGAGAAAACAAATGTTAACAGTTAAATTTACAAACAATGCCCAAAGCTTTGACGAGCAGCATATATTCCACTATACTTTCACAAACTGGAAAACGAATCGCTGGAAAACTTACATCAAACTTCACAGGAGAACTGCTCGACATTCAAAAGGCACTTGGGACCTATCTCAGTCTACCTCCACCACAAAAAAATGAACGGAATTACCAGGGCCGAATTTAAATGAAAAGCGGCCCTAGGCTATTCCAGTTATGAGGCCCTTTCACCTCCCATTTTTAAGTTTGTAAATTACTTATTATATTTGTTTATTATTCATATGTGTAGAAATTCGTGTTTTAGTGTTTACTGTTTTTAGAATAATGTAATTCTAATTTTGCTAACAATTTGAATGTAGGCACCTCTTGATAGTGAGGGCCTAGGTTGAAGCCTAGTTAGCCTATAGGAAAATCCGACCCAGGCAATTACTATCTTCACTGACTCAATGTCTGCCACACAGGCCTCTTAATAAAGGTTTCTCAAGTATGATCTTCAACACTATATCTCTTTTAGAACAAATCCACTGCTTGCACAGAATGTGTATCTACAATGGATCCCTGCTCATGTGGATTTGGAATTTAATGAAATTGCAGATTCTTTGGCGAAGAATGCCAGGAGTCTGGATCAGATGCAAATACCTTGGTAAAATCTAAACTTTTGACTAATCCTAAGAACAAAACTAAATAACAAATTACACAACTAAATGTTGACAGAAAAGCAGCTACTACTCTCACAAGATTAAGCACCACATAAATATGAAAATTTTTGCCGATTGCGGTAAAAAATACTATAAATGTGGCAACTGCCCTGATGTCGAGCTTACTCCTCATCATGTCTTTGATTGCCCAGTTGTTGTAGCCGCTATATATTGTCTGGACTATCCCTTGGACGAGGATTTATATTCCGAGCTGGCAATCAACATAGCCAATATTATTCGGAAGCACCACGATATTTGATTCCCTTATACTCTTCAGGGGATATGACAAGAACAACAAGGAATGTTTATATTTATTTTTAAGTATCATTAATTATATGTTTAATAGTTTCGAAAATATAAATGTTTTAATTCTTGTCTTTCATTTATTCTAACCTTGTATTTTCTTAGTATAGTAAAATTTTTCCAGAATAATATTATTCCAATTTTTAACAAGCACCCTTCAAAAGAGTATTTGCGTGGGAGGAGGGGAGTTAAGTTTCAATCATGTTCATCGGAACACTCCGGCATTCCTTTTTTTTTTTTTTATCTTTAAGGAGAGCACTGCACTTGAAGACCATGTAAAATTCAATTCATTTCGATAGTCTGAGAATTTAGAATTATTTGGATGTACTAGGTGGATCTCTCGGATTGACTTCGGTTTGTGGGGAAGAGGAAGAGTCATTAACATAAAACCCTCAACATTTTAAAAATTCTCAGATATAACACTACTTATAATAATAATTGGTGAAAGACGATGTATAGATATACTGAAACATATAAATGAGGTATATCGACAAACTATTGTATAAGCTTCGTCTAAAACATTTCCCTTAACAACATGAAAATTAACTGAAGTTAAGATATAAAAATTAATTAAAAGCCTGATATGATATCCAGTCAAGTAAACAATAATTAAAAAATAAAACCACAACTCATTTTATAAATTAATATGATGGGTAAAATTTATTTACACACAACATCAAAAGCCAAATGTAATACAATTCTGACAGTTCGTCGAAGTACACTCTACAATTATACTCGATAAAATATGTATTTAATATTTAATCACAATTTATAGTATAACATTGAAACAAAAACTAGTAATTTTCAACTGACTTTATTATAATACAATTAAATATCATGTTTAGAAATTGCAAAGTTACCACTTTAAATGCCAGCAGTTAATCAACCCAATAACTTCAATATATCATTCAAGAATACATTTCAATTTTCTATGTATAACTTTGATGAAATTTTATATTACTGCATATTTTTTTCATTTTTAGTTAAATATTAGCTAGTAAAAAAAAATTATTTTCAATTAACAGACATTTTACAAAAGTCACTACATCAAATATTTTCTAATGTTGTTGAAGGTAAACATAGCCTGTCAAAATGTGGAAGCTATTTTTTTTATGATAATTGGAAAGTATTAAGTTAATTTATTTTCCAAGGAACTTTCAACTCTTTCATGCAAAAATCTTCTTCCATTGGAGAAGTCTTATTTTTATATTATGGTGATTGTTTTACAGTTTCATATATAGAAGGGAAGGCAATGTAGTAGTATTAGTACTCTTTTATCAAGTTTATCTGCCTCCTCATAACCAGTGAAATTCATTTAAAATGCAATAATTTTCAATAAATGGACTAGTTATTTTCTTACAGCTGAAGCTGCTCAAATTAAGTGTTTTGGCGTGAACAGCAGTCTGAGAATCAATTTAATCTTTAACCATGATTTTATTGCTTCAGCAACAAGACTTCACTATTACAATTATTATAAAATACTATTATTACTTTTACTTGAAGATGGAAGAATTCACAGAAAGTTCCTGCAAATCATAATTATATACAAGCAACCATTCAGTATTTGAATATCTTTTGTATATAAATGCCAATCCAAAAGATCTATTATAATTTTAAAATAAAAAAAATGTTTACATTGAATATTGATTCTCTTTTTCTCTATACAATTAATACTCTATACAATTAATAAATTTACATAGAAGAATAAGTTCAAGATTCACATATGACCTTTAAATGATTCAGTACAAGAATGTCTTAAAAAGTCTATCTCTTTCAAGTCAGCTGTTGATATATACTTTTAAAAAATAAATAGGTTGGATTTTCAATAGATTTGTAGTTGGTCCAATAATGATCGTTTCCCCAGAGCAGTCTTCCTTATGAATCATTGCTGACATGCCTAAATCAGAAACCAATGCTGAAAGATAACAAATCAATACTAGTTAGAAATTTCATTAGTGTAATCATTGAAAGTATTTAAAAGGAGAAGCATTAAATTTAGTTAAATTACTGCTAAAGGCTATAACCAAAAGCTGTCAAGTGATTACTTTTATGTAGTAGTCAAAACTTCTTGAGAATTCCTCTAATCTTGTGCCAAAGTTTCTTCAAAATTAGCATTCTTTCTTGACTTTTCGACTTGACATTTGCAACCAAGATTGAGCTTCTAAGTGGAAGGTTATTTCTTAACATAATTTGGTTATTAGTTTCAGAAAGGCTAATGAATGCTTTTATTTACAGAATTCTCCAGGTTTTCAGCATTTTAACCTATCCTCCCCATAATAGGTTCATCTGCATAAAGAAACACTTGAAACGTAATTACAGTAATATACTCAATACTCAACATATAACATTGAACAAGAAATATAAAAAACATTACAGAAGTCTCTTCTAAAATAAAAAAAATGGATATAAATCATTGTGTTGCAATAGGAACTGTTTTGAGAAAAAGAAATCAGAACTTATTTAGTTAATTATTAATATAAAGTTGTTTGCTAAGATTAAACTAAATAATAGTTGAAGCTTATAATATAGTGCTAGAATAATAATTTTTGTAAGTTCAAACACAAATATTAAATTTAGTTTCAATTTTGGCATTAAGTTTAATTTTGTTCATTGTTAAATTCAGTGGGTAGTAGTTCTATTCGTAATATAACAGAACAAAACTGTCTTTTATTTTTTAGCAAACTTTCTATGAATGTACAAACTGGTTTTCACTCAACTCTTTGAGCTCAAACATTTTAAGAAAATTGTATCTGGACTCCTCAAAAAAATTTATTTTATAAATATTTGAATAAAATATTAATTGATTTCATTTCTAATTGTTATTATTAAACTTCTGTCAAAATTGTATCATTTTTAATTGACAGGAATTTATGTTTTATATTTGGTTATATATAGGTGCATAGACCAGTGGTTTCCAAAGTGTGGTACTCGTATCCCACGGTCTGCGGCAAAGACGTAGGCTCACGATCATACACTAACAAGTAATCGTGAGTGCAAATTTCTCTTATGGCTTGCAGTGTCTGGCTTCAGTAACGTTTGGGGAGCTCAATAACATAAATTCCAAAAATTAATACGAGAAATATGCAACTTAAATGCTGGGCTCTAAAGCGCATATGCACAAAGACATGGGAACAAAGTGCTTTGTTAACGTTAAAGAAGAAATTATCTTCGTGTGCATGTGCTTTAAAACCAGTGCATTAATGATGTTGTAGTTTCTGGTGCCACGTCCCGGTCGCGCAGTGGAAGATTCTCTCATAACCGGTTTTGTGCCATATTCTTATTTTAGTGCCAAATTAGCGATCGCCAAGTGACGATAATTCAACTTGGTCATTTATACAGTTTATTATTTGAAACAAGCTTGCTCTTTTATGATGACCTCTCCGGCATATAATTTGTTTTATGACATATAGTCATTTCTTACTTCATTCCTGTTCTGTATATTCATTTTTTTTGTGTGTGTGTGTGTGTGTGCGTGATTTGTGAACTTTTATTTTGTGACTCATTCATTATCATTTCTATTGTTAAAGTAAGTTAAATCTATGCATTATTACTGTTTAATTGTTTTTAATCATTATTTGTTAAAACTCATTTCTAATAATTGCCATTTATAATCCTTTCATATCTGCTACTGAAAATGTTTTCTTTTTTAATTCTTAATCTGCTACATATTATGAAAACTCATGTACTATTTAATTCTTTTTGCCTTCATCAAGCAAAAAATTAGGATTCCATTATGTCTGTTCCCACTATAAACTTTTTGTCTAACACTTGTGGAGAGGGTCAAGAAGTTTTCCCCTATATTTCTAAATATTATAATTTTAAAATAAAAAAAATGTTTACATTGAATATTGATTCTCTTTTTCTCTATATATATGCATTGCCTTTACTACAAAGGAAGAAATCCTTTGCTATTTTTAAAATTTTTTTGGAAATTGAATTTTTCAAAATAAGTATTCTTATGGATTTCTATGAAACTTTAACACATTTTAAATCCTTTTTAAAATGGATGAACTGTTAAAAAGAAATGCCCCCAAAGAAACCGCGGGTTGAAAATTGTTCTAATAATGCATCTAGTTCTGATGACAAACAAGTAATAAAAGTGTGGATACTGATAATTGTTAAGTTTATTACAATCATGCTAAGAGATAAGAAATATTAACATTATAATGTGTATAAAAAAAAAATTGTGCTAGAAAGTTCTAAATTTTCGAGCAGACTAGTTAAAATTTGAGTTTACATCAAAGGCAGTCAACAATGTATCTCGTCCAACATATGTATTATGTTATGGCATGCAATCTAATGTGCCTTATCATATCCATGGCATAATTTCATTAAAAAATATTTTGATTCATTTTTTTTTTCAATTAGAGTGCACATCATTATTATTCAATAGCTAGGTTCTCAATTATCTGAAATAAATATACATTCCCAGTTACAAAATGTTTTAGGTGAATGAGGTAGTGATTTAATTTATAAGTTGTTTTAAAATAAAGTAATGCTAAATTTTTAGATGGTTACTTAGTTCTGCAACTTACATTTATGCAAAATATTAATTAAGTTGCTGCAGCTGAAACGTTGGATTTCAGGATAAAGTAATTTGCATATTGATAAACACCACCAGATGGCAAAAGTGGTATTGATCATGAAAGTTAAATATCCTTCTATATGAGGAAGAAATCATTGTCTTGATGTATCTTGTCCAACATGCATTATGTTATGGCACACATTGATATGTTAACACATTGACACCATTAGCTAGCAATGTTAACACATTAATACCACATAGATGTTAGTTAAAATCATATGGATACTTGGTCTTAATAAGCTCAAATTGGACCACAACATTTAAGAGGCAACCAGAAAATCAATAAAGCATTTGGAAATGACACAGTATAAGAACAAACCAAATGATACCAAAAATTCCAATCCAGCAATATGAATCTAGAAAATTAACTGTGTAAACATACAGCACCAAAAATCGAAAACAATAAACTACAAACAATAGTTCAGTAACCTCATTAAACTGTTATGGACCTGAAAACGCAAACATACACTAGTTGATAGTTTCTTATCACTTTTATGTCCAAAAGTTATAGAACAGGGTTCCTTGTAAGCTTGAATGTTTGAACTTTTCTGTTCTCCTGGAAGAGGAACACTCTGTTTTCGAACATAATGACATGTGACAAAAAATGTACCTTGCATGATAATCATCAAGGTTGCACACAATGGCTACTGATAAGGCCCCTAAACACATGCTGAAACCAATTTCTCATCCAAAAAATATAAGGTGACAGTTTGGTAATGTTATCTACACTTAGATTTTTCAAAATGATGAAATTTAATACACAAAAATATTGCACTGTTTAATACAATGCACCAAAAATTACATGTTATGCAGCAGGTGAAGCAGAAATGAAGTTTTATTTGTTTCATAATAAAGTAAGACCACACATTTTCTTAACTGTTCAAATATTTAAATAGCCTACGAGACTTTTCCTCATGCTATTTAAGACTGCTAACAGACTACCACTTTTTGAACTATTTAGAGTATATTTCGGCAGGGAAAAGGATCACCAAAGAAACAACCATCAAAAATGCTTTTTAATTTTTTTTGGTCCACAATAGCCTTCTTTGTAACTGGTATAAATACTATAGAATATCAATGGGAAAGATGCATCTAATTTTAATTAGTAAAGATTAATTTCCATAGAATAGCTGTTTGAAATTCATCAATAAAATCCAACATTTCATTTACAACAACCCAATATTTTTTTTTAATTAACATGCAAATACACTGCTTTACAGCTGAAATTGAACAAGTTATATGACATGGAATTTTAAAAGTTACATTTTTTTTCCAATAAAATACATAATTTTACACAACCATATTAAAATTGAAAAAAATATGTTCTAATTTTAAATATTTCCATGCGTTTTGTGAAATGATTTATAATATAATTCAATAAATTTTGATTATATAAATACAAATGAAGCTCTTATTGAAAGAGCTTCATTTCTATTTATATAATCAAGAGATCTCTCTCTAATTTCTTGTATAAGTCAATTTTGGAAATTATGTTATTTATTTCATAGTAAAATTATCTCGAACATCTTGAAATAAGTTTCTACATTAAGGATACATCAAATATATTTTTCAAAGGTCATGTAAATAATTGATAAAAAAAAAAAAAAAAAAAAAAGTATATTTCTGAACCGATTTTTTTTTTCACATACCCTTAAACCTGAATATTATCTTATACCTTTTATATGTAAACTATAGCATTTGAATAACTATCAAAATTTACAGACATTAATCAACTGAAATAAAAACAGCAAAAATCTAGAAAATTTAATATAGTTCTCAAAAATATACAGTCTATGTCAGTGTAAAAAAACATCTGTATTGCGGAAACTTGACTTATCCCTGAAAAAGAAAACTTATGTTTAATTTATTATGAACATCAAATATATATGAAGATATACAGAATAAAAATCATATTAATTACTTGCCTTAAACTGTCATTATGTGTTTTGTACTCCAAAGCAGTGTTTGGGGGAAGGTTCAGAACTCTTTTCAATGTATCACGTATTCGGATTGTCGTATTCTGATCATTTGCAGTTTTATTCCAAACAGATATTATATCTTCCTGTATAAGTTACAATACGATATAACAGAATATATAATATTTTAATGATATATAAGCTATTGTTAACACATCTGAAAATTAATATAATTTTTTTTTCCAGTAATCAATCAAGGTTTTAAATAACTTTTAATAAAAATCTTAAAGGTATGATTAGTAAAACTAGAGAGACTAATATTTTCTAAAAATGTAAAAAAGAATAAGCAGTTTATTTAAAATGATTTTTCATGGTTCAGTTCAAAATCTGCCAGAAAGCATGAACAATCAACCACACTGGATTTGAAATATTCATCAGCGGCTAAACAGAACATTTTCTTTTTCAAAAACAAATTATTAATTAAATTAAGTTAACGGATATTTTGTAAAAAACAGTAAATCATAGGAAAAATGAAGTATATTTTGACTAAAAGGAAACCAATTATCAATTCAATTCCATAACAATATACATATAAAAAATTATCTAATTCAAAATAAAAATGATATATAGATTTATCATTCATTGATTGTAGACTAATTTAACCGCATTTACTTTACAAAGAAAATTCATTGACATTACACAAAGTTTCATTTAACTAATAAACTCTATGTTCATTTTATTAAGAAGGCTAGAAATTTATTTTTATTTACAACTAACAGGTAAAAGTATTTGACTGGCAATTTTGAAAGTAGATTAGCTTCACTCAATTTTGCTAACGGAAGACTGAATGATGCAACTTAAAAATCATAAATGGGACTTATTTATTACATACAAAGTACATTTTTTTTTTACCTGAAACCGAATTGAAACAACAGCACCACAAATTTCATCACCAACCATAAACTGTTCACCTAAAATAGCCAACAAAAGATCTTCCCAACATCTTGAAGCCAGTCCTTTTTTCAGTCTAACAATCCATTTTCCTCCGTCTTTATTAGCTTCATCCTAGTTATACAATGGGAAATATTCTAATTTTTCACATTTAACTACTGCAGTTGGTGAAGAAATTTTTAAAAATAAAATAAGGATTAATAACAAAGCATTTCCACGATTAAATATATAACTAACTAGTCCTTTAAAAAAATATAGTTTTTCAATTTTTTACTTAGCCGTTTTGAACAAGGAAAGGTGCATGAGAAAACAAAAAAATTTTCAGACTATTTTTATCTAATTATGTTTACAATTATAAAAAATTATTATTTTAAAACGCTTATGCAAATGCATATACACATATAATATTGTATGTTATACAGTAAAGCAATGCAGGAGGAAGATTTCTTGAAATACACAAAGCTAATTAAAAGCTGTTATGCCTTTTGATAGCATATTAAAATTGAGTATAGTATGCATAACACACACAAAAACTAATATTAATGAAATTAATATTATATGTCTCATACAGTTAAAATCTTTTGAGATAAGGATCACAGATAAGAATAATTCACATATGAAATAAATTATACAGCATGGAAAATTAATAAAAATAATCATTTAAATAACGAGTAATTTTAACAGAAAGACATTAATAATTTGTATTTTTGCATTATATCAAAAAGTACTTATTCATAAATTTAAAGCTAATTTTCAAGGTCATTGAAAAATATCAGGAACAAATCTGGCAAGTCCATCCACTTGATTACTGCATTACAATGTTTTCAAGTACATTTTGACAAAATCCTCTGTTGTTACTTGAGAGTATAATTTATCTCTTTGCACATCTGAAGGGATTAAAGTACAGGATTGTAAATGTATCACTTAACATAATTTTATTGGTACTTTCTTATTAAAAATGTCCAGAGGGGAAATTTTAAGCTGGAAGGAGGTTAGACAATTAGCCTCCTTCTAATATTAAGGCAATGAGAAACTTTAAATACATGAAATATAGCAGAGCTGCTTCTTGCTTAGACATTTTTAGATTCCAGATAATGTCTACTTCCTTTAAATTTGTGAAAACATTTAAATACAAATTTTAAGAGAAATTGCTTCAATAAAGGTGTAAAGGTAATTTATATGTAAAATAATGATTGAACATCTCACACGAGACATTCACTAAAGAGGCTTATTTTTTTTTATATTGTATTTTAACATAAGAATCATATAAGCAAATTTACTAATGTTTGTGTTCAGATGTTTTGAAATCTTAATTTTATCATTCTCATCTATAGCATTGTATTTCATTTTCTGATTTCTTTTTATCAATTAGCAGATATAATTTTTATGCTTTAATTAACCATTATGTAAAATTTTTAACATTCAATAGCAATAATTTATGAAAAAAAAAAAAGAGCAATTAATACAAAATTGCTATTATTAAATCTTTCTCAACCCCACCAATTTAATGCAGGAGAGACTTAAAGAATAGAGATAAACTTACTTCCCACATAGGTTTTATTCCTAGCTTAAAAAGGTGAAAATCACTATGTATAGACATTTCTGAAGGTCGTATTAAATGTCCATAAATTTCCCAGAATTTTTCCACCTGAAAAATTTTTTTCAACATAGTATAACTTTTTAATTTACAAATTTTGAACTATGTTGGTAACTTATATTAATTCGATACACAAAAAACACCAAGAATAAAGCCATGTAATTTCAAAATTTGAACTTCCTTACAGAAGTTTCTTTAAATCAAAATTAAAGGTTAAATATCACAGTAAAAGCTTGTTTCTAAACAAATACACTTTAAATTCCTTTTGTTGATAGTTTTTATTCAAATCAAAGGAATAACTACTAGGTGCCTACTAGGTGACAGAATTGAGACAAATATATGTGAATTAAGGCCAAAAATAAATGTGAAAGGTACGAATATGATACAAACTGATAATATATTACATTAGTCAGGACAGGTTCACATTATTGAAGACTTTTTAAAATATTTTATTATATTCACAACATATTTCATAAATAAGTTACAGAAGTATTCATTATAAGTCTACAGAAAAACCTGTATGCCATAAATAGTACAAACCCCAGCCAAAAAACTTTTTAATTATTTTACTAAAATTGCAACATACAATACAAATCCATCATAACTAGAAATGAACCATCCATAACTAGAAATGAACACATAATTATTAATAAAAATCTTATGCAGACACACAACAATCTTACAATGCAGACTTACAGTATTGAAGCCACCAATATATTTTAAATTCTGATCATATGGTTGTGCAGGTGTCTGTTTACCACTTTGTCGTTGTGAGAACCATAAAACATATGTAAACTGTAATTGATGTTCATCTTCTTCAGGGTCTGAGATTTCAGTATAATCTAGCTGAAAAGATGAAACAAATTTAGAATTACTTTACTTTAAATGATTCTCACGAGTACATATTTTAAACAGAAAAGAAAGAATTACGGATTTTAGTTTTTCTTTTACATAAAAATCTATCAAAGCGAAGATTCATCAGTTTGATAATGATATAATTTCACAACAATTTTAAAACTGATGAATACTAAAAATAAAATAAATAGCATGAATTTAACAATTCAAGATACATTTCTTATATTTTTCAACAGAATAATTTCTTCATAATAGTCCATCTTGAAAGTTATCAAAATTAATGCTATTTGCACTTAAATACTTAATAGAGTGACGATAGATATGTGATAACAGGTATAATTCTTTTATTCATGATTATAAGAGAATAAATAAATGCATGCAAATAAGTGTATTTTAAATTATATAAATAAAAAGTACAATAATTTATTAATATTATAAAAATTTTAATCAGAAAGAAAAATGATATTGCCAGTTGAATATTTTTAAGTACCTCATAAGTACAAAATATTTATCTTTCGTAAGACATCAATTAAATAAACTTAATTGATGAAACAATATTTATAACACATATATGGATTATTTATCCTACACATACGAATGGATTATTTATCCCACATATGTAATACTAGCACATATAACCTAGCATTGCAAGGCTTCAGAAAATAAAACTTTTTTATTTAGATTAATTTCTGTTCAAGGCAGCAATTTCACATTGTCAACTCTAGTATTGGTCATTCTCCATTAATTACGTTCATTCATGATGAATGTACAGACTGAGCTTAAAATCTTTGAAGGAGGTACTGTTACAGCAGATTACTACTGTCGTCAAATGATCTCTCCCACATGTGACTATATTCAGCAGCCATTGGTGTACTCCATTTTTATAAACAATAATGCCAGGCCATATTCACATTCCTGCTGAGATTCAGCTAACCTCAGAATATGAAGATATGATTTGAATGGGTAAGCCCTTGATGCAAATCCTATAGAACATGTATGAGAAGCTTTGTGCCACAGAGAACGCCAAATAACTGAAACAGATGTTCGTTGAGAAGTAGGCACACTACAACAACTGTAGAATGATCTGATGTTGAATATGGAGAGATGGTGCCCAGCAACCACTGTTTAATTTAGAAGTAATATCTCTGACTAAGGGTCATCTGTTTATTATGCTCTCTGTTGGGCAGACATGCATTTGTATATCATAGATATTCTTTCAATAAAGTTATCTTTTATTTGATTCCATACCGTAAGTGTTTTATGAATTTTTAGGTTGTTATGCTTTCTTCATCCTTTAAGTATAAAATAGTTTCTGTATTTTCAATTGAATTTTCCCAATGTGATTTTTTTTACAGAAAAATAAGTCATTGCATAATTTGTGCACACTAATTTATATATATATGTTGTAGTATGATTTTTCTTATGGGTTTGCTGTTGATTTCTTAGCCCACTTATTTCTCATCCTGTATTTATACATTTTCTTTTTACATTTTCTGATGCAGTGTCTGTCATTTATCTTTTGATGAATGTGTATTTTTTATGATTTTTAGTTTCATCATTACAGCTAATGTGTCCTTCGGATTTTGTTCAAATTTTTTCTATTTTTCATAACTTTCATTTGATGGAAATGATTTACACAAAAAGTTATACATCAAATTCCATTATATGGCTTTATTGTACAAAATCTACTTAATGTTTGTTCTATGTATGTGTGTATATATGTACATATATGTAAAATATGCATAAACCTAACATAAAAAGGGAATACATACACCAGTAAATTGGAATAATACTATTAACTATAAACTAAAACATTCTTAAACAAAAAGCTGATGTTACTTATAACTTATATATAATGTTACTTATAAATATATTAAATTTGTCATTGTTTTCTGTAATTTTAATTGCATTTTAAATGTTCCTTAACTACTTTTTTTTATTAAAGACTAATAAATGAAAAAAATTTATCTGAATGCAATGTTTATAATATAATTTAAGAGCAAGATGGCCACTCTCCAGTCAAAGTAAAATTTAAAGAATTCCATGTCATTTGCATAAAAACAGGACATCATATAATCTATTTAAAATTTTTTATGAATATGAAAATTATACTATATCAGTGATTAATAACATTTATGTTTAAAACTTTGTAAAACATAAATATTTTCAAAACTTGCATATTCTATGAAAAATCTTAAAACAATTTTCTTTGCTATTATTAGAACCTTAAATTATCATACAGCTTTTTCCCAGTTTTGATTTTCCAAAGAAAAAAAATTTTTTTTTGTTAAAAATTCACTGATTTCCGAGTTTTTCTGCCCATTTATTAAATTTCCTGACTTTTCCCAGTTTTTCCTGGCCATTTATTAAATTCCCGGTATCTAGGTTAAGTGGCCAGCCACCCTAAAGAATCTTATCACAGTCAATTATTTTACAGAAATTTCACATAATTTATTATGAACAATATCAATGTTATTATTTTATACGATTGCAACTAAAAACAATTTCTACAGTAAATTTGGCATGGGCAAAAATTTAGCATTTTTTGATATTTTAAGTAAATAAACAAAAAAAATTAAACAATAGAAAACAAATAAGTGTAAAACTACACAACAAAAATGCTAATAAATCTTATCTTATTAAGTAGGGTTATAAAACTACAAGAATAGGTGAAAAATGTAAAAGTAACTGGTTCACTCTAATAATTATGAAATAAATTTAAACATCTATTATTTGAATTTTAATACAGAAATTCTAAAAAAAAATTACCTGTCCATTGATGTTTCCATTTACAGGAGGTGATGGAGGTGGAGAATCCTTTCCTGATGCAGAAAGTGCATTTTTTAAGCTGTTTCATAAAAGGAAAAGATTTCATCAATTAAAAACAAAAACATTAGAAAATAATATATATATATATATATATTAATGAACAATTTAAATATTTTAATCTTACATTGGAGAGAACAAATTATTAATTATAGGAAAAGGAACAGACTAAATTTTAAAAAAATATAGTCAAAATTATTCAATATACATATATTAAATTAATAAAAAGTTAAAATACACTTCATGTTTAAAAAATAACCTTAAATACGGTTTTTATATTCAATTGTGTTTCATTCAAAAGGAAAAATAAACATATATTTAAAATTGCGAAAATGGAAATTTTGTACAATGGAAGATATAGTAATAGAATATTTGGAGCAACTTGAATATTTAGTAACTAATTAAAGACACATATTTAAAAATGAAAATGAAATGTTAAAGTAGAAAATTTAATTATAATAGAAATCTTTTGTATGCCGTTATTTTTATCGTTATTATACCATTATTTATATTTTTTGCTACCTAGAATGTATGCTCATCGGAAACATTGCATATTGGAAATATTGTGCGCATGCGATTAGAAAGCATACGTTAGAGAACAACAGTGGCAAAACTATGAATGGATGAGGAATTAAAAGACTAATTATAAAACACGGAAACAGAAATTAAAATGTTTTTAGATTAATCTAAAATCGTGTGTGCAGAAGTCAGTTTATTTATTTATTAATATTATTTTTAAAGATTTGGATTTATCACCTTAGATCATTTCCGATGATGAGCCACGAAGATACACAAAAGAACTTCTAAAAGCCATGAAAGTAAGTTTTCCAGTTTATTTATTTATTTTTTTGTATTAAAAATATTTTAACAAAGTTTAGTTTCTGTATAAAACTGTATTTAATTCTAAAATTCCCATGAAGTTTAATAAATTTCCATTGAATAATATCCCAAATTCAAGAACATTTGGGTTATTCATGTATATTAAATTTTAAGCCGTATAAAATAAGTTTTGATCAATTTATATGTGTACAAGAATAGCTACCCCCCCCCCTTTTTTTTATAGTAAAGATAGTGACAACTAGAAAATATTTTCTCACATTTTAATTGTTTTGTTCTAAATCACTTCTTAACAGGCCTTCGACAATAAAAATATTATCAATTTCAAAATGGTACATTAAATGATGTAATCACTGTTTATATTCATTTTGATGACATAGACGGAACCAAATAATAAGTTAATGTGATACAGATGTATCACCAAAAATATTATATTTATAAAAAGATTATATTTGCAATAATATTTTAATTAATATAATTTTTACATTAAATATAAGTTTCGAGATGAAAAATAGAGAAGGAACTAGTTACAATATTTTTAATAATTAAAACAAACATATGACTTTGTTAAATATGTATTACATACACATGAAGCTAAAATCATGCAGCATCTTAACAAGTACAAATCACAGGTACAGGTTATTAATTTTAAATAGCCTTTTGAATTTCAAAAATAGGAATAAAAAAGAATTTAAATATCAACATAAACAGATTGTTAGATTGAAAATACCTGTATAGTACTTTTTATTAGCATAAACTTCCCAGAGAATTTTTTCAAAATTAAAAATAAGTAATTATTAGAATTTTAATAATTAAGTAAACGTGTATATACATCTAAAAGTACATAATTTAAATCTTTGCATACATCTAAAGGTAAAGCTATATATCTTCAGATAATAAGTCAACTGAGATTAACTTTAATCAAGCTTTTATTTCCATAATAGTTGGATTGGAAATACATTTATTGATTTCCAATCCAGATATTGTAGATTAGAGAGAAAAGCAGATGTTTAAATTGAGACAAAAACAACATTAATGTTAACAAAGCAGCTGCAAATAGAAATGTCCTTTTTCTTATTCTTTGCATTTTTTTAAAATGGTATTTTTATACTTTATTCCTTTTAATATTTCATTTTTATTCTTAAAAGAATATATAATATATTTGTTCTCATATGAATAATATTTAAAATTCTTAGAAATTTTTTTATAAGAATAAAAAAAATTGTAGAATTTTTTTTCTCTGACGTCGGGGTGGAGGCCATATCGGTTATGAGCCCCAGTAAAAATTATAAATGTACAATCTACATAATTTTAAGAACAGAATTGTGAAACAAATTGAATTAATCATTTATCACAAAAGTAAAAAGATTTAAGAAATAATACAATTCTAATTATTCTGCAAATATTAGTAAATTTATTGAAATACATGGAACTGTCTGATTGTCATACAAAAATGAATAGCAATTAGCAAGTGAAGCACAAGCACATATGAGACACATTTTGCAATTATTTAATTATAAACATATCAAAAAAGATAAATTTCCACTGACAACCGAATAAAATCTACATTTACTAGTTCTTAAAATCTTCCTATCGATAACTGTATAATTTACACTTCTATATCATCACCCAGCTCCTCGCATTCGAGATCTAGTATTACAGCTGTCATCATGAAATCATCGTTAGTGAAAGCGGGCATTACGCAAAAACTCTTTTTAAGTTTCCACATAAATCGCAGAGTTTTGATCAGCACATGCGCAGTGGCATCATGCGCCTGATAGCGGAAAAGTGAAACCGGTTGCGGAATTGGTTTCCGTTATGAAAAACCTCTCTATTATCTATTTGAAACATTACATATAACACCATTTTAAGACTAAAATGTCACTAAAGAAAAAATAATTAATTACGCTCAATATATAACATATTTGTCATATTCTTTATGATGATTCATTTCTTAATGATCATATATAGAATGTTTTTCATAATTTATACATAATAATTTTGCTAAAATGTTTAGTTGATTAGAAATCATGTGATATTCAATATTAGGAGGCTCATTATATGAAATTATGTACAGAAGCATAACATTGTAAGCAAGCACGGTGTTCTTCATATATATATATATATATATATTTTTTTTTAATATACAAAACATAGCCTCTTAAAAATTTACATATTCAGAAACCAATTTTTTATAAGACACCTGTTTCAAATGCGCAAATTTATATTTTCTTAACCTTAAGGCTGTCATTTACACATACTCCTCTGATTCCGAGCTCAATGTTAATCTACGGAAATTTTCATACTACTTTACTTTTGTAGATTTTAAAAAAGATAAATTGTCACAAGAAGACGAGTATAAGATTAATATTACTCTGCTCTTACTACTTTTTGTTTGTGTGTGTTACTCTAAAGTAATTTTAAATATTTTTTAAAGGCTCGAAAACTCATTACCTGGGTTTTAAAAACGCTTATAAAAAAACTTCAAATTATTATAAAAAGAAAAGAAATACACACAAGGACAGATCTTTCTTTGCTCTTCCAGATGAACATTTTTTTATTATTATTTATTTTAAACTTTAAATCACGAGAATGAATAAAATTGTAGAATTAGAATAGGCGTATGCAAATAATATATATATATATATACATACACAGTAGAACCCCTAAAAGTCCAACCTCGATAAGTCGAAAACCTCCACAACTCGAAAAAATTTTTTTGTTCCCTTCCCTTCAAGCCACAAAACCTCCATTACTCGAAATTTCAACCCTCTATAAGTCAAAATAATTAGTCAATCCCCAGAAGCCATTTTGGTATATATTTTCCCTCCGTAACTCGAAAAAAAAAAATTGGACCTCTGTATCTCGAACATTAGCAATGTTTTATTTTACAATCTTTTTCCGAACCTTTACAACTCTATCATTTCAAACTAATTACCTCTATAGCTCGAAGAAAAATGAGTTACCGACAAGGCACGTCATTGTTTCTTAGAAAACAATGTATGAGTATATAGTAAATAGAATAACCAATTCTATGAAATAGCAACTCGGAAGAAAAATAATTTTTTGCTCTTTATAGCTTAGATAATGCTATAGATAGAGAACGATCGAATTGTTTAAAGCAAAAAAAAAAATAATAATAATAATAATAATAACTGACTTTTTTAATATATAATATTTTTAATTTTAAGGTTATTTCGGATTAATTTTGATTTTTTATTATAGTACATAATATAAATTTTAAGTTGCAAATAAACATGTTTATTACCTCTGTAACTTGAATTTTTATTTATTTTACCTCTCTAACTCAAAATAAGTTAAAAAGAATCTAAACCTCTACAAGTCGAATATTTCCGTACAAAATCCGCGTAAGTCGAAAACTCTATAACCCGAATTATTTGACGTCTGCCTTGAAGTTCGACTGTATTATGAAGTAATGCATACCCCTGCCCTTCCGTGGAGGAATAACTAGTTTTCTAACAAGCCTAGGGGGTTGGTTTTCCTTCTTCGGCATAACAAGCCATTCTACAGGGAGTGTTTTGTTTCTTTTCTTTCTTTTGTGTCTCTCTTAACCCTCAGGCAGAAGAAAAAAGTCAACTATATATACATTTACATTCCTTAAAAGTATGAAGTTTGCCCCGTCTGGTCCTACACAACTAAATCTAATTTAAAAATGGTTGAAACTTTTACAAAATATCACTATCCGCCAAATTACCTGTGCTAAATGGTTCATGCGCAATTCCGATATCTATAAAGCTATTAACATTCCTTCTTTAAAAAAATTTCTTAAAAACATCTCTATTAAATTTTTTGACATGCTTATTAATCATTAAAATACTTTAATCCAGGAGATTGATTCTTACGTTCCACCAATTATGATTTAAAACGTTCGCGCAAAATTTTAATTTAGTTTTCAAATATTTTTATTTTCTTTGTTTATGATTGTAAGTTAATTTTATTACATTTGTAAATATATTCTGGCCAATTTTCATTGTTTCAACTGTATTTAACCTGTCATATTGGAGATGGAGCCCCCAGGGGCTAAATAGCTCTAAAAGAAAACGCCAACCAAAAAAGTATGAAATTTAATGGGTTTGGGGGGCAACCCGAAAAGTTGGTGGTATGCCCACCAGGTTTGGTTTGTCGCTCTATGGTCATCTTGTGCACACTTCAGGCTAAACAGACCGGGACCTATAGTTTAAAGTGGATTCCGAGGCACTACAAACATCCATGGCACCACCGGGACTCGAACCCGAAACCTGTGTTACCGAGCGCCAGCCACTCGGCCAACAGGCCCAGGTATGCTCACCAGAGAAAAGAGCACATTTTGGAGGTTCATCTAATTTTTTTAGTGCAATCTTTGGAAATAAGAGGGCCTGCACATTTTTGGCAACAGGTGTCCCTTGTACAAAGATTGCTATGACAAAAGTAACCTAGACAACGGTAATATTGGATAGGCCCTATCCTACTATACGATAAAGGTCGAACCACTACGGTAGAAAGCCGTAGTGGTTCGACCTTTATCGTATAGTAAGATAGGGTGTTTATGATCAAAATTCCTTTATTGGTCTCAGTTTAGGAGAGAACTACGAATAATGGCATGATACCTTTTCCATGCGATTTTTTAAATGGGAGACGAACTCAGGTTGAAGATTGTTATTTTGAAGCGCCTCCATGATTTCAGCAAGAGTAAGACCAATGGGGTAAGCCACGGTTACGGTTTTCACTTCTTTATCCTGCAGGAGAATTAAAGTGTGGCTTTTTAATTTCATGGCTTCAATTTCATTATGTATCGTTCGGTATAGATGTGGGGGTGTTGGAAATACTTTTAAGGTTTCCACCTAACATTCTACCTTGAATTTTGGTGTTGTTAGCAGTACTAAGTTCTCTCATGATCTTGGTTGAATGTTGTACATCGTCAATGAAAATTGGAGGTACGTAATTTGATCCAGGGGTTGATGAAATTTTAGAATTTGTATCTTCGACCTGAGGTTCAGATTTGACTTTCATATTATCGTCTGGGTAGGAGTTTGAAATTATTATTTTTTTTATCGAAAACTCTTTATTTATTCTTCCAACTTTATTTCATCGCCTTCAAAGAAATCCCCTCTGGACACAATGCACTTATACCAACTTTTTTTCCAATCCTCAATGCATGCTAAAAAGTCATCGGCAGGGATGGAAATCAGTCAGGGAAGGAGAAAATCAATCTCTAAATCAATAATTGATAGAACTAGTGTCTAGATCAAGGACGGGCAAACTTTTTCAGTCGCAGGCCAAAAATGGAAAAAAAAAAAAAAAAAAAAAAAAAAAGTCTGGTGGGCCAAGATAAATTTTTCTAAAATTTTAAAAACAATATACAAGTTTTACAATTTAAATATGTTAATGGCATGAATGAATTTGCGATGAGACACGCTGGTTTATCCTTTACAACTGTAAAAAAATATTTCCAGGTTCATTCATCATTAAAAGTACGACACTCTGAATCAACTTTACGTTTTTTAGTACTTATTTTGGGGTTTAAATATTTTACGAATAACCGAAACAAGCACTAGCTACGCTTTGCCTTTCAAATTCGTGGTTCTCGCATAGTGAGTTAGGGAGGGGGAGATTCCAGTAGACGGGGGGCGCGTCGCTCGTTTAGTGTGGGGTTAGGGGATAAAATAGGATCCTTTGAGGAAAAGGTTTAACGTCTTTCAAAAGACTGGGGAGTGGAGCTCTGTTTTGTGTGAAGAGAAAGAGAAATGGAGACACTAGCAAACCCTTGAAGCAAATTGCTAACAATAGGTCTGGTTGTGAAAATGATTCTGTTGTAAAGTCGTCCGTCGTACCTGACTTTGTAGAAGGCTTTCACAACATCTAGGAATAAAATTCCTGTTGACCTCTTACTGGATAGTATTTGCGAGAAAATTAATGGAATGATGGTAGAATATGAGTATAGAAGTGCTTATCAGTGTTGAGCTGATACTATTTAATATATATAATCACAAAACTTAATATAGAATATGTATTAGATTGCATACATAATTTTTGTTCTTTCCTAGTTATATATATTTATATAAATTTTATATTTAAAACTCATAAAATAATTTTGCTTATTAATATTAAGCATTCAAGATCTGGATTCTTTCAATATATGGATTATTTATGCAGAGCAGAGTTAGATAATAAATTAACTCTTTGGGTGAGCCATATATGCATAATTTAATTTTTTTTCTGTTAAATGGACATAATCATAAATAATAAAACTATTACCGTTAAAGAGAACTAAAATATCGTTTATATATAAACAATGAACGATACTTTTAATTTTTTTAATTTATGGATTTATATTGAAACTGATTCATTTAAATGATAAATATTTAACAAAAAACAATTGAGTCTGAACGGGAAGTGGCCATAAGTTTGAACATGCAAACACATTTCATTTATGGGTTAGGGGATCGGGAGGGCTTGACTAGTACTAAGTACTAGCTTGAAAGTACCATATATATAAGAAATTATCGAAATTATGAAAAAAATAGCATTAATAAATTTTTAGAAAAGAGTAGAGTTTATTCACCAGTAAAAAAAATTTTTTTTTTTTGCCTATTTTAGGGAATTTAAATAAATAACTTAAAAATATGTTTATAACCAATAAGTACATAGTTTATTTTTTTATCACGATAAATGTTTTTAAAACGTTCCTGCACCTTCTATCACGTTAACTTCTTTTCTTTACGATAGATACATAAAATATGAAATACATTTAACATCAATTTTATTATTACCCAGACCAGTGCTGGATTCCCAGTGCATCGTTTAATATCACGTTTTTAATATTCTGAACATCTACTCGTCCTATAGAATTTGTATACTCGTACAACTTTCATCTAAATGGCTTAATAAAATACACCTATTTTTGAGCTTATCAGAAAGTGCTAATGTATCTCTTGAATGAAAACAAGATCTTTGCAAATAATCATGTTAGTGTTTCAGAACTCCTATTTTAAATACAAATTATCTAAGAATAATAAGAGTTCCTTAATTTTCAGTTACAAAATTAAAGAAATATTAAATGATATCTGTTATGTACACCTTTCGTGAATGAAGAGGGGCTCAGATATCATTACAACAATATAAATTATGTTCTTTAACCCCTAATGATGAACATAGATTCTAAAATTATTAAAAATTCCCTGAGAGATAAAGTGTTTTATATAAAAAAAATAAACATTAAAGACATATGGACAATTTTTCAATATGAGTTGTGGGTGAAAAACTGAAAATATATTCAGTGTTTTACATCACACACACACAAAGAATTGTTAATAAAACTTATTCAAAAGTAGAAATTCTTAGGAATACAAACATTTGTTAAGTTTCAGTAAAATGTGTAATATTCAATAGAAATTATAGGTATAATGAATACTATTATGCTTTGTTATAAAAATTGAGAGTGTTTCTAGTTCATATATTGTTGGTTCTCTTTTGATTTTGATGTTAATATGTTGTGTTCCTTATATATATATAGTATTTTTATTACATAATTATTGAATTTAGTTAATTAAAGGCAAGAAAAGTAATAAAAATATTTAATATTTCAGGCATTTTAAGAGTTCAATTGGTAACTATCAATTTATCAAAGTATTGTCTTTAAAAATAAAAAATTAAAGCACTTTATGTTTTACTAAAATTACTGCTCTTACATGGAAATTTAGAAGGATTAACATATAAAAATTTAATTTAAAAATTTGTGCTTTTTATAAGAGCAAATATTTAAATGTAAATAAAAAGATAACGTGCAAGCAAAAAGATAAAAGCAATGAAAAAGAAAGAAAAAAGGTAAGAAAAACGCAAATAAATGAAGAAATATATTTGAAATACAAAAGCAAGTAAACCTTTTTTCTTATATTTAACAAAAATATTTAGCATCATAGATTTTTCAGGCATTACTTATAAGAATATTGTATGTTTAAAATTGCACAAAAAAATATTCAGATATATAATAAAGTATATGTTATTCAACATTTGAAAAATAATTTTCTTTGTCATTAATGCAACATTTATGCTATTCATACTTTGTACAGATACAATTATGAATAAAAAATATTGAGTTTAGTGTAAATAAAAAAAGTTTGGTAAAAGAAAATATGTATCTAGCAGAAGTGTGCAAGGTTATACAATGTTAGGTGCAAATGAAAAAATCAGGCAAGTAGTGCAAACCAATTTAAAAGATACATTATTAAAATTAAAAGCAGAATATAACGAGATATGCAGACAGATTAACATTTTTTTTTTTTTATTGCAGGGTTCCTATGATTATATGGAGACAAGATTTTGATCATGAGACAATCAATCATTCTAAATATTTTAAAGTTTCTGATATAAAAACTAATTCAAATAGAAGCTCTTGGTTGCAATTAAAACTTGAATTCTGCCTCAATGTGACAGATCAATTTATCATCATCTGGCAGCAAGTGCATACCCAGGATTTTGTCTTTGGAGGTACATGGGAAGGAGAAGGAGCTCAACAAAATAAAATGTAACTATTTATGAAAGCTCAATAGGTCATAACTACAAGTAACAGAAAATGTATTTAAAGTCAAAATTCTATATATTAATTATATTATTAATAATTTTTGCATTGCATTAATTTGATGCAAATTTTAAAAAAAGGAGTATTATTGTAGAAGTATTGCACAAGAAAATATCAATTTAATTTCCGGAAACAATTTCTAATTAACAAATTATTAATTAAACTTCAATCTTCTTTTCTCTTTTGTCAGCTCATCTATTATATTGTTTATGTAAGCTTCAATATTTCAATGAATATTTCATAAATTAAAACAGGAATAATGACAGCTAAATCAGCAAATTCAGGCGCTACAATAAAATTGGCACTGATAAGAAAAACACAGATTCCTCGAAATACTGAATATTTAACAAAAAAACAATGGGATCTAAGTGGGAAGTGGTTTTAAGTTCAAACACGTTCACATATTTTACTTATGGCCTTCAGAGGGCATCAAGCACTACAGACAGCCATCTAGATATGCACCTACCAGGCAAAACTCATGCAGCATTGAATGAATGCAAAGGTTTACCCAAAAACTTTTTTTAAGGATTTTTCATGAAGCTTCATGGTCAGTTATATCCCTAAAGAATGAAACCAGTCTGGTCATCAAACATCAAAAATTGATTATTTTCGAGGATAAATTCACTTTATTTCTTATAATTAGTTTTTTCAGTACTTACGTATTAACGGTACATTGGCGACAGTTGCGCCAATAAAGAGCACACGAGCCAACCGCAGCTACAGATTTGGCGCCAATCTACACTTAAAATTTTTGTTCCAAATAATAAAATATATATGAAACACTTCATTTAAAATCGAAACGCTTTCAAAATATTTTTATTCCAAATAATAAAGATTGGCGACACTTAAAAACCGCCAAGTCTGTCGCCAAGGTACCGTTTTTTCATCTGTCATTTTCAATGTTTACAGTTTCATAAAGTTACTGCTTTTTAGAATTTTTAAAATTCTATTACCCAATTTCAGTAAATTGGGTAATAGAATTTGCACATGCAACCTGAGACATAGCATCAATACTATGTGACAAAAATGCAGGAGTCACTGAACTTTAAATTTATCTTTTTTTTTTCTTCTTATTTAAAAAAAAATCCAATAAAATAAATTCATTCTTTAAAGAGAAGAGGCTAAGACACAGAATAAAAAGAAATTTTTTTTTGATTAGTGTAGCAATTTATAAGAAATAAAGGAATATTACTACAAGGAATTCATATTTATATTCTATAATCTGTACCTTTATTGCCAAAATAATAATAGCAATTTTAAATTCTATTTTCTTAACAAGTATTCTAAAAACTATTGTGATGAAATAACATGGAAAAGCAGTGTAAAATGCAGATATCGAAGGCCAGCATCAAATACAGTATAAGAATTATTATAATTTATCTATAATCCTATAAGACATATTATAATCAAAAAATAACAGTCGATCAAATAGTGCAATGATATTTAAAACTGACATGGTTGAAATACATTTTGTTGCATTCTAAGTTAACTTTTAACTTCCCTTCCTTTAAATTCTTTTAACTTGTTAAAGTTAAAAGAATTTAAAGGAAGGGAAGTTAAAAGTTACAAGTTAAAAGATTATAAATTAAGGGACAACAATTATAAAATTGACAGCCACTTAATGTTACTGATATAAATTGAAAGGATTGAATTTTACTGTTTTACCTCTAAATGTATAAAAGTGAAAGTATATATTTATACAGTTAACTCTACAGGCCTAATGGGCTATCATTCGTGTAGTTTTAATATAATGGGTAATTTTAAATGTCCCTTAGAGAGATTTTTCTCAAGGCCATGGAAGTTGAACAATTTTAATCTAAATATTAACATCTAATAAAATTCAAATTTCTTTATTAAAGAATCATACTTACGCAGAAATATTGCTCATGGGGATAAACAGTGCTTTCAAAAAGAAAAACTAAAGATGTACACGTTATTCACATAAACACAACACAAACAAGCATGACACAATTTAGATTTAAACTGTCCGTTGCCAGATTCTATTACTTAGTTTATAGATGCATCTGCATCATTAAAAAAAAATATTCTAAAAACAACATTGGTGTAATAGTAGAAATTAACAGTAACACTTTAAATCAAATAAATTTTTTTATTTATTTCACATTTGAAATATTTCGATAACATTGGAGGACGCCAATAGGTTATTCATCTGGATCTATCTACTAAGTTGAATAAAGAGGTAGAGTGCCTGAACGCGAAGCGTTCATCTACTGAATGGTATGCGATGGATATAGGAAAGAAAAGTCACTATGAATAGATAATAGTAATCGTATGAATTGAGAAGAATAAAAAAGAAAGAAAGAAAATGGAAAAACATTGGTGATGAAAATGTAACTTGAAATTTATGAACAGTAAAGATTGCAGAGCGGTGAGTCAAAAGCAGAAAAATATAATTCAAACAACAAGAGAGTGTATATAAAAGAATAAAATCAATTGCAATGACCGAAGAACTCACAAAGAGAGTTAAAGCTAGTAGGGAGGAAAAAAATTAAATTATGAGTAGAGTGAAATAAATTATAACGATCAAAAGGCTTGTGGCGGCTTATACAGGTTGCGTAGTGTTATTAAAATCCATACGGCAAAAAGACGATAATCAATTTTCACAATTACAACATCTTTATTCCATTTCTAAAGCCAACTACGTTCTGTTTTCATTCTAGAAGGGAAAATTCCCTTGTTAACAGTGAAAGTAAAAGTTGTTAAATTTTTACTCTATTTTCCAGCAATAGGTGTCGCTACAAAGTAATATTTTCCCTTCCCTCTCTTTGAAATAGAGAAATTAGGTTTATTATTATTGTTTTCTATTATTTTAAAAAAAGAAAATCCAAATGAAATATAAACTTTATTTTTATGCATTCGTGTATTTATGTTGATCTCTTGTTTTACAATTACTTATGTCAAGTTTTTAACAATTCTGAATAAAAAAGAACTCTATTAACATACAAAAATGCTGAAGCAATTACTGAATAAATGAATCTTTCGGGTCAAGCTTTGTCTCTAGAATATTACAGAAACCTGTACTAATTGCTTCTATTATAATAGTTTATTGTAGTTGTGGCGGCTTATAAGGGTTGCGCAGTGTTATTAAAATCCAGACGGCAAAAAAAAAAAAAAAAAAAAGACGATAATCAATTTTTCACAATTACAACATCTTTATTCCATTTCTAACGCCAACTACGTTCTGTTTTCATTCTAGCGAGAAAATTCCCTTGTTGACAGTGAAAATAGAAGTTGTTAAATTTTTACTCCATTTTCCATCAATAGGTGTCACTACACCACTCCCCTACCAGTAACAAAGTTACGTTACTTTAAAAATGATAGAAGAATTAATATATCTATACAAATAATAGCGAACAAATACACATTGATACAAATTTAAATTGCACAAAATAATTACAAATACAATTACATATTAACATTTACATACAATAAATCAAGTTAATTTTTAAAATGGACATTTTTACCTCACCAAAACAATCCTCCAAAATAAAACTAGAAAGGTTCATACAAAATTTCTCTTACCCTTCCAGTTCCAGGATTATTGAAGAAAGAGGTATCCAAAGGGGCGGGAAGCAGCCAATTCATTCCAATATTCCTTTAATTATACTTTTATTCGAATATCTGCAGTGACACCAATGTCACCCAACCTAAATCGATTCAAAACAGCTGGAATCAGTTCAATGAGATTGGGTCCTTTTTCAATACAATCATTCAAAGATATACAGTTATTAACACGAGCTGAACCATCAAAAACTGGTCTTATTTTGGTAGTAGAATTTTCTTTTATGACAGCTCGATGCGGCAAATAGTGTACACTTGAGACTTCATAACAATTTGGATCAGGTACTATTTCTTCGATAACATCTTCTTCTTCCCATTCTTTAAACACTTGTTCATACTCTACTAAACAGTTGTTTGCATTCAAATTTTTAACAGTATTTTTTAAACGTTTCTGAGCCAAATATTTATTATCAGGAATTGAAGGACATCTATCTATCCAAGGAAGAGATACTATATATCTTCCGTCATTTTTCTCTGCTAACTGTTGATTCGAAATGTTCCCAAACTAATTTCTGCATTTCTTCTTTCGATTGCTTTTCGCTAGGATCTAAAATACCCAACGAATCTAAATTCCATAAGTCTGTAATTTTAGCATCATTTATGTGTAATGACAGAACAAGAAGAGAACTATCTAACTTAGCATCAGAAATTTTTTCCATTACTGTCCATCCCAGAATTGTCTGAACAGCTACTAATCCACATGGAAGATGTTCCACTTTTCCGGTAAATAACTTTCCTGCAACATCTGCCCCCAATAAAACATGAATCTCATTAGTATTTTGTTCATGCAAGCAAATTTTGCTTTTAGGCGAAATGTCACTCAAAAATATTCTTTTATCTTTTAAATCATTTATACAGTCTGAACTTCTAATTTTTGGAATTGATGCACAAATTTTGTTTTGATCCATTACTTCTATTTTAATATTATTCATTTTATCCAAACTACTTAATTGTATCATATAACGGTTATGGCGTTCAGTAATTTCTGTTCCTCCAAATAGCCCATGAGTAATCAATTCTTCTCCTTTTATATCAAAACCCATATTTTCAGCAGCAAATTTTGATATATAACTTCTTTGTGATCCAGTATCAATAATTACCCGAATATAATTTTCTACGTTTTTATTATGGATTCGAACTACTAATGTTTGCAAATAAACTTCATTCAAAAATGACTGATTGGTAAGAACAGTAGTTTCTGAAGATTCATTTTTATTAATTTGTTTCTGTTTAAATTTTGAAAAGCACATGATCGAAGAATGTTTTCCTGAACAGTGGGAACAAATTACATTACTCTTACAAAATCGAGAAATATGTTTTTTAGTTTCAAGACATTTAAAACAAGCTCCTTTTTTCATCAAAATATTTTTCCTTTCTTCAATAGACAAATTTATTGCGTATTCACAAGTAGAACTAGGATGATCCGATGACTCACAAAAAACGCAATTAGTTATATTTTTATTTCTCTCTTTAACATTAGTCGAAACTAATTCTGCTACTGAAGGAATTCTTTCCCAGCCTAATTTATTACTTCTTGAGCCGCGGTTGTTTACTTTATCGAGAGGCGAAAAGGGCCGAGGTCGAAAATCAGAAGTGATTGCGAAATTATTACTCATCATGGCTGCGCGTTCTCTCGATCTCAAGGTCAAAGCTAAAAACTTCAGTAGTTCTTCGATATTATTATAAGCATTTTCATTCTCAGTTTTATTATATTCGATAAGAATATCTTGAGGAAGGGCTTTTAGAATTATTGGGCAAAGAACTGCGGAATAATTTTCTGTTTTCAAATCTAAACTTTCCAAACTTCTTAATTCTGTTAGAATTTTGTCATAGAATTTTCTAAAAGAGCAAATATCGTTGGAATTTCTCAATGATTTTATGTTTAAAATATTATTCATATGAGTATGTATCAATAGATCATTTTTTGCAAATCTTTCTTTTAATAAATTAATTGCCGAATCATATGTAGAAGCAGAAATAGAAAAACCTTCTACAGTATTTAAAGCAGTACCACCTAAATGTGCTTTAAGGTAATTAAATTTATCTACTTTATTTAATAAATCATTATTGTGAATGGCAGATTCAAAACTATTCCAAAACGTTAGCCATTGATTGATATCACCATAAAATTTTGAAATATTTAATTTCGGCAATTTTACTCTTACACTATCCACTTGTTTCGACTCATTTAATTCTTTATTTTGTTCGGAACGTGTTTCGCATTTATTTTCACTCAATTCTTTTTTTAACAAGCGAATTTTTTTATTTGCACGAAATTTCCACAGGGCAACTTTTTCATCATATTCGTCTGTATTTTCAATTTCAGTTTCAATATCTTCTACTTCGTAAAGAGGTTCTAATTTGTTATCTATTTCTTTCAACGAGTCATGTTTAGTAGTTAGCATTTCAACTAATTCTTCTAATTTATCAATATCTATTTCTTCAATGTTTGATAGTTCCGATTCTAATTTTGTCAGAATTTTTGTAACAGATGTTCTAGAAACACTCCGTTTCTTTTTTAACAAATATAATTTCTCTTTACTATTTTCGTCACTCGCCATTTCAAAATTAAAAGTATCTCATCTAAATATTAACTGACTACAATCCCGGCAGGGATGCCAAATTTTACCTCACCAAAACAATCCTCCAAAATAAAACTAGAAAGGTTCATACAAAATTTCTCTTACCCTTCCAGTTCCAGGATTATTGAAGAAAGAGGTATCCAAAGGGGCGGGAAGCAGCCAATTCAATCCAATATTCCTTTAATTAAATACTTTTATTCCGCATATTAATGACGAGAAGATACAAAAATTTACAGACAGACATACAGACAGAGAAAGCGCATCTTAGCGCGGCTAACTACTAACAAGGAAGTACAGTTCTTAAACCGAAGTACGGTTGGTTACAGTTAAGAGGGGAAAAGTGTTCACGTGACATACAAATCAAAAGTTCTAGTTCGACATCATTTTCGACAGACATGGAGGAATTATAATTTTGAAGAAAAGTCAATAATGTCATTGAAACGAACAGGAAGTTTTACTTGTCTTCCACAACGTGTTGTTGTGTTTGGCTGTGCAACTTGCTGACTTGGTATAAATGTTTGCTCACTCGGCACAGATGTATGATCATTTGATGACGTTGAATTCAGAAGTTCATTAGGTTGTAACACATATGCCGGTTTTAATCTATCCGCGGAAATATTAACTTGTTATTTTTAATTGATAGAAGAAAGTTTTTCGGGGATCTTTGCAATACCAAATAGGGTCCTTCATATGGGGGTTCTAAAGGTTTTTTTTAACTCTGTCAATTCGCAGAAACACATGTGAGCATGTGTACAAATCTTTTGGAATAAAGATCTTTTGTTTACATTTGTTTTTGGATTGGTATGGTTTTAAGTCGGCCATCTGTTTTCGAAGATTGCTTACGAAATTATCATCAGATATTGGCAATCTGGATTCTTCAAAGAATTCGCCTGGTAATTTAATAGTTTTGCCATAAACCATTTCAGCTATTGTATACTTACAGTCCTCATGTAACGTCCTCATGTCCAACGAACGTTGTTATGACATCTAATAGCTGTTTTCAAGGTACGGTGAAGACGTTCAACTTTTCCATTACTCTGAGGATGGTAAGAAGACGTATGGTTTACTTTAACACCACATAGCGCAGCTAAACTTCGAAATAGTTCTGAAATAAATTGAGTGCCTCTGTCAGTAATAACACAAGTAGGTACACCAAATCGGGTAATCCATTGCTCATAAAAAGCTTTTGCTACACTTTCTGCAGTGATATTTGATAACGGTACCACTTCCATCCAAGAGGTAAACCGATCAATACACGTCAAGCAGTATGTGTATCCATTAGAAGGTGAATAAGGTCCAATTAAATCTATATGAACGACACTAAATCTCTCATCTGGTGCTTGAAATTGTGAATATTCTGATTTTGTATGTTTAGTTATTTTATTTTTCTGACAGTTGATGCAAGTTTGAGTCCACTGTTTAACATCTTTTTTCATATCTGGCCAAATGAATCTTTGAGTTATTTCTTTTACAGTAGAAGTAGAAGTTGTTAAATTTTTACTACATTTTCCATCAATAGGTGTCGCTGCAGGCTCGTTAAGCAGCGAAGGTCAAAGTGCATCGGAGAAGAGCGACTTGTTACTGTCAGTTTGTTTAAGTAATAAATCTTACAGAGCAGAAAAGAATATGCGTTGAAGTAAAATATCTAAAAAGCGATTTGTGAAGAAAGGGGGGGAGTTAGCCATCGGAATAAAAAATGGAAATGAATGCGAGTTAATATCGGAAGTCATTAAACTCAAGTAGAAAAAAAAATAAGTGAACAGGAAATTATAGTGATTTTAGGCTTCGATTCCATTTAGAAGTAGAATCTGGATCTCTTCCAGATAAGATAATTAGGACCGACAAGTACGAGGTGTTAAATCAGCCTTCGTCGAGATTAACATTGCTTTTGAGTGAGAATGTTATCGTATCTCATTTACTCAGTATAGAACAAAAGTGCACACATGAAGTAAAAGCTTTATAAAATTAAAGACTTTTTAATTCGATTTATAAAATAAAAAAGAATAAGTCAGTACAGTATTGAATGTTCAACTACTTTCAACAATGTTTTCTATTCAACAACTAATGTTCATTGGAGGTTCAAGTTCATTGCAAAAACATTATCTTATTCAGCTGAATAGTAGATCAGGCATATAGATTCAAGTATAGGAGGGCTGAATTTCTCGGTGAATTTTCTATTACTGATGTATGAATGGCTTGTCCAACACTTTGAACTCCTTCAAAGATTCACTTTTTAATTTTCCAATTTGTTACTTGAAAGGTGGGAATCTTTTAAATTGCCAGAGTTTTTTAATTCTACTTTTTTTTTTTAATTTTCTTACTGATGTTTAATTAAAGTCTGTCATGGTTAATTTTGATTTCTCTTGATTTTCTGGATAAATTAAATGAAGTGTTTATTGAACAGAATTTATTCACAACTGAATCAATATAATCGGTTTTATTAATCGATGAGTTGCAAAGTATGGTGCGATAAGCAACACCCTTCAAAATATTCCAACTAGTGGCTTTAATAATTGAATGTGATTAGGAAGAACAACATAGAAAAGAAAATCAAAAGCGACAGCAAAGGGTATGGAAAAATGCTAGAATAATCGCTGGAAAGGGTATTAAAAAATGTAACAATTTCAGAGTTAATATTCTTAATTATTGCCAGATTTAAAGGGCTGTTGTCCGAAATAGACAGAGAATTAGAGGTTTCTTGGTGCGATGATTGAGATATTTAGATCATTACAATGGCCGTGAAAGAGAGTTCCACTTGATTTGCTTCTTCCGGAGTTCCGTAAGGAATATTTTAAATTTAAATCGTCGAGGATATTATGGTGATTTGAAAACCATTGTAGTGTAAGCAAGATTCTTTCGCCTTCACAGTGAATTAATATGCTATTTTTGTAGATAATAAAACCTGTTTTAACTTTATTCTAAACATCCCTGATCAGCCCAGGTTTAAAGCAGTTGCCCTTTTCAGACTCCTGACGAGCCATGATTGCTTTTCCGAATGAAAATATTTGAAAGCCCAAAATGCATGCTCTGCAGTCTTGGAGAGGACATGGATTCATCCCACCTTCCTGTCTGCCACTTGTTTCCTCTACTGTGTATGGTCGTTACTGGGAGGCTAGGTCCTTTATGGGCTAAACATGCCACTATGTGATTTCCTTCGATTCTCGTTGTTTTCATATTCCTTGTGTTCTTTTTATTTTATTGTTTATTGTACCTTGCCATTGAAAATATTAAAAAATTGTAGATAATATAGATAAAGATATTTAGTTTTGACTGGGTCTGAATGGAGTTTCTTGTGTAAATTATATGTGGATTCTGTAATTTAATGAAATATTAGAATTTGTAATTATTTTATTCTTAATTCGGTTTTTTCTTATATTATTGTTAATTCGTTTATATTTCAGATGATGCAACTGATTTTATTAAAATTGTTAAATTATTGAACCTTGGTGGCCAAGATTCATTTAGTAGTCACTGCTATTTATCATGTACCTTATAGCTGTATTGAATTCGTCAACTTATTTTTGGGGTGTTTTGCTCTGGTGCTATTAGAACAGGAAGGTATTTTGGGGCTAGAGATACAGGAGATGGTAGAGTTTTCTGCTGATGCTTGGATAATTGCGATTCTTTTCGTTCATCTCAGACGTTAACTTCGGGTAGTAAAGTTGACACAAAGTTTCTTTGGTTTTTTGCAACAATCCGAGAAGTTAGTTGTGTGATCTCTTCTAAAGAGGGCACAAAATAGAGAAATGTCTAAAGGTTTTATTGTGGTGCGGAAATTTAGGAACTCTTGAATCAAAGTGATTATTATGGCAGAACTTCTTACAAATATAACATTGATCAAGGCCTGATTTCTTTTTAAATGGTTCCAACCAAATTCCAAAATATAAAGTTGCTCTAGTATTGATATATTTATTCTTTTCTTTCTTTGGCAGTGCGATCTATAATAATGTCATGATATTTTTAATTCCCAATTTAGCTACTAATTTTTACGAAAAGAGTAAAAAGATCAGAAAATGCATGACAGCATTTAATATTTTCCATTTTCATAATCTATTTAATTTCTATCTATAAATGCATAGCAAGATATTTGTATATTCACCTATGTTGCTGATATATTTCAACATCTCCCCTATTCTCCTTCAGCATTCCCCCCCTATTAAAAATTTATAAGCTAGTGTGAAATTCTCTGTTCATAAAAAAAACATTAGTTTCTAGACTTGAAAGTTTTTGAATTAACCCATTTGGTTTTTTTTTTAAATCTATTTACTCATGTTATTTGAGATGTATGTCTAATTTCTAAAATAATATTTGTTGAAAACAGATAGGGTATTAAAGATAAAATAAGATCAGACATTGCAAATGCAATACAGACGTACTTTTAAAACAGAATTTTGGAAATTCGGGACTGAATTAATACATCCACTCTTAAATACAAGTGTATCAAATTTGAGTTTTTAGAAGAACATATTATTGCGAATCATTGTACTCTATAATGAAATTAAAATGTCGTTTACAGTTGAACACTCAGCATCTCACAGATTGTGAATATATTTAATAAATCTTCAAAATTCTGAAAAGTTTTCTTGCATTTTTATTAAATTTTATTTTCAGTATTAAAATTTGGAAATAATTATTTTAAATTTTCTTTCTCTTATTTATGTATTAGAGATGAAGACTTAAGACTTGTGTAGAATTTAACATGTTATTTAAATAAAATAAGATTTGATTTTTTGTTATTAACTACTATGTTGTGGCTCTTAATATAAAATAAAAAATATAAATAAAAAACCAGCATGAGGTTCTCATTAATTGTAAAAAAAAAAAAAAAAAAAAAAATGTGTAGTCTTTATTATATCAATGCATAAAAAAAATTTCGTCAAATTGAATCGAAGTGAATCCTAAATTTTAATCGAAAATGTAACAGATATCACAGAAAAGTGAGTAATTTTTGAGAAATTATAATTTTAATATAAAAAGAAATATAAAAATTTAACTTAATATTTCAATACAGAAATTGTAATTGTTCCTTTAATTACAAAAATTCCTTGTTGAAATATCTAATATATCCAAATTATAGTTATGATTTCAAAGATCTTGATCTTATGATGTAGATCTTATTTCACGAATGTAATAGAAAATAACTTGTTTAAATAATTTGCAATTCAGTAAATTAAATACATTCTAAATAAGAAAACCATAGTGAGATATTATTCAATGCAAATAAATTTTTTCTACTTTTTTTTTATGAGTTATGGGAGGTATTGAAATGTAAGACTATCTCTACACTCTGAAAAGTATTTAAAAAGTTAACTAAGAAATTTTGTCTAGGTCACACGTTAATGAGAACAGAAGTTGTAATGTATTAAAATAATATACTGCAAAGATATACTTTTAAAATAACTATAATAATCATACATAAATATATTAACAGATCTAGAAGAATACATCAATAAGTATGTTACAAATTCATTTAGCCCAAAAAGTTTGTTTTCTTTGTACGTTGCGATACATTATTTCTTAAAAAAATAGTTCAGGAAAAAGACACAAAATTGTGAAAATAATTAAAAAATTATCTATGTTCATTTGTTTAAAAGTACTAAAAAATTTGTAATGATTTAAGTGACTTGCAATAGAAAGATAATTGGATTTTTCAGTTTCTATAAGAAATAAGAGTTAGAAAACAAAATAAACACTTAATAAAAAAAATTTAGTTTTGCAAAACAGAATATTTTGAAACAGAAACAGAATAAATCGATAAGCAATAACAAAAAGCAAATAATAGTAAATAACTGAGAACACTTTTAAAGAGCTGGATGTTTTGATGTCTTTGAATTACAAATTGACTTTAATGATAAGCACACTATTAAACTGAATTTTTATATCTGAAGTAGTGTTGAGTTTTTTTTTTAATTTTGTTGCAGTATAATAAGAAAATTGTGCTTCATAAGTATGCTTTTTGTAAAAGGAAGTATAACATGAATTGCTACTTTTGAAATCATACATTTTTCTTAAACGTATACAAAATTTATTTAAATACAGCTCTTTATACTTTTTTCTATGTCAGATTCATTAATTATTATTATTATTTTGATAATCACATGCAGTAAAAATCATTAGCTTAATTGTATGATTATATGATGACAAATCATAAAAAAATTTAATTGAAAACTATATATAGTATAGAATATGAAACTAAATATTTAATTAAAACTAACTATAGTATACATATGAATACATTTTTAATGAAAAAGTCAGATATTCACACTAATGAGCAGGGTGTACTAGTTTAACTTTACATAATTTAAATCTTGGTTGCATATATGATACTGCAGGACATAGTTTATTCAACATTTTGTACAGTTAATTTGATTTTAAAAATATTAATGACGAAAATGCTGCATTGCATAAATACATAGTTAAAATATAATTACAATATTGATACTTAATTGTTGCCATTCCTTTAGTAAAAAAGTAAAAATGCAGAAAGGTTGACTGGTATGAAAACTCAGCAAATAGCCAATTTAATAAAAATTATGTATAAGAGATGCACATGTTTAGAGTCATTTTAGAAAGTGCTGTGAATATTTGCCTAATCTCAAGTCAAAATTAATGATTTTTTTTTTGTTTTTTTTTGGAAAACAAGTTTTACACATACATTGCTTGATAAATTTTTCTTGTGTTTAATGACATTATTCATACCACTAACATCCAATTCATAAATATTGGGTTGAAAGTAAGAGTCATTTTCTGTTATTTGCAGAATATTCAATTTTATTTTTTTGTAGTTATATCTTTTATATTCACATTTTGTGTCTTGTATTTATATCTTTTCCTGTCTTACCACCATGAGACATCAAAATCGCATATTACAATGTGCATTATTAATATCATGCATGACAAGACCCTCCCAGCTATAATAACTAGTTTTTTTGTTTTTAATGTTTACAAGCAAATGCTTATTTATCAATAAAAAGGAGAAGCCACAACTTCACTGAATGGGAAAGAGAAAATTCCAATATGAAGGTACATTTTTGCCAACCAGATTTTAGCAACTTTGGATATGCCTTTATTAAAAAGAAAATGTAGAAGGGTTAATAGGTATGAAAACTCAATAAATAACAAATTAATAAAATACAATTATGTATAATAGATGCATGTAATATCCAAAGTAAACATTGTTCTCTTGTTTTTCATTCCAACTTAAACAATTCATATAGCTTTATGAAAAGAATATCATGATATAAAAATAATTTTTATTAATGAAATTTATGATGACATGAGTTGTGATCTAGTTGAGAAAGCAATATACCAAAGTATAATACTTGTTACAGCAGCAATGAACTCTGTCGATACCCATGGTCCATTATAAGTACCCTAAACACAATAAAATTTTGTTACATGACTTGAAAATGCTAAATATTAAAAAAAATTTTCAAAATGAGATATTAGAGAAATTAGTTAAGGTATTTAATCAAATTTACAGTGACAATGTTATACAATTGTCACATTACATTATAATTTATTAAGGTATCAAAAATAGATGTTTTAAAAATTTCAGCAATCAACATATGAAAATAAGATAAATAAAAATTTATGAGCATGTTACTTTAATAATTGATATGAAAACTATTTCCAGCAATTCATAATCATTTAAATACTAATACACAAAATTTAAACTTAAAAAAAAAAATGATTACATCACAGTTTTAATTTAACAATTAAGTGAATAAAAATTATGTGATCTATTTTATCAGAAACAAATATTTTATGACAGGCTGAACAGTTCATAATTTATTTCATTTTAAACTGGTCTTTCATTAGCATGTGTGTGTTTGCTTTTATTTGGATATTGGGAATGTTGTACTCCTGCTATTGCTTAAGCCAATTCAGAAAAGTAACCATTTTAAATAATTTTATTAATTATCAATATTTTATTAATTATTTATTGTGCATTAATATAGAATTAATTCCTTACACTTAATTTCACAATCTTTCAGCATCTACATTGATTGGCATTTGTTACTTATGTATCTGTAATTTAAGTATTTAATTACTAAAAATTAAGTCTAATGAATTATTTATATATATTTTAAGTGTATTAAGCCTAAATTAATTAATCAAGCATTTTTTAATCAGTTGAATGCACACTTTAATTTGTTATTTGTGCGTTTAATTACCAATTCTGCTTTTAAATTGGACTTCCATTACATGTTTTCATAGAGGGAAAAAAAAGCAAAATTCAATAGTATGGTGTGGCCTTTAAAAAAAACACATCAAGAATTTTGGTTTGCCATTTTGTGATATTTTGCTATTTCTTTTTGAGAGTTTCTTAAAAAAGAAGACAACTGTTAAAATAAATCATGTAAATCTCTCTTAATCAAAATAGTTTAAATGAAATAATTGACCTGTATTTATTTTAGTAAGAGTAGTTATTATCTTGTAAAAATTTGGGGGTTTACTGTAATATATTGTTTTAACAGATTTTTTTAAGATATTCATTCTATTTTTTAAAAATTAAATTTCATATATATTATTTTTTTCATATTAAATAACTTATACAAATATTTTCACTAACGTATATTGTATACATACAGTGATTCTGAGTAGGGAGAAGGCCAGGAAAAGCCCAGAAAATGATAGAAGTTAAGCCAGAAAAGTCAGGGAAATATTTTTTACATTTTCTGTAGCATACTGTGCAAGGAGGTTAATTCAAGTAGCTATTTTTATATGTTTGGAAATGTTTTAATTTAGAATCATAGTAAGAATTTGCAACACAGATTTCAAAACAAAATCAAGAAGACAGTACTGGTTGGCCCAAACTTTGGTTAGAATTTGAAAACTTTCACTGGGAATTAATGCCTTATTAAGACTGATTTACTTTACTCATATATTTTCAATTGTTCTTTTTCAACTTCAGAACTGGCATACTGTTAAATTTAATTCATTAATTAGCTGTAAATATAAGACTTTGATATCAATGATAAGCCAAAGAGAATAAATTGTCAGTGATGGGGGAGAACACTAAATACTTTAAAAAATTAATAAGCAAGATTATCTAAATCACAATATCATGAACATCTGTAAAAAGTTTTTTTTTTAATACGCTTTTATTAGTTTCACCTGTATGTTTGTTTGTAATTGACTCTTTGGGCTCGATTTTGCTCTACTTTAAACAATCAGATTTAATTTAAGCGTTGTAGACTTATCAAGGATCGACGACAATAAAATATTTTGATAAGTTTATTATCTCATCATGATTAGGATCGCCAGGATTAGTGATTTTATTTTAACTTATGAAGAGCAATTTAACCCATGTAGAATGAAAGTACCTAAGACATTCAAACCTATGTGGGACAGTGGCACAACGAATAACGCGCCTGACTACGAATCAGGAGATTCCCTGTTCGAATCCTGGCTGGCTGGACATATTCGCATTTAGCCTTTGTATTACCCACAATTAAATTATTGTAAGAACTATAGTTCCAGTTCTCCATACCGGGACCTCATTTATTTCAATAAAAGTTAATGGGTATGGTAAGGTTTTGAATTTGGGCACATAAGAACATCTTGCATGTGATTAAATGCAACTAACAAAATTCAGTTGCAAATATAAAAATTATATTTTAAAAAGCAAGTCAAATAAGCTGTACTATGTCAACACTTATTTAACTAAAAAATCAATGAAGCTGAAATTCTAACTTAAAAATCTCTTATTCTTATATTCAAACTAAGACATCTATAACAATCTTTTGTATGCTCTATTTAAGCAAGCAAAAACAGGTTAATAATATAAAAAATATATACCCTATGGTAGAGAGCCAGGTTGAAAGCAGCTGGAATTCCAGAAATATCTTCACCATTTCTTTGCGCCTAGAATAATAAATTAATTTTATATTTGAAATAGTTCATACTGTAATTCATGTATTATTTGTACAGTACATTAAAACATATTTCTTACTATTTTTAAACACTTAAAATGGTACTGTTAAATTTATATCGCTTCAAACAACTACCGATATGAAGTATTCATGTTATGGGTTTAAAAAGCAAAGAATATTTGTAAAAAATTTTCTTATACGCAGCAAAGAACTTTAGAGTTTTATTCTATTATCATTTTGATGCTTGATTATTTCTAAAGTCTTCCCCAATCAGAATGTCCTAATTAGTGAATAATTTCTTTTCACATGCAAGTAGCATTAATGAGTTTTCCCATTTCCAATTAGTCCCTTTTTATGAAAAATCCTTTTTCTTTATGTTAATTCTCCTTTTGATAATTCTGAAATTATTGATTATTCTGAGATTGTTCTTATAACGTATGCCGGTCACTAATACAAAAACAATTTTTATGATATTGCCACTTATGAAAATACGAAAAAAAAAAAAAAAAAAAAAAAAAAAAAAAAAACCCCAAGAAAAGTGATTTTTTTAATAACTATTTTTTTTTAATGCTGTCGACATAATTAAGGTTTTATGACAACCTTTATTTGAATTCACGCGCAAAAATGTTACTTTTTATTTTTAGAACTTTAGTTGCGGCAAAAACGTCGATCGAACGCATTAGATTGTTTGGTTTTGCGATGTTTCTTTTTAATGCTGTTGACATAGTTAAAGTTTTGTGCCAACCGTTATTTGAATTCTCCCGTTACTTGGCCCGCGGGCCGTAGTTTGGAGACTCCTGGTCTAAATGATACATTTATGAGATTTAGCAAAACATAATTCCATATAATAAATTTGCGATAAAGAGATTAAATTTGGCGTAAAAGCAATTTAGGTATGAAGTGTACAAAAAAAAAAAAAAAAAAAAAAATCCAAATTCATTTTATCACATAAAAATTGTTTAAAGAAATAAAATGAGGTTTTAACTTATGATTTTTATATTTATTTTAATGGACGATTCAAAACCTGTAAGGTCTTATTTTATATACTGGATATTTTTTACAGAAGAGGGCACATAAAAAAAGGAGGCAACGAGAAATTAGAAAATATTGTGTTATTTTCAAAAATTACATATAACTAAAAACAATGAATTAAGATTAACCTAAAGCTGCATAAGAAAATTGGCAAAAAGTAAAAAAGATTTAAGATTGACTTTATCAATGGTATTTAGATTTTGAAAATATACATATCAAATTTATTATACTTTAGTAATGCATTCTGGAGGAAGAAAGATAGTTACATAAATTCCTATTTGGAGTAACAAATAAGTGTGAAAAACTCACCTTTTTAATTGCAGCATATCCTTCTTCATCATATACATTCACAACATGTTCACCACTAAAAATTGATTCTGAATTTTCTGTCCAGCTTATCTGAAATGATATACCAGGTATTAATTACTAGCAAATTTAAACTAATTAATGCTTTTAAAAATATTTCATGAATAAGATTTTGAGTATGTATAAAAAAACACCTATTCATACAAATCAAATTAAAAATCTATAGTATGACATATCTAAGAATGTATATGGAAACAAGAATATTCAAAAATAAAACTCAAAAGAGCTGAAAAGATTCAAGAAGTATCTAGTTATTTTTCCTTCTCAGTCTTATTTTCATCACCTCACTCTAATTTCATTTTCTCTACAACAATCCATACTTTGTGATCCGATTGCACACATAAGTATTACTTTTCTGGAGAAAAGGAAGACATAGTATAAGGCCAATAACTGCAAAAATTTTTTAGACTTAACAGTTTATAACAAAAATAATGCAACAATCCTATGTTTTTAGATTACTCATAATACTGAAAACTTTTAGATGATTACTTATAAACTGAAGTATATCATCTTTTCAGAATAGATAATTATCATTTGAAACATAGAATATATATATATGTATTTATTTATTTATAGAATTCTTCCATATATAATATATATGATTGGAAATATTTTTTATTTTCCTGCTTTGAACTCACTAGGTATAGTTTTCATGAAACAAATTAAATTCAAGACCTGAAACATTTATCTACGGCAATCATCAAATCAAACATCCATAAAATCAACCAAAATTATCTTAAATATCAGACAGAGGAAGCATATATTTTAAATAATGACTTCAGTGGAAGATTGATATATATGTTTACCTTTGAAAGCTTAAATAATATCAAAATTTTAATAGCAATAACAATGAACTAGGTATATAATTAAATATAGATATACCTGATACTTGGTACCATCTGCAGATCTTATTGCAGGTATTTGCTTTCCATTTTTATCAGCAAATAGTACTAAATCCTAAAGGGGGTAAGAGAAAAAAAAAGTTACATTAAATATAAAAACATTAAAATTCTGCAATAATTTAGGGTATGCATTTTAGATTTACATAAATAATTTTTTTGTACCTCAGCTGAAAACTTGCAAAAATAATCAGAAGCAAGTTTTATAAAGAAAAATTCTGGAGTACTAAAAATAATTTTTTAAAGTGGTGCAAAAGTAGCAACAAATTTATTCTCATTTATATATTAAACTTGCCTTCACAAATAAAACATAGTCATTAAACTGTAAAATAGATGCATTGAATAATTATCATTAATCTTTAATGTATTTAAACAAGAAATTAAAGTATTGTCAGATAATTAACATCGTCAATTCCATTTTCAAAAGTTGTGAAATAAGATAAATAGCTTCTCCTAATGCTGGCCTCAAATGAGAGAGAGAAACTGAAGGATTCATGAAAGTATACTTAAAAACACTATTTGAAGTGTTGATTGAATCTTATCCATAAAGAGCCATTGCCTTGTGGCGGTATTGTAAAGGTTGCGTAGTGTTATTAAAATCTAGACGGCAAAATAAAAGACGATAATCAATTTTCACAATTACGACATGTTTATTCTACTTCGAACGCTTACTACGTTCTATTTTTATTCTAGCGGGAAAATTCCCTTTTTTAACAGTGAAAGTAGAAGTCGTTCAATTTGTATTCCATTTTACATCAATAGGTGTCGCTACATCACTCCCCTACCAGTAACAAAGTTACGTTACTTTGAAAATGGTAGACGAATTAATATATCAATACAAATATTAGCGAACAAATACACATTGATACAAATTTAAATTGCAAAAAATTATTACAAATACAATTACATATAAACAATTACATACAATAAATCAAATTAATTTTTAAAATGGAATGGATGAATTATAAGTTTGAAGAAAAGTCAATAATGTCATTGAAACGAACAGGAAGTTTTACTTGTCTTCCACAACGTGTTGTTGTGTTTGGTTGTGCAACTTGCTGACTTGGTATAAATGTTTGCTCACTCGGCAGAGATGTATGATCATTTGATGACGTTGGATTCAGAAGTTCATTAGGTTGTAACACATATGCCGGTTTTAATCTATCCACTGAAATATTAACTTGTTTATTTTTAATTGATAGAAGAAAGTTTTTCGTGGATCTTTGCAATACCAAATAGGGTCCTTCATATGGGGGTTCTAATGGTTTTTTAACTCTGTCAATTCGCAGAAACACATGTGAGCATGTGTACAAATCTTTTGGAATGAACATCTTTTGTTTACATTTGTTTTTGGATTGATATGGTTTTAAGTCAACCATCTGTTTTCGGAGATTGCTTACAAAATTATCATCAGATATTGGCAATCTGGATTCTTCAAAGAATTCGCCTGGTAGTTTAATAGTTTTTCCATAAACCATTTCAGCTATTGTATACTTAGAGTCCTCATGTAGAGCAGCTCGCAAACCCATAAGAACCGTTGGTAATGCGTCCGTCCAACGAACGTTGTTATGACATCTAATAGCTGTTTTCAAGGTACGGTGAAGACGTTCAACTTTTCCATTACTCTGAGGATGGTAAGAAGACGTATGGTTTACTTTAACACCACATAGCGCAGCTAAACTTCGAAATAGTTCTGAAATAAATTGAGTGCCTCTGTCAGTAATAACACAAGTAGGTACACCAAATCGGGTAATCCAATGCTCATAAAAAGCTTTTGCTATACTTTCTGCAGTGATATTTGATAACGGTACCACTTCCATCCAAGAGGTAAACCGATCAATACACGTCAAGCAGTATGTGTATCCATTAGAAGGTGAATAAGGTCCAATTAAATCTATATGAACGACACTAAATCTCTCATCTGGTGCTTGAAATTGTGAATATTCGGATTTTGTATGTTTAGTTATTTTATTTTTCTGACAGTTGATGCAAGTTTGAGTCCACTGTTTAACATCTTTGTTCATATTTGGCCAAATGAATCTTTTAGTTATTTCTTTTACAGTAGTTCGAATTCCAGAATGAGCTAAACTGTGAAGTGTATTAAATATTGTGATGCGAAAATTTTTTGGTATGAATGGTCTGATACTGGAAGTAGAGGTATCACAATACAAAAGCTTTCCTGATGGCAATTGGTGTTCTTTAAAATGTAATGATTTGGAATGTAATTTCAATTGTTGCAGTTCATCATCATTAATTTGTGCATCTGCTATCAAGTCATAATCGACAATAGGTGAATCGATGTCCTCAATTCTAGACAGTCTGTCTGCTACCACATTGTTTCGACCACTGATATGGTATAGGTTAGTCGAGAATTGTGAGATATATTGTAGGTGTCTTAGTTGTCTAGGGGAGGCTTTATCATTGTTTTGCTTAAAAGCAAATATTAACGGTTTATGATCAGTATAAATATCAAAATCTCGACCTTCAAGTAAATGCCTAAAATGTTTAATGGATAAATATATACCCAAAAGTTCGCGATCATAAACGCTGTAATTTTTCTGAGCATCATTAAGTTTTTAGAAAAAAATGCAATTGGCTTCCATCCATTTGGTTCTTTTTGTTGAATAACTGATCCAATAGCCCAATCAGATGCATCTGTGAGAAGTGCCAGAGGGTAATCCGAGTTGGGATATGCCATTAACGCTATTTGTGCAACATCTTGTTTGCATTTTTCAAAACTTTGTCTAGTTTCATCGGTCCATGGTATTTTGCGTCGATCTTTTTTGTAGATCCTTTCAAAAGTTCATGTAGAGGAGCTTGAGTTTTTGCGGCATTATTTATATAATTACGATAAAAATTGATCATTCCTAAGAAGGAACGTAATTCGTGCATAGTTTCTGGCAATGGATATTCTATGATAGCTTTGATTTTTTGAGGTTGAGGTTGTGAGCCTTCCGCAGATATTTGATAGCCTAAAAAATCTATTACAGGTACTCCCAAAACTGATTTGCTAATATTAATCCGTAGACCATATTTATCTAAACGCTGGAAAACTATTTTAAGATGTGAACGATGTTCTTCCTCGCAAGAAGAGGCGATCAACACATCATCTAAGTATGGAAACACAAAGTCTAGGCCATAAAGAACTTCATTTATAAACCTTTGAAATGTTGCAGGGGCATTTTTGAGACCAAAACTCATCACATTGAATTGATAAAGTCCAAAAGGTGTGATGATGGCAGTTTTTGCCTTATCTTCATCTGCTACAGGAATGTGATAATATGCTTTAGTAATGTCAATTTTAGAAAATATAGTTTTATTAGTTAAAATATGTTGAAAATCCTGGATTCGAGGTATGTTATATCTATCAGGTATAGTCAAATCATTCAATCTTCTATAATCACCACATGGACGAAAAGAACCATCTTTCTTTGTTACTATATGTAATGGACTTGCCCATTCTGAGCTAGATGGACTAATGATGTTATTGTCTAGCATATATTTAAATTCTCTTTTAGCTATTTCCAACCGTTTTGGATCTAATTGTCTTGCTTTACAATTTATAGGTTGTCCTTTAGTTATAATATGATGTTTTACATTATGTTTAACATTTGAAACAAGAAAATTTGGTTTTGTTATATTGGGATACATAGAAAATAAATCAGAATATTTACATAAGCTGCTCGTTGTATTTACACATTCATTAATAGAGATGGGTGCAATGCTACCATAAACTGCAAGGTTAGTTACACCATCAATTAATCTTTTATGCTTTATATCAATTAATAAATTGAACTTATTTAAAAAATCTGCACCTAGTATAGGTTTACTAATTTTGGCCACAATAAATGGGAATTGAAATTCTCGGCGTAAACCTAGATCAAGATTTAAAATTTCTGTACCAAAAGTATCGATTGCAGTATTATTTGCAGCATATAATTTATAGTCACTAATAAATTTGTGTTTAGAAGTAGAAGGAATAAGACTTACGTCCGCTCCACTATCAACCAAAAAGCGTAAACCCGTTTTTTTGTCGTTGACAAATAGACGGTATTGACGGCAATGTGTTGTATTTTCAGCAGCAGAGTCTGCCGTTAATTCTGTTGCTGATTCGGGTTTTCCGAAGGATTATTTTTCCATGCACATGGAGCTTTGCATTTATCAGGAAAACATTTTTCTCGAAAACGAAAATGGTAATAACAATATTTGCCAGAAGGATTGTCAGAGCGATTGCGAGACTGACTTCGATGAGAAGAAGAGTATCGACCACCTGTATTTCTTGTTTGGGAACGAGAGTTCCTTGTGACACTCAGTTTTTCAAGTTTATTTTCCAAAGATGTAATTTGTTGTTGTAACTCAGTTATGGCCTCTGATCCTGGTGAAACATTATTGCTTACGCGGTAAAGTTCTTGTTTTGGTTGCATTTCAAGAATACGATCCGCCATTAATGCCAGTTTTTCAATTTTTTCATCACTAACTAGTAAAATATTCCGCACAGAATCAGGCATTTTTTGTAGAAATAACGGTGTTAGCACCTTATCAGTTATTCCATCAGTAGCCAGGTTTCTCATTTTTTGTAAAAGTTGACTAGGTTTAAGATCTCCCAAATCAAGTCCTGTAAGTAGTCTCTAAAGACGCTTATTTTCGCTTTCTTTAAATGTATTCAGCAAACGTTCTTTCGCAGCGGTATATTTTGTTCTATTATCATCATTTAAAATGTCCCACAAACTTTCAACAAATTTCGGTTCTAATTGCGAAACTAAGTAGTTGAATTTTGTATCCTCGGCTGTTATTCCACAAATTGAAAACTGTGCTTCAACTTGAAAGAACCATATTTCTGGTTTTTCTGCCCAAAAAGGAGGTATTTTGACACTTACCCGCGCTACTTCATCTTTTTTCGCCGATTCATTAGATTCATTCATTTTGTAAATAAGTCACTGTTTGCAAACAATTCACGGGTCACCAAGTATGTGGCGGTATTGTAAAGGTTGCGTAGTGTTATTAAAATCCAGACGGCAAAATAAAAGACGATAATCAATTTTCACAATTACGACATGTTTATTCTACTTCGAACGCTTATTACGTTCTATTTTTATTCTAGCGGGAAAATTCCCTTTTTTAACAGTGAAAGTAGAAGTCGTTCAATTTGTATTCCATTTTACATCAATAGGTGTCGCTACAGCCTGTTCACCCAGTATATTCAATTACTGGGGAGTTTTAAATTCATAAAATAACTTATTTAGTATGTAATCTTTAACCATGTGTCAATTTTTATGCTTCTTTCATGTTGCTTATTTTTCTCTTAGAACCATATTAGCCAATTTCGACATCTTTATCCCTCAGTCCTTTATATCTAGATAAATGGAAAGTAATAATATGAAACTTCAGTAAAAATCGAACAACTAAGTACCTTTTTAGGAGAATCACATTCAACTGTAAATTCTGCAACAAACGCTACTTCAGAAACAACCATTCCATCTACAGTTGTATAGTAACGGGATTTAACTTTCGGATTCTTACATTCTTCCCCTAAAAATACGAAATAAAATATTCTATTAATTTAATATACAATAAATAAAGACATGTTACCTTTATCTTGGACAATATTAATATAAATTATATATAAAATTAAAATAAATCAAGTAAAGCAACAATAAATTATACACACTACATAAATGAAACCATTTAGATTTAAGATATTAATAAGATTGCATGCTTTAAAAATTTTCAATAAGTAAAATGTTACAGATAGAAAATTCAGTTTTAGTTTCGACTCGGACTGTTCGAAATCGACTCCACCAAGTATATTTGTGGGTTGTATTTCGTTGACACAGGACCCTGTGCAGCTCATAGGAGACGAGCACAGAAATATCTCAGTTGGGAACGAGATGAGTGGAATAACAAGCTCATCACGGAACCGAATCTCGCTTCAGTGTACAACCTGACAATAGGCGGATTCTCAGCTGGAGAGAGCCTGGTACACGAAAAACTGCATTTGTGCATGAAAGTGACCGATTTGGCGGAATGATGGTGTGGACCAGTATTTCTATCAATGGCCACACCAACCTGCACATTATCAGGAATGGAGCAGTAACGGTTCAGCGATATACGGCTGAGATACTCAGATCTATTGTGGTCCTTGACGCTGCAGCAATTGGGGATTAAGTCATTCTCATGGATAATGCTAGGCCACATCGTGCTCAGCTAGTGGGCAATTTCCCTTTCAACGAAGGAATCCTTCGAATAGATTGAGCAGCAATTCCCAGATGTGTACCCAATAAAACATGTTTGGGACATTCTAGGGAGAAGGCTGCTAGTCGCTTATCACCCCCCAAAAATTCAGCAGAAAGCTCTATTCTAATTTGCTAAATTTGGAATCTATTTTAAAACAAATAATAGAGGAGGACTACAAAATTTTCCTTTCACGATTAGCAGAAAACCCCCATCATTATAATATTGCTTGTATAGCAGAATCGCCCGATTCTTACTTTAGGATGTTGTAATTTTACAACTTAAAGATTCTCAATGATATGAAATATTTTAATCATATTGGAGAATGATCTCATATCTGCACATGAAAATAAATTAGAAATATTGAAAGAAACATTCTTCAGATTTGTCAAATTGTAGTATTAGTGTTTTAATTGCAGAATATTAGCTATCGAAAAAGAAATTACTGGCACAATAGACTAAATTAATTGCTATAGAATAGTGCTACGTAGATATTTTCCTGAATATCCATAAAACTAAAAATTTTTTAGTCACCTTGCGTGTTAAAACATGTACTACTGGAAGATCGTTTTAACTTCGAAATATTTAAAAACTGCTGTAAAAACAGTACATCCAAAATGCACTTAAAATGGACTGTTTGTTATATATACGTATATGTCAATGAAAAAGTCTTAAATATTCTGAAAAAACAAAAACGGAGAATAAATATAACTTTGTAAAAACCAATACGTATAGAGCATTTCATTGCGTTCGCAGTTTTCTAACCATCGTGATCGTTTGTTAATTATTAAATGATTATCAATTTTCCAATAATTTTGGATTCCACCGATTTCAGTAAGTAGAAATTTTTGTTCTCATGGTATCTTTATTATTTTTCTTAAATTATCTCTTTTGTAATTTTTATAATTTGATAAAAATTACATCAATTCTTGAATATTTTTAAATAGGAGAAATAAGATTGTTATAGCGTATTCTTTAGTTTTTATCAAGTGGCAATTTTAAATTAAAGAAAATGTTTCCTCATAGCAACGACAACCCTAAAATAAATTTAAATCGCTAAATAAAGCACGCATTTCTTTAGTTTATCTTAAGTTAATGAAAATTTTTTTGTAATGAAATGAGTTAATAGTTTTATTAAAAATAAGTTGTTTTACATTTGAAATTGTTTATTGTGCCAAAATGAAAAATCTGATGTTAGCGAAATTTGCGCTTGGCTAAAAGAAGTAACAAAGCGTTCATACCCAACCTGGCAGAAACCACTTTTTACCCCCAACCAAATCCTTGGGTGTATTTTGTTTATTCATCTACTCTGGATGACATACAGTGGGTACAAAAAGTATTTGCACACATACAGTTTTGTTTACAATTCATAAAAAAATGTATTAAAAAGTACAAAAATGGGCATTTTAAAAACACAATAACCTTATGCATCTAAACTAATTTAAAAAAATACAATAATACAAGTAAAAAAATTTTTTTTGCAATAAAATTAAAATATCTTACGTCAAAAAAGTATTTCACACTCAACTCAACTTTAGGAAATTTGCATTTTTTTGCTAATTATTTGATAGTCATCCCGCAGTAAATAACATACGTAAGACGACTATAAAGGGAGGTAGTGTCGATACTTTATCAGTTGATTGTTGATTTCAATTTGTGATGGCACCTAAGAAATCTGAATTGCCGATCTCATTGTGAGAAAAAATTGTTTCTCTTCGTGAAAATGGCGTAAGTTATCGAGAAATAGGTAAAAAAGTAAATGTTTGCTTTTCTACTGTTCGGTACATTATAAAACGTCACAAAGAAAGAGGATCTACATCAAATAACTTGCGTTCTGGACGCCCAAATAAACTTTCACAGCGAATTAAGCGAAAAATTATAAGAGAGGCATCAAAAATCCATTTGTTAGTGCGATAACATTAGCCAATGATGTTGCTTCAACATCTGGAGTTCAAATTAGTGCCCAAAGTATTCGAAATGTCCTGCACGATGCACAAATTTATGGGAGATCTCCAAGGAAAAAACCTTTTATAAATGAACGAAATAGACTGAAGAGACTCGAATTCGCTAAGAAATATATCAATAAGCCAATTGATTTCTGGAAAAATGTCATATTCTTTGACGAGAGTAAGTTCAATATCTTTAAATCAGATGGCAGCAAATTAGTTTGGAGAAAGCCTTGCACTGCTTTCTATACTAAAAATGTATTACCTACAGTTAAACATGGAGGAGGCTCTATTATGGTTTGGGGGTGCATGGCTAGCAAAGGAGTTGGTAATTTGTGTTTCATTGATGGGAATATGATAGCTCGAACCTATATTGATGTGTTGCGAGATAACTTGCCACAAAGTGCAATAAAATTGGGTATCAGTAATTCGTACTATTTTCAGCAAGACAATGATCCCAAGCACACTGCGGGTATAACACGAATGTGGTTGCTTTATAATGTACCCAGAAGACTTACTACTCCACCACAATCACCAGACTTAAATCCTTTGGAAAATTTGTGGAATTCTTTGGATTTAAAAGTAAGAAAAAAGAAGATTTCAAGCAAATCTACACTTAAACAAGCTCTTATTGAAGAGTGGTCAAATATTGACCCTACTGTTACAGAAAATTTAATTAAATCAATGCCAGCAAGATTACAAGCAGTAATAGATGCTAATGGAATGCATACTAAATATTAGTTATTTGAAATTTTCTTATATATTATATTTCTTTTGTATTCGTGCGGGTGTGCAAATACTTTTTTGACGAGATATTTTAATTTTGTTGCAAAAAAAATTGTTATTTATATTATTGTATTTTTTCTGTTTAATTTAGGTGATTAAACTTATTCTACTTTGGCAATACCAATTTTTGTCTTTCTTAATGCTTAATTTTATGATTTGCAAGCAAAAATGTAAGTGTGCAAATACTTTTTGTACCCACTGTATATACTATTTTGCATGTAAAAGTTTTAGAAGATTCTCGTTTGGTATCATAATATACATTAGATACAGATAAATGCTAAAAAACCCGTAAAAAGCTAAAAATCATACGCTTCTTAAAATTTTTACGTAATTGTTGTTTTTCTTTTAATACTATTTTTTCATTAAAACTTTTTAAAATTGTTTTTGACCTGCATTTGAAATTTATGCAATGTTACATATTTATTTTAATACTAAAATTTTATAGTGGTAGTATTATTCCAGAACCAGCAACACAGCCTCTATATGTGACTAAAAAACAAACATCTCAGTATTTGTAAAAATTCGATATTCATAAGGTGTTCTAAATGCCGTAAAGCATTATAACATCTTATGAATTTTTCAGTATTTACTGCTTTTACAAGTATTACCTTACAATTTTTTTTCTTTCAAAAATGCATGTTTTTTTTTAAACTGATGCCAATAGAGAATATCCTACGATAGATAAAAGATTATATAACCGAGAATAAAACCCACTACTTTCCATTCTAATCGTGCAATCTCCGAATGAACGACTCGGCAGCTAGCTAATGTTTTTAATTAAAAAAAAATATATATTTTCGAAGCTTATATTTCCAGAAAATTAAGATGTGGACCTTATTACTTAGAGCAATTAATATCCTACACGTGTTACTTTCAATCTAATCAGTGACTTTTAAACACTTTCTTTGTAAGAAAACTTAGCATATGAGTTGGCCTTTTAGATAGAACATGGCAAGCAGCATGTGGCCCACAGGTCTATGCAATCCTGATTTAGGTTCCAAATTCTCATTTTTCATATTTATTTCCCATCCCATTCTTTAAATATTTTTTCAACAAAATTGATTTTGATATTTACCGACCATTCTGGTTGGATCATATCTCGCAAGGACAAGTCACGAATTATTTGCTACATATTTGTTTGAAATTATTATTATGCATAGCTCATGGCTACGATGTTAACTGCCCAAAGTAGTAGGACATCTCAATAATTTTGGAGACAATTAAGTTTGAAAAATTTTTTTATACAATAAATTACCAGCTTTTGCTGGTGGTTCAGTAAGAAAAAAAAGCCTTGCTAGGGAACTGACAAATTCTATTCCAGAACGGACCTTTCGTTTAAATTCCTATATTCTCTGTAATAACACAAATTTAAGTAAATTAAGAACTTCATTATATATTTCTTTCAACTATCATAAGACAAAATATCTTTATTGGCATCAATTTAAAATTTTTTTCATCAAATCTATCAATATTGACTTTAGGGGGGAAAAAACTCCATTTATTTTGAAGATTCTGTATCAAATACATTGGAAATGAAATTTATTTTTGAAATTGCTCTAGTGCAACAATATACATGTATTAGGGAAAAAAAATGTTTAATTTTTTGCTAGTTGTAATATCCCACCTTCTAGTAACAACTTTTTTTCCAGACAATTATGTTCAGGGTCAAGCAATTCCTTTCGTGGATTCTACTATATATATATATATATATATATATAAACCAATCATAGGATAAATTATATCATTGAACTCGATTAAATTCTTTACATTCCATGGTTCATTAAAAAAGATATCTTTCAGAATTTTATTTACTAATAAATGTTCTCCCAACAAGTTTCACATGACTTGAAAGATTCATTTATTCTTTAGCTTTTAGTTTATAATTCATTTGTAAATTTAATGTATAAATAGCATTTGCAAATTAAATAGTGTAGTACTAGTTTTTGTGATCTATTAGTGTTTTCCATAGCTGCAAAAGAAAATATTTCTTACATATGAATTTAGTCCATTTTATTACTGTAAACAATCCATTGATTATTTGTCTATTAACAATACACGTAATATTTACAAATTAGTTACTACAGGATCATTAATAGTTCTCGAGTTTATCATGTTCCCATAAACTTTAAATAAAAATATTTATTATACATGAATTATCATATGTTACTGTTATTCTATGTATTATTAAATATTAGAGGACTCTGCAATACTTTGTTATTAGAGTATATACAGTCAAATCTGTTCTTATGCGGTATATAAAAAATTCCATCAAATGCATATTACGAATAAAAGTGAATTGAAAAATATAATTAAAAAACAATGGCTGTCAACATAACATGCAATTAAAAAAAAAATCAAACAGACGGCCTACCTGATATAATATCTTTTTACCACGGATGTTATTAGATGAGAGAAAGTTCTACGTCGTGAAATTTTGATTTACATATTTTCAATGTGAACATTTTTATGCGGTCCCTACTTATTGTATAATTTTTTTTTTCTTTCCAATATATATATATATATATATCTTGTTTAAATTTTTAATCGTTAATAAAATACTTTTTATTCATCCACTCAAGTTCAAATACATTTTTTTGAACTTGTAGTGGATGACACTTGATGTTAATACAGTTTTTTCAGATACTAATTCATTATTTAATTTTAGTTTTTTTTAAGTTGCATGTATCTAATAATAGATGGCGCCAGATGCAAGAAAATTTCAACTTTATTTGTAAAGGACTTTTCTGCAATACAGTGAAAAAAAAAAGTAGGAATTGATTTAATTTTTTTTTTTTAAATATTATTTTTAATGTATTGCAAACAATATATTTCAAAGGTACTAATGAAGTTTCAAGATAATTTTTTTTAATGCGATTTCTTAATGCGGCCGCTTTCCCCCGCAATAAAACAAGTTTGACTGTATATGAATTAAATGCAATTGCAGTTTGAAATCAATTCCTTTATTCATTTAAAATAACAAAGTTAGTTGTGTGAGATACATCATTTTTTGTTTTCTATTTTATTGCTGGTTTTTTTCTTTCTTCTTTAATTTTAAAGAAGAAAGGAAAAAGAAGTTAATCAATTATTTGGTTGCACATGAGAATCCAATATTGTATTTCATTAATTAAATTTTGAGTCTCAAGTCAAAACCTTTTACCTAAACAAAAATAAAATTAAACACTAAAACGCAAAGTTAATAATGAATTTTAATATCATTATTTGCCTCCCTTTTTTTTTCCTGTACCATGTTTCAAATTTTGTAAATAAATCAATGAATATTGTATAAGTCATTATATTTGACAGTTTGTTACGTATCAAGAAAACTAAATGATTGTATTTTTATTTCCTTACTATAATTGATAGCACAGAAATCTACTTTGACGAATAATATTACTTAGTAATAATGTTTTGCAACATCTTGAGAACAAGTTTTGCATATGACAAGGGAATGCATTTTACTAAGTAAATAACGTTTTGACGACTAAATTTAAAATTTCTTCGTCTATGCAAATAGAAGAAATTTTAAATTTTTGGGATGCTTTGCTTTTATGACACATTTAATAGCTTTTTCAGTGTTGTTTTTATACAAGATGGAATATTTTAATTCTTTATTTGTTTTAAAAGATGCTTTTTCATAAGTTCGACAGCAAATTATTTAAAATTATGACGAATCATGTTCTTGCCATCTAGAAAGCCCCTAATGGCTCTGTAAATGGTCTTCGTATCAGGTAAGTGTAATAACAGTAATATTTATATATGTGTTGTTTTTTATCCCACTCGGTCGACAGCAACATGTAGACCAAGTCCATGAACCCGTGTGTACTTAGACCGATGAGTCATGATAAAGAGAGAAAAAAAAAAAATGCAGCTTCTTTTTGTTTTTGATCTTGTGACACAAAGACATGAGGCACTTTAAGGGAGAAGTATTGACTTTACTCCACTCGGTCATAACTCCGTGTCTGGGTGCGCATTTTAGTAGCCACATAGGGATTTATACATGCTATTTATCTTATTTTAATTTTGTCATAACCTATTTATGTTAAGTTATATAATTCTTAGTAAAAACAGTAATATTCATATATGTTAATATTTAAAGATTACTTAAAGAAAATACAAATATTGCCTGCCTTTTACTTAAAGAAATTTAGGTACTTACGTATTAACGGTACCTTGGAGACAGACTTGGCGGTTTTTAAGTGTCGCCAATCTAGCAGCTACTAAGGTTACCAAACCAATAGAATAGATTGGTGCCACTTAAAATGCCAAATCTGTAGCTGCGGTTGGCGCGTGTGCTCTTTATTGCCGCAACTGTCGCCAAGGTACCGTTAATACGTAAATACCGAAATTTATATATCTAATCAGATTACTTTTATCACTTAATTATATTTTTAAAGTGCCCCTATTCAAGCTTTTTTAAAAACATCAATATTTCAATCAACATTAAGATATTGTTTCATTGCCTTAATTCAATTACACTTATATGTTTAATTTCGGCTAAAAAAAATAAGCTAATATGTTCACTAAAATATGTAATAACAATTAAAAAGGTTTCATTCAAGTTTTTTTCAGGTAAAAAAATTCTTTGATATTTTTAGTTTAATAAAATTTATTATAGTTAGATGAAGCAAACAGAAGAACAAACTTTTTTTTATTATTTACAATCCAGATGATTTTTATCATGTGGAATATTTTAAATTTTTTAAAAGTGTTGGAATGAAGAAAAACATAGAAGATTTCAAAGGAGAGGAAATAAGCCTATTAAAAAAGTAAACTAAATCTTTTAATAGGATTATTAAGGTACATTTTTGAAACGCATAATTCAAAATATATTTTGGTAGGAAAATTTCAAACAAAGGACTCATTAGAGGTTCAGTTTGAACAGTATAGAAAGTACTTGGCAGGAATTACAATATGTCTTGTCAGCAAATTCTGTAATCTGAAGAATTAATTTTCAAAATCATTTAAATAAGGCAATCTAATACCCAGAATATCTTGTAATACCTTTAATTTCTTGTTGATGGAAAAGTAAACAAACCAATGATACATTTTTTTTTTATTTGCATAGTTCTTCTAATAAGTCATGTATATAAGAAAATTAACTGTATATTTGGTGAATTAAAAAAAATTGTAAATATAAAATGGCCCATAAAATATTTGTTGTTGACTTCTTAAATCAAACTTGTGTAATATTATTAACCTTGGGTATTAGAAAGTACATTTTTAGAAATTGTAATTGTAGAAAGTTATTGTAGCTGTAAAAATCCAATATATCTCTTCATAGGAATAATTACTTTTTGAAAAGTCAGACACATATTTTTGACTTAAAACGTCATGAGTTGCTGCATCGTGATTGGTGATAGACCATGGGTTGAGGAAGTATCCACTCCAACGAGAAGTGAACGAAGCTGATCCCACTCTTGACGAATTTTCTTAAAATGAATTTGAGGAAGATTCTGCGACGAGACGACATTTTTTTTTACTGGAAAGTGATTGAACAGACCGGAGATTTCGCCTGTTTACCCCTTGTGGTTTCGTGTATCACACCGTGTGATAATTAAGGTCTGCCGCAAACGGGATGCATTAGATTCGTCGTAGACTTGAGAACTCTGAAAATCTCCGTCCTTGGAGTGACGACCAATGGTTCTAATATTTTCCGTCTACGGAATTAAAAACAACCGTACGTAAAACGGATCCAGATAATGATGGTATACCAGCAAGTTATTAAATCTGTCCGATTACTACCTTAATCAGTTAATAAATATTTTTGAAACATTTCGCTCATGGGTAGCATATCCGAAGAATAATCACCGCCCAGAAAATTTAGTTCATAGGCTTATTTCCTTTTCAAGAACAGACGAATCCCACGCAGATTTCATTCCATCAAAAGATGCAATTACACCTACCCGTTCCTATCCTTTATCATATAATCGATTAGGCTAAAAATAAAAATATTTATTTTTGAATCTAGATATTTAAGCATATGATTCAGTTTGCTGAAACAGATATAGATACAGTCACGAAATAGTTGTACAATTTCACCAATAAAATGAATTATCTTTTATATATATATATATCTATTATATATAATTCCCGTGTCACGATGAACTCCGAAACTAACCATCCGATTTTAACTTTTTTTTTTTTTAAATGTGTGTTTTGTTCCAACTTGAGAAATAGGATAGTTTTTATTCAGATTTTTTTGTATTTAAATGCAAAATCGGTTAAAATCCAGCATTAAGGAGGGCGCCAATCCTGCAACCCTGAATTTTCGCCAATTTCTTTAGGGTTGCAATACTGCAATTAGAGGAATTCGTAGCTTCATTTTTCGAACAATATAATGACTATTTTTAGATGGCGCCGTGTCTCGATGCCTGTACTACATAACCGTAAAATTCTCATGTTCTGAATATTATTGTTTTATGTACTACTTTAAAATTTGTGAAAATTATATTATTTCTATGAGAAATAAATCAAATGTATGTAAGTATTACCTGATTTGATTATCAATATTTTTTTTATTTTCTAAGTTTGAATTTGAATAAAATATATTGAATGAAAAGTTGTGAATCAAAACATTGAACTTTTCTATGCTTAAAGTTTGTCAACATGTGTTGTATTTGATTAAGAATTCCAAAATGAAATGTGATCTACAAGATAATATAATATAGACAATATAATTTTAAAGAAAGATGATGAATTTTAAGGATTTTTTGAAAATGAAGTACACTCTGCAATTATTTGATATAATGATAACATTAAAATTTTATAAAAGGTATTATAATAGTTGCAAGTTGAAAATCAAAGACATTTTTTTAAAAAAACTTTTGTTATTTGAAAAACAAAGAATTTGAGTGATTTGAATATTGTCGAAGAAAAATTGATTAATGGTACTTTTAAATTGGAAGTTATTTAAAGAAAACAAAACAAATAAATAAGTGTTTATATTAATAAAGGAGAATTTAAAGCTCAATAAAATTTTTATGTATGTACATTTGTTTTTATTTACATTTAAAAGTTGGTTTTAATTATTTCTTTATTATTCATTCAAAACACCATAATACTAATATATCTGTTCTAAATGCTTTGAAACTTCATGTAAAAGTTTTCTTAAAATGTATGAAAGGAATAGAACATGGAAATTAACCTAAATTCATAAATTATTTTTAAAAACTGAAATAAACTAAGAATTTTTGTAAATTTGAAAAGAAAAAGTTTGTGTCGACAAACTTTAAGCATACAAAAATGTATAAATAATTAAGATATAAATTTTAAAACAGTATATTACCTACATAAGGATATTCCCAGCATAAAAATACTTGCAAAGAAAAAAACTATTCATGTTTTATTTATTTTTGAATTATCAAGTTTTGCAATGTTTATCCATATTTTAAAGAATAAATTGTATAAAAAATAGTTAAAGTTGATATTTTTATGTGAAATTCAAAGGTTTTGAATACATTTAATCAAAACACTTGCAAAAAGGTTAAATATTTTAAATCCAGGTCATTTCATATCAAAAAACCTTTGCAAATAGGAGGAAGTTGTAAAAAAAATTTTTGTCGAGCAAATTTTAACTTTTTCAAAACAAAGCTCAGAAAATATTTAGAGCTTTATGGAAAAATAAAACTATATTTTTTAATAAATAAGACTATGAACTTGATAATTCAATGGCATTTTAATATATTTACAACATTTTTAAAAGTAATATCTCTAACTAAAAGTTGTTTTTAGCTTTTTGTCGGAATGAATTTTTATGCTTTTTGTTTTCGTGTGAAACACCATAATACAAGTAATTTTGATCCAAATGTTACAAAACTTTGTATTTTTTTTCATAAATGTTTACAGGTAATAGACCTCTGAAATGATTATAGCTACATAAATATTTTTTATTTTAATTGTTAAGCTTGGAATTACATGCAAATTTTGAAAGAATTTTGTGTCGACAGCATTTAAACTAGAACAAAATAATAAATGATAAAGATATAAATTTACCAGAGGTCCATTCCCTGTAATATGTTAGTACAAACAAATACAAACTTAAAAAATATTGATTTGATTTTGAGTTATCATGTTTTGTAACAGTATCAATTTTTGGCCATTTTTACCCTTATTTTGGCTTATAATGAAATTTTTTTATGTGAAATCATTAGTTTTTAGATACATTCAATCCAAAAATGTGTACAAAGATAAAAAATTTCAAAAAAAATTCATACGAAGGTGTTCGTGTACCTTAAACAATCGTTTACATTTTATTGTGAATTTTTTTTAAGTCATTTATTATTATTATTATCCCGATTTTATTTTAATTGTGTTGTATTTTTTCAATTATCATTTTCAGTAAAATGCCACCAAAAAAATCTAACCTCAACAATGCTCGTAGGCGTGAGGCACGACATAGACGTGCTGAGAGGGCCCTCATGTCAACAAATCAAACCACGACAGCAAACGATAACAATACCAATTATAGTATCTAATAATTGAACGAAATACAAGAAAGCCACAGCAACGCGTGGCCGGGTCTTCTAGTATATATACATATAATTTTTCTGTACATGTGCTTGTCATTGAACTCCTAAACAGTTCGACCGATTTTGATGAAATTTTGTGTGTGTTTGACAAAACATGGATAATGTTTTTCCCCTATTTTGTAAGTTGCCACCAGATGGTGCTGCAATATATCAACTTTTATACCGTTCAAACAATCGCTATGAAAATTAGTAATATGTTTCGAGTATGGAAATTATGTTTGCGCTAACCACTTTATTGTTACTTGCCACCAAATTGTGCTGCAGCATTTTATCTTAAATACCATTAAAAGAAGATCCATAAAAATTAATATAAATATATCCTTAGAATTGCTAAGGAACATGGAGAATATATTCGCGATATGTAATTTTCTACAATGTTTTTTTTTTTTTTTTTTTTTTTTGTCAGGACAACGTATGCCAGGTTCAGCTAGTTTTTATATATGCTATTTTGGTTAATCTCCAAAACGTCTACCCACGCATCTGTTCAAACTAGGTATAATAAATTTTGTGAAAACGATGAACAGAATGGTCCTTGGTATTTCATTTCCCCAAAATTAATGAAGCAAAAATTAAGGAAGGAATTTCTGTAAGAATCTTTTAAAAAGAAATTTAGATGATCTTTCCAGAATATAGTAAGAAAATTTTTAGAAAAGCAGTTTTTTAACAATAAATAATAAGACTGGCAATTATAAGGATTTAGTACACATATTGTAAACATACGAAGACGTAGATCGTAATGTATCTCTGAACATTCATATCCTTCACATTTTGACCCCCCGAAAAACGTAAAAAGCACTTAATCAAGACATTTTAAGCCGAGAAAGATTAAGATCGAAATTCAAATATGCTAGCAGATTAGATTAGTGCTCGATTTAAGCAAAGTATTCCAGAATATCTTCAAATAAGTTCAATGTTGATTTTTCAATTTTATCAACGTAAAATATTATCACACACACACACACACACAAAGAGAAAAACTGTTTTAATTTTTAAATTCAGCACGAAAAATAATAAAAGTATAAAGCTATTGGAGGCAAGTTTGTATAGACTAATTGTAATTCCGTTTCTCATTACTGACACAATATAATGGACTAAAGCATTGAGCTAATATAAGTGTTAACTACACAAGATAGTGCTTTAATTTTCAAATAAATTAGATGAAATATAATGTTCAATTTCAGTAATAAAAACTATAAAAATGAGGAAATGCATTCAGTAACATAGCATTAACTTCAAAACAGATCATAAGCTACTGATAATGCATCATTTCATTTTTTTATGAAAAGAAATCTAGTTACTGTTTTACCAACTGAGTGAAATAACTTAACACATATGTTTTACCAACTGAGTGAAGTAACTTAACACATATGGTATCTGTGCTAATAAATATCAAACGACATAAAAAAATTAATTTAATTACCACTAATAAACAGTCAGTTTTGATAAAAAGACGAGAAATAATTTAAAGGAGAGTTAATATAACGAGATTTTATAATTTCATTCAATTCCTTATATTAGCTCACATTCTCCCTATATATATTTTGTTCAAATTTTCAATCGTTAATAAAATACTTTTTATTCATCCACTCAAGTTCAAATAAATTTTTTTTTGAATTTGTAGTGGATGACACTTGATGTTAATACAATGTTTCCAAATATTAATCCAGTAATTAAATTTACTTAATTTTATTTTTTTTTAGATTTAAGTTGCATATATCTACCAATAGATGGCGCCAGATAAACTTAAAAAAGAATGAAAATTTATAAAGGACTTTTTGCAATATAATGAAAAAAAAGTAGGAATTGACTTAAATTTTTTTTTTTTATATTACTTGTTTATATAAAATCTAGAAACTTTGCATTTCATCACTCCTAAAAATATAGACCTTCATTTAATTGAGCTTTGTCTCTGGTACTAAATTTGATTACAATCTCACAATTGCGTATTCCTTCCCCTCCCAACACAATACATATGTATTCCATATTTTATCAATTTCTCAAAACTTGTGTCTGCTATGCAGCCATAATTTACATTTAAATTACACTACAATTGAAAAGAATACTAATACAAAGCTTAGATCAACTGAAAAAAAAAAAAAAAAAAAAATGAAATTGGTATATATTCGTTAAGAAATTGCCCAATAAGATTTTACGCCAATTCGACGATTTTTCTATGGTTGACATTTTTCACGCTGTTGTATTGTTCATGGACAGGTTGACGTAAATAAAACATACTAAGCACATCGCTGAATTGCAATTACATAAAATTTTGTTTAAAAAAATAAATAAATTTGCATTGCAATTTTACCAATAAAAATATTCCAGTTTAGGGGTCAAAGGAATTTGAAGATTCTTTGCTGCGCCAAACGGAAGATAAAGTGTTTTGTTTCTTTAATTATCTATTGTCAACCAGCCAGGTTTTTCCTTTCATGTCAATAAGTAGTCTTAGGCTCGTTTCCATGGAGGCGTGAGGCGGCGAAGCGTCATGCGGCAGGGAAGACATTTTTTCGACCATTTCACACCGAAGTGTCAGAAATCGCTTTAAGCCTAGTGAAGTTCCAGTTACTTCTACTATATGACAGATCTACTATTGGCTCAATCCAAGTCACATGACGCTTCAAGCATTTGAGAGTTGAAAGTTGGTCAACTCGAAGCGGTGGATTTCAGCCGGTTTCAGGCGAACGGAGTGACGCTAGTGATTGGTCAACGCTTCATGCCTCGGTGTGAACAAGCCTTTAGGTTACAAGCGATAATTCAAGGGAAGCATTTGCTTTGATTTGCTTTCTAAGAAGCGATTAATTTAGAGTGGACAGTGTATAAATATTGTTTCCAACAATTTCATTGGTAATAATCACTTTTAATATCTTTTTTGTGGCTTTAAAATGTTGCCTTAGTAAAAAATCACGAAAAATTTCGAATTATTTTTTTTAATTAAATAAAACTGGAGCTTTAACGTATTTATAACAAAACATTTTTTATAATGCATTATATTGTTATAATACTTTTAAAAACGATAGTACTTAAATTCAAAGAAATAAACTTTTTTTATCAGGTGAGTGGTAGAATATTACGAGAAAATTCTTATTAGTAATTTTTCAGTAAATCTTTATTTCCACCAGATGCCATCAATAATTGCTATTTAAAGCATTGCAAATGGAAAATAATATAACTCTTTTGGCTTCTTACACCATAGTGATATTTTGCTTCTAATTTTATTATCGCTTGTGTCTATTTTTTTTTTTTTATTGTTATTGGATGTTTTTTACTGGTAATTAAATTTGTGTTTAATACAGCTTTTATATTAGAATTCCATAGAAAAATTTGCTGGTAGTTTATTATTGATGTTTGCTAATTTCTTTGATATAAAATAATTAAGTTTTATTTTCTGAATCCAGTCAATGTCACATTAGATGTTTTAGTCAAATATTGTCAGATTTACCAAGAGACTAAAAGTATTTATTAAATTACAATATTGTACAATAAACTTTTACACAGATTGAAGACATTGTGAATGTTATATATTAGAATTTTTTCTATTCCTTTGAATTCTCTCTTCAAATTATTAATGCCATTAGAGAAATTAAATTAAATAAAATTCATCCACATAAAAGCCTAATGTAATGATCAATTAATGTACTTTGTTGATTAATAGTCCATAATCTAGAAAGGAAATTAACAATCCCTAAGTTTGTGTGAAGCTATCTCCATTAGGAAACTTTTCTTCATTTGAAAGATACTAAAATCAATTAATTAAATGACCAATGAAATTAAGAAAAGTTAATGACAATGTAGCTGAGCAAAAATAATGTTAAACCCTGTATTGAACCTTACAAATACCTCCTTATTTCTTAAGCTGGTTTAAATTTCTTTTAAAAATTAAAAAATATTTTTTCCCATAATATTCTTTCATATGCATTTCCTGAATATAAGAAAGATTGTTTTTTATTCACTCCACTTATGGAAGATTCATTTTTTGATATATTAAGAAGCCTCTTGGTTCTAAATTTAGCATTTTTTAATGGTATAAAGAAAAGTAAATTCAGATCTTTTTAAAACAAATTTATGACTGGCATATATTATTTCCAATATAAGCCCTGGCATCATTTGGGAGAAATATAAGTGAAGAACATAAAATCAGAGCTATTATAAAGTTATTAATATGTTTTAAGAGAAAAATTAAAACTTCTTCATATTTTGAGTTAAAAGTAAAGGAATTGATATTTTAAATAAGAAATTTTTTTAAGAACACAGAAACCAAATTCCTCCTTCTGAAAATTTTTCTGTTAAAATTAAGCAATGAAAAATGAAAAATTTCTTGTTAAATTTAAAGAAAATTCAAAGCCTTTATTATTTTATTCACTGTTAATATCGAATTTCATTTATAGAAAACTTGAGATGCCAGTAAAATAACAATGTTGAAAAGTTCAGTCCTCTCTTGACACTTGGAAAAAACAAATTTCATAGAACTTTCATAGTTTCCATAATTTTTTTTTTTTTTTTTTTTACTGAGTCATCAAAAAAAAAAAAAAAAATAATAAATAATAATTTACCACTCCAAAACTTTTAAGAGGTTAAGCAATCAGCAAAGAGTGCTATAAAAAATAAAGAGAAAGAAAAGTGGTAGTTAAATTAAAAGCATAGAAAAATTAAGCATCATGGCAATATTTACATATATAGATTCCTTAATCCTAACTTTGTTATTCTAAATAAAAAGAGCAATGCAAACAAACTATTTACTTTAGATATTCTGCCATAAAAATAAAAAAAAAAAACTATCAGAACTGGATTTTTTTTTTTTTTTTACAATAAATATTTTATATAACATAAGAACTATCTTACAATATAATTATGCAAAATCAAGTTAAGTTACCTGAAGTACTACAGATCTGGATAAAATATATATTATCTTATTTGCAATTGTACTACCGTAATAATAAACTTCACTGATTTCTTATTTTAGATCAATTACAAAAAACTGAAAGGAAAAAAAAAAAAAAAAAAAAAAAAAAAAAATATATATATATATATATTGTTTTCCTACATTTCTTATAACTTTTATTAAAAGAAAAAACTTCAGGGATTCTTATTTCTGTCAGTTAGAATGATTTTTGAATTGTGATGAATTTCTGTTAATAAAGACTAAGTAAAAATTTTATATCTCTTAAGTATCTTTTTAAAAATCAAGTTAGCCAAAATTGATGATTGGAAATTCTCTTTAATACCAGTTTAACCCACATGCAAATTATATATATGTATATTAAAAAAAAATATGTATATATATTAAAAATTTTTTTATTAATTTAATGCAGAATATAAAATAGATTCATTAGTTTAGATTTTAAATTCAACTATGTTTCAATAAAAAAAAATTGTCGATTACCACTAATCAAAGATATAAAATGTAATTTCAGTTATTAATGACAGAATGTCTAGTTTTAAAGTAAGTTTTATATTTTCAATTATACAAACTAAGAAATAATTGTAGATTATATTTATATTTTTATCTTCTAGTAGTACCAAATCAAATTTTAGATATTAAATTCCCCAATTCAGATCTGTAGATTTACTTCTCTGAAAACTTTTTAAACTTGCTTTCCAAAATAAAACGTTTGCTTTTAGCTAAAAAAGAAATTTATGGGGAAAAGATAAAAGTTTTACACCAATAAAAAATATGTGAGGAAAGCTAAAAAAAAATTAAATTGAAGATGAATGTATATGATATGTAAACAAACAAGTGTGGACAGGATATATATATGAACAAAATTGTTTCGTTGAAAACATTGTTATCATAGCTTCCCAATAAATTTAATATATTGTCAATACAAATTTTATTGCATATAACAGCATATTAAAAAAAAAAAAAAAAATTTGTATATTTAAATAGACATTTTTAAAGAAGACTATTATGACCTACGAGAAATGAATAAATTTACCCTTTGAACTGAACTAAACCCATTTATTTACTATTATTATTTAAATTGTAATAAAATTTTTTAATCGTAGAAAAATCAAAACTTAGTCGAAATAGTCAAATATAAGTTTTTTAATAATAATTACACCACCAGAACTTTGAGAAAAAATTTTTAGCATAATATTAGATTTTTCACCATAATTCTTGATAATTTTCAAATGAAATTGGCATACAGAAGTAGTAAAAAATAAATTCTCTTTTTAGATTCTTAAAAATTTATGAAAATGTTTCTTTTAACACCTTTCTTTACTTTGTATATTCTGCTAATGGTTATTATTTTACATAATAAAATTCAATTAATTTTTTTACAAAGTAAAATCTGCCTTGATTTGTCTCACTACTAATCTGTTATAATGGAATTCTCTGTTTAATTTTTCTCTAAAGCAGCCCATAACTGGACCAAGCGTCCTATCTATAATTATGTATCAGGGTTTTTTTTTTTTCGGCAACAAAATAAAAATTTTCTGCAATAATTTTGTTCTTTAATTTTCTATAGCAAATTATTAATTACTATTTTGAAATAATGGTTAATAATTTTCTCGGTAATTGTACCAACTTCTATCAACCACGTGAATAGTACAGAAATAATTATAGTTTGTAGCTTATTATTAAAGGGAATTTAATTTTATTAATGATATAACTTTAAAAATAGATACAGAGTATTCAGGCAATAAATAATGTCTTATCAACTATAAGAAATTTTAAAACATTATTCGAATAAACTTGCGGGAGTTATTGGAACTGGATTTATTTCAACATTAATTATACAGATAAATAAATATAATATTTCTAAGATATATATTCAGAAAACAATACAAATAATTATATATTAAGTTTTTTGGATTGCTGATTAACAAGATTGATAGCATAAGATAAAGATTAAACAGAATTTCTTTATTAGGCATATATTTCACAATTCTTAAAAAAAATAATCAAAAATCAAAAAACATACCTAATGCCGAACACATCAAGGAAAAAAGAAGAATGGAAACAACAGAATAACGAGACATCTTAATAATTACACGTGGAACAAACGAATTAAGCAGCTTGATAACGTTTACAATTTCACACATAAAACCACCGGAGATTCAAGGAACAAGAAATATACTTTCAACAGTAAATATAAGAGCATTCCTAACTTCAATTTCCTAACACTAGGGGTATTACACGTATCTTAACCGCAGGTAATTTTCACTTTAATTCTTACAAAATGATTCAATTCTAATGTCCATCATAAAAATGTTATAACTAAAATCGAGAATTTTTTTCTTCTTGTGATTATTAATGATGAAGATGTCCTATTAACTTCAGTCAGACAGACTCATTAGAGGAAATATTGCTATTTTCTCAACGTAAGTTGACATTTTGGTACTACTCTGTTTTGAAGTAAATGGCATATGGAGATTCATATGCAACATTTCAATTTCGTGAGCTCTAATAGATGCAGTGAGTATGTATAATTTTTCGCCCATAAATATGCAGACTATAAATTTGAAATAATTAGACGAAAACTTCTGAAATTAAAGGCCCAATTCAATTCATTTGCTTTTGCTTTTAGCGTAATACACGCAAACACACAAATACCTATTTGGCTATTTTAACTCATCTAAATGAAAGTAGTCATTTTTATCTACTTTCTGTCTTTTCTTTAAAACTTCAAATTATATAATGAATTTTTCCTGATGATCTTATTATTTCGTCATTATCTTCTTATTATCTCTTTATGATCTTCTTATTACTATCTTTATGACGCTTTTATTATTTCTTCACTACATATAAGCCTAAAGTGCTTGTATATATTTTTTAAATTTAATTCTAAGTGATCGAAAGTTATTAATTATAATTACTTAATATCGTTGCTCATAATTACATATCATAAATTTTTCATTTTCATTTTAATGTCGTTATTAATCATATCTTTGTGATCCATAAAAAATCTTTTCAGATCTTTTAATGCACAACATTATTTGATTAAATAAATTGATATATATATAGATAAATTATATATACAATTTACATATTTACAATTGATATAATTACAATTCAGATGATATATTTATAACATGTTAATTTTCCAGTAAAAATTTGGCCATGGATGATACAGTATATAAATTATTTTTACGAAGAAATTTGAAGAAAATTGTAGAAACCATGACGCAGTTTATCAAAAGTTTTATGATTTTTTTTTGAGTACGAAAACGACTTTTAAATTTTGCACAACAGATAATATGACTTAAATATTTTTCCAGATGGAGTCTCCACAAATTTGTCAATTTTCCTTGGTAAAATTTGTTTTAATGTTCAGTATTCAAATAAAATTGTTTTTCAAAGTATTCAGTAATTTCGTTGAAAAGTTTACTGAATATTACTGGTGGGCGATTCGAATCATTTTAATGATTCGAAAATGTTTTATTAATGATTCAAATACGAAGATTCGTTCTGCATCGTCACGCCATCTATTTTCTAGAGGAACAAATATGATAAATAATTTGTTGGCGAACATATACTGCTAAACGTTTCTACAATAACTATTTCAAATAAATGTATTAAATTTAAATTAATTTCAAACATTATTAATATTTTACATTTGTAAATTCTTCTCCACCATGTATAATTTTTTCCCTTCCATGCTAATTTTTTTAAATTTCTAAAAAGTGTTGTGAATTGTTCTCAACAATAAATATGTTTTATTTGTTTCTTTTTTATTTATTATCTTTTTAAGTATTCAAATTATAAAAAAAAATTATTTTAATAAAAATTATGAATCACAAACTACAGTTAATTTATGAATTAACTATAGTTTGTGATTTGAAGAATTGAAGCAATTTTTTATTTCCTATTTATTACTTGAACAGATTTTCGTAAGCGCATTCTTTTTCCACAAAAAATCTACCATTATGTTATATCTAGAAATAATAAAATTCTCAAAAATAAGATTTGCTAAATAATATTTATTTGAAAACATATTTATAATATTTTTCCATTATTTACCTATAAGCAATTTTTCATTCTCCTTATGCCTTTCCTATTTATTTTTTTATAAACTATATTTTGTATTAAAAAAAAAAAAAAAAAAAAAAAAGGAATAATATAATTTTAGATGACTTAATTTTGAAACTAAGAAATACTACTTTTGCTTATCCGAATAAAATAACTCATATTAAACATATAAGCATTTTTTTCTTACTCAATCGAAACTCGTACTACTATGCCCAAAAAATAAGACCAATTACTTTTTTTTCAAAAACTCTTTATTTATTCTTCCAAATTTATTTCATCGCTTTCAAAGTAATTCCCTCCGAACACAATGCACTTATGCCAAATTGCATAATTAATTCAAATCCTCAATGCATGCTAAAAAGTCGTCGGCAGGGATGGCCTTCAAAGCTCGCGGCGATTCACGTTGAATCTCTTCAATCGACTCAAAACGGTGTTCCGGGAGTGGTCTTTTGAGTTAGGGAATAGCCAGAAATCGCACGGTGTGAATAGGGTTGTTGTGGAACGATATGGTTTTCATTTTTGGCGAAAAAGTCACAAAGAATCAATGCAGTGTACGATGGTGCATTCAGTGTTTTCGGTACAAATCAAGATTTGACGTGTTTGAGGCCCAAAACATCTTTTAAAATGAAATTTTGAAATTCCAACATCAATAGCAAGTCTCTAATTGTAAATCGAAGTTTTGCAAGCACAAAATTCTTTAATTTTTTGGACGTGAGCTTCGTCGGTTGAGGTTGATGGTCGACGAGAGGCCTCTTCGTCTTCAACGCGTTCTCTGCCTTCTTTGAACTGTTTTTACCCCTTCTAAACATTTCTTTCCGATCTAGGAATGCTCACCGAATGCCTGCAGCAACATTCTATACGTTTCCGCAAGCAAAATTTAATGCAAATTCTTTGCTCAATTAATTCAGACATTTCAAAAATTGCCGGAATCAGTTTTAGCGTTTCACAAAGCCAAGCGTAACTCAGACACTAATGAATATTTTGATGTCAAATTTCACACTGATGTCAAGGACAGGGACAGCAACCGAAAAAAAGAAAAAAAAAAAAAAAAATTACCATAGACCCCGAAAATTTTAAATTGAAAATTGGTCTTACTTTTTGGACACAGTAGTAGATTCTTCGAGATGTTCGATTCTCCACTTGCATAGTTGAATGGCGAAATAAAATTTATTTTCCTGGTGATATTTTGCTATGTTTAAAAATAATTTATTCACTCAAAGCACAGACGAATTCATCCTTTTTAAATTCTGCTTTCACTGCTTTCATCATATTCTTATTTCATCATTTCTCGATCTCTATTAATTGATTGACTTCCTCTAAAAAAAAAAAAAATGAAATTCCATAAGCCCCGGGAATTTTAAATTGAAAATTGGTTTTACTTTTTGGACACAATAGTATATCTTATTCCTTACTACAATACACTTTAGATAATTTGTAATTTTTTTTACGCTAAATAACAATTTCCACTTCTTCAAAAAATGGATACATATTATTTTACATGTAATTTTAAAACAAAGCAATAATGCATTTGATTTTGGAAATAGAAATAAATTACAGTAAACATGCGTTTTAATCTATTGGTGTGTACAAAATTTAATTTTTTTCTTACTCAATCGAAACTCGTATATCATTTGATACTTTTGAATTTAAATGAATCATTTATTTCTTACTCCTATACATTTAAAATAATTCGTATTTCAAATAAAAACACATTTAATGTAAATATATATAACACCAATACAAAATTCAGATAACAAATTAATATTTTTCAATTTGAATGATTGTATTGTTATTTTAAGAATTCTATTAAAAATCGATACTATCTTTGCAATAAAAATATTCAATATTTAAAATTTAAAAAAATTCTAGACTGCATGGGAGGATAAAGAAAAATCACTTGTTAATGAAAATAATACAAAATGTGTTAAGAAATATATCCATTATTGAAATGATAAACAAACAAGTAATATAAAAAAAAAAAAAAAAAAATTAAAATCAATTCCTACTTTTTTTCACTATATTGTAGAGAAGTCCTTTACAAATAAAGTTGAAATTTTCTCTTACATCTGGCGCCATCTGTTATTAGATACATGCAACTTAAATCTAAAAAAAAAAAAAAAAAAAACTAAAATTAATTAATTAAATTTAATTAAGGAATTAATATTTGAAAAACTGTATTAACATCAAGTGTCATTTACTACAAGTTCAAAAAAAATGTATTTGAAGTTGAGTGGATGAATAAAAAGTATTTTATGAACGATTGAAAATTTGAACAAGATATATATAGGGAGAGTGTGAACTAATAGTAGGAATTGGAAAAAAAATTTAAATACTCTTCTAATTTTCTTTTTAAATTTAATGTAAACTCATGTTTGTGAAAATTGCAACACCATGAAGGACTTACGCGAGTGCGCTGAAATTTTCAGGAAATGCAAATTAGCGCATGATATGCAAATGATTAGAATTTCAAATCCGTAGCGCATGCGTATGCTGAGCAGCGCCCTCTGAACGGCGGATGGATCCGAATAAATAGACGGCTGTAGCGAGGCGTGTATGGTTATCGGTGGTTATCTGCTAATGGGCTCAATCGTTACTTATGCCTCTTCGACGAAAGAGAGCGAGATTTGAACAACTTACAGAGTTTGAACGGGGGAGAATCATCGGCCTTCGTGAAGCTGGATTGTCTTATCGTGCAGTAGCCGCTCGTGTGCAGCGTAACAGCAGCACATTAATGCGTCTTTGGAAGCAGTGGACGGACGAGTGTCGGACAACTCGAAAATACGGGAGTGGACCCCGAAATGTGATGTCAGCTCGCGATGATAGACACCTGATCCGCATGGCGCTGACGGACTGTACAGCTTCCTCTAGACAATTGGCAACACAGTGGTCAATAGCTACAGGTGTTTCATTGTGTGCTTCATCAATTCGTAGACGTCTGCTGCAGCGTGGACTGCGCGCAAGGACTCCTTTGTACAGGACCCCTCTCACGCTAAACCATCGCCGCCTGCGGCTACAATGGGCCGCTCTGCATAGAGAATGGCGTGCTGATTGGAGCATGTCGTGTTTTCTGACGAATCCCTCTTCAATTTCTGGTACCATGTTGGCCACATTCGTGTCAGACGCTATGCCGGTGAACGCCACCTTCCGGAGTGCATTATCGAACGCCACAGTGGACGAACATCCGGAGTTATGGTCTGGGGTGCCATAGTATATCATGGACGACCTCAATTGCTAAGAATTGTGGGCAATCTGAACAGCAACCGGTACATCAGTGAAGTTAGTTCTACAGCCCCAAGCTGTTCCCTTCCTTCAAAGCTTGCCAGGCGCTGTATTTCAACAGGACAATGCCCGCCCTCTTATCGCTAGGACTGTTCAATCCTTCTTTGCAACGCGGCAGGTACAGCTTCTTCCTTGGCCTGCGTATTCCCCGGATATGTCGCCGACTGAACATGTGTGGGATTTCGTTGGTCGGCGTCTCGCTCGTGATCCTCGTCCTGTTGCTTCTGCAGACGAACTTTGGGTGCGCATACAAACAATATGGAATGCTCTTCCTCAGGTTCAGGACATTCAAAATTTGTTTGACTCCGTGCCACGTCGTGTAGCAGCACTTATTGCGGCGCGTGGTGGCTACACAAAATACTGATTCCGATCTCTTGTTATTGTTTGCTTTGAACATTTAATCATTTATTTGTACCACTACCACTCAACTGTGTATTAAATTTCATTCAATTATGACGATTCCTTCATTGTGTTGCAATTTTCACAAACATGAGTTTATATATAATCAATAAATTTATTACAATGTTATGTATATACATAACACTTAAATTACCCCTATCAATTAAGAAGACATGCCTCACTGTAATCAAACGCTAGTGCTTGTTATTTATCGAATCTGTATTTCCCGTACCATAGAACATCGAGCAGTATCCAACCCATATTTCCAGTACCATACGACTGTTTGATGTTCAAACAATTTGACTTCAGTATTGAATCCATATTTCAGATACCATACGAACTGTTCGAACTTCAAATAAGTTTGTATGGTACAAGAAATACGGATTCGACACTGCTCGATGCTGTATATGACAATCAAAGAGTTCGATGCTGATGAAAATGAATCAATTTTAACATACGAACTGATATAATGATTCATTCCATTTAGTATACAGATCATACGGATTCGACCCCTCACTAGTATATAGGAAGATATTACAAATAAATTAATTTTCAAATGTTTTTGGCCTTGAAATGTTACAAAAATAAATTTTTATGTTGCGCAAACAATTAAAATTTTTAAATAAATAGATTAAAATTTGAATTTCATTTGAATGTGAGCCTTGTGATTTCCATAGATTCCCCTACCAATATTTTAAATTGTGAAATTGAGTACACGATTGTTATTGAAAGACAGACTGTTACCGATAGATGCAAGTTATATTAGATTAACTAATAATAATTATTAAAAGTGTATGAAAGTTAGTTAAAATAAATTTTTTAAATATAAAATAATTTAATTATTAGTAACGTGTTTATTTTTTTAGTCAGATAATTGCGATTGAAAGCCATAAGAATAGTAAAAAAATATTATATATTAAGTTGTTATTATTATATACCTAATTTTTAAACATAATAAGCAATACTTTTTTTAAATATAGATATTATTAAATATTGGTGAATATAGTTATTTATAATTTATTTACTTGTATGCCTATGTGGTAGTAACCTTTTTTCCAGTTGAAATGAGGGAATATGTTAAAGTACAGTTGTTAAGTGCTAAATCCAGAGTTTCCCCAACTGGAAAAAACAACAACAACTATAGCTAGACTAGAGTTATTATCAGCCACAATTCCTTCTCGTCTTGCCCATACAATTACGTGTGAGATTCCATATGGAGTAGTTTACTTTTAGGCGGATTCAACTACTGTGCTTACTTGGATTAAAAGAAATAAGACACGAGGAACCTTTGTTCCAAATTGAATCTCCGAAATCAGGACTCTGACTTCCAAGAAGAAATGGAGACATGTGCCTGGATAATTAAATCTCGCTTATCTTCCGAGCAGGAGATTTCTGCGAAGAAAAGTCTGCGTCTACAGAATTTGTCGTGAATGAAGAAGAAATTCACAAATAATTGAAGAAAACTGTTGTTTCGTCTTCAACTACCTGCTTGACTTTTCAGAGAGAAAATGTAGATGCTAATTAGTACTATCGCTACTTTTCACATTATGAGAAAATTGTACACATGATTGGTTGTATTTTGAGATTTTTAGGAAATTGTAGAAAATCAAAAGAATTGAGAAAACAAGGAAGTTTGGATGCAGAGGAATTTTCTGATGCTGAGAAAAGAGCAATAAAGATAATTTAAGGAGATGCATTTTTTGACGATAAGGATAAAAAACTGAGAACAATAAAAGTTTACAAATATGAAATTTATTTCATCAGATTAAAAATAAAAATTGTCTTTCGAGAAGACAGCTATTCTTTCACAAGACATTTCACTTTCATTCTCCCTTCTCAACACTCCCTTTTCCCACATTATAAAACTTTTAATATTTTCTTTTCAGAAAAAGCATGGACATGTGGACATAATCATTAAGGATGTTCAAGCTAAAGTGGAAAGAAAGCATATATCTCGTTTTAAAGTACCCCAGACACGAATGGTAGGCCTATATAACCCATTAACACGAACTGTGAAAACTCGAGCTGGAAGAGGACCAGAAAGACTTGATTCTAACGTAATTATTATTTGTTGAGACATGAAGTCTCCTAACTCAAGGTGAAAGGATTTAAAAACTGAGTGTTAATTTTATATATGCGTGGTAGTGTCAATGTAAATCCATGTGTTTAAAGTAAATTTGTAATTCTGAATCTGTCAATAGTAGAGTTTTGTTTGTATTTTTTGAGCTCAACAGTGAAATTGTCCTCATATTCGTAGTTAGGTGCTTTACATTAAGAATTTTGTAAAAATTAGTATTGCAAAGAAGAATAAAAGCAAAGAAGAGTGTTGGGTCAAATCGCAGAATAGGGGTCGTTGAGATTTAGCGACTCTTTTGACTTCACATGGGTGAGAAGTCGCCAAATGTATTAACCCGGGTTTCTTCTACTGCTGGAATGTCCGTAACTCTTATATCGATCTCTTATTGGTTAGTTATCCTAACGACGGACATTTAATTCTAAACCTCGATAGCAGCTTTCGTTCATTCGATTCGCGATGTCTAATTTTGATGAAAGGATAAGACTTCCGGGTATTACTTAAAATTACATGCCAGGTGCTACAGCAGGGATTTGAAATGTCAAGCTAAGGTGAAAATTATTGAAGGGTGTATGTTTGAAGTATTGATTTCTAAGAATGTTGTGTGCCAAATTTGTGGAAAGGATGTAATTCTAATCCTTACGAAAGAAAATCTGATGGATTTATGTGGAGCGAAATTTAATGGTGTGAGCACAAAATGTAGAAATCCATTTATCACAATTCTTGATTCTCTCAATCAAAAATGAGTTAGTGCGATATATGAGAGTTGTGTAAGACTGGATCCGTAGGCATATGACTGCGGATGAGATTTAATGTGCGCTCAACATAGTGACTGATTGGAAAGAGTTTTTGTCGACAAATTTGCATGGATGTCATTATGAAAGAGAAACAAGTCCAGCGTCCCATCATTCATAATTGATTGATGATACAGGGTACTTACCCTGTACTTAAGTATATTTTTCCTAAAATTTTCAGCATTTTTTTGTTTTTATTCAAATTCTGATTTTCTTCACTTAGAATCGCATCCGTTATTTGACGCATTGCGGGGAAAAACATTTTTGACGCCAAATCCCAACGGCCCCTATTCTGTTATTTTACCGAGTGTTGTGTGAATACTTTGCACATTGAGTTTTTGATTTTTAGGATTATCGATTTTCAGTTGAGTTTTGAAATCGGTATCCGACAAATATTAAATTGTTACATAATAAATACTACTGATTACATCTTTTAACTCAGACAATTCTATTTTTTCATTGTTTAGCACAAAACCCTGTACCAAATAAGGATATATGTAAGTCATATATTGTTTAAAAAATTATAAGTTTATATTATTTAATTTTATTCTTGAAATATTACATCAATATCTTGTATTTAAAATTCAAGCAACTCCTGATTATATTTTTTATTGGTTCTTTTCTTTTCTTGTTAACTTTGTGCTGTTCTTTTCTTAGCTCGAACACTACCAAATATTGAAAGACGTAACATGCATTCATTTTTACGTATACATGCATTCATTTTTAAAAAAAAATTATAAGTTTCTATTATTTAATTATTTTTTAAAATATTTTATCAGAATTCTTTTTGATATTTTAAATACGGACATCTTGCATTTAAAATTCAAACAACCCGAATTATATTTTTTTCTTTGCTTAGTTTAAACAATGATTAATAGAAATATTGAGAAATTTAAGTTATATATTATTTTTAAAATACATATTAATTATATTTTTTTTGTTTAGTTCCTCAAAATAATGATATATTTCTTTTTTTTTAGTTCCTGAACTAAATCTTCTTCAAATTCTATCCAGATGCAAGCAATATATTTTTAAATTAAAGCTTTAAATTTAAACTATATATTTTTAATTTATTTAATCATTAATTAAATGCATTCTATTAATTGTTTAATTAATAGTATTGTATTTAAGTATTCTTTGTATAATAATTTTAAATATTATACAAAGAAAAACAATATTTGATATAAATAAGTATACACAACTATGTATATATTTATATATAATTGTCATTCAAAATTTGTGTTATGAACAAAAGAAATGATTTTCCAATTGAATTCAAAGAGCTTAATTTTTATTTGGGATAAACGGGATAATATTTCTAGAATTTTACTATTACTGAATTTTTTTATTTTTTAGATGAGCAGGGAAGATAGGATAGTTTTAGTTTTTTATAGTTTATATAGTTTTTATACATGAAGACACGAGAAAGGGAAGATGGGGACTTCTCGAGTTTACGTAAAATATGAGCGGCATAAACGTCAAAACCTCACAAATAAAAGACCTGATTGTATAATCGTTAAAAAAATATTTTAAAATATTTCTATTAATACCTAAAAATCAGCAAAAATCTCTATTTTGAACCGAGTTGTCCTGTGCATTGGTTAAATTTGATGAAGATTAAATTTTGTGGTAAAATTCTTCTATACGAGTCTGCATTTCAATAAAATTGGTGCATTACTGTCCATCGTACATTGCAAATACTATAAGGGAGATTATATTATTGATTCAAAAAATTAGTTTTCATCCATTTCTTTTTTAAATAGCCTGTCAAAGGAGCTACTATTAAACTACAAGAACAATGAAATAGAATTTAATTTCCTTCGAATCAAAGTAAGATGGCTTATTACATCTTTTCTCCCTTAGAAATAAATCTTTTCACCTTTCCTTCTCTAGCATAGTTTCTTTTCCAACCTTGTTTTTACTTCCCAACTGAACTGGGGAAAAAAGAGGCTTTTTGGCCAATGTCTTTCGTAACACTTTTTCTAGATAATTGATTTTGTTTCAACACAACAGAAGTTGTTTTGGCCTCCTTTCCGGGGAACTATTGATAACCTACAGCTTAAATGAAGATGTCTTCCCAAGGTCGAATCTAAACTAATAGCGTCACTCGTATGTTCTATATAGCTAGGATCTTAGTATTATGTTATTTTCGTAACGGAAAACTAAGTATCATGTCGAAAATTGTTGAGCAGATCAAAAAGTATGGATATTGTTATTAAATAATTGTGCTAATTCAATGGATATTCAACTAATGAGAAAAAAAAAATCTAATTTGTGTAATTTTTTTTATCACACACAATATATACAATTACCCTTACATTTCTCATGCACTCTTCCCATAAATAATATGCAGTATAAGATATCTAAGAATCCTTCCTTAGAAACAAAAGTTCTCTGTGATCAATCACCATGGTTTATTTTAAGGATTGCACTGAATTCAAATTCAATAATCCTGGATGATATAAGAGGAAACTCTTTTGATGCTATATCTTTTAATGTCAGAATCTATCTGTCTCTCTCTCTCTCTCTATATATATATATATGATTTATATATATATTTTCATATATATATCTATCTGAAAATTTCAAAGAAGTGGGATGAGGGTCAATTAATGTTCTTATGATTTCTGATTTACATTCTTTGAACATTTTACCAAAAAACAGTTTTTTTTAAACAAAAACAAGTAATATGAAATTTTTTTTTTAAAGTTAATTCTTACTTTCTTTTCACTATATTGCAGAAAAGTTCTTTACAAATAAAGTTGAAATTTTCCTCTTACATCTGGCGCCATCTATTTTTAGATACATGCAACTTAAATCTAAAAAAAACCTAAAATTAATTATTTAAATTTAATTAATGAATTAATATTTGAAAAAACTGTATTAACATCAAGTGCCCTCTACTACAAGTTCAAAAAATATATTTGAACTTGAGTGGATGAATAAAAAGTATTTTATTAACGATTGAAAATTTGAACAAGATATACATAGGGAGAGTGTGAACTAACAGTAGGAATTGAATAAAGTTAATTTTTACATTTAATCGTATGTGTAGGATTTTTTTTCATAGTTTTCAGTTCTTTTTTATGTTAATTTCTCAAATAATTTCTTATAAATTCGATCATTAGAAAGATGAAAGAATTATTCCATTCTGATTCTAAGAGCATAGCTACAAATTTGTTTTCATATTTTGTGGATATTTATTCGATTTCAGTTACTGGATATTCATAATTTTTTACAAGTTCTGGAAACTTTTGAATGGTGTAGTTTCAAATGAATCTAAAGAGTAAATCTTCAAATCATCCATATTTGTTAGAAAATTATCTTCATAGATACTTTTTCTAAGATTTCTTTTTTTTTAAAAATGATTAATTGACTAATAATTACATAAGAATATTATTAAATTTATTATTTTTTAAAAGTGAAGTTATTTATCATCTTTTAGAATACAATTTTATTATTCCTTTGGCAACAATTCCGCTATATCATACATTTATAAGCAAACATTTTTTATAACGTTTTTATAATGGCCATTATAAAAACGTTATTCCATCTTTTAAAATATATCATCTGAGGGGATAGAGCTTTTTATTCATTTGAATGCTATATAATGCATGTTTTACACTTCAAATTAAATTCATTGTTTTGTTTTCATTTTTCAATTCCTTCTATTAGCTGACACTCTCCCTATATATATCTTGTTCAAATTTTCTATCGTTAATAAAATACTTTTTATTCATCCACTCAAGTTCAAATACATTTTTTAAGCTTGTTGTGTATGACACTTGATGTTAATACAGTTTTTTCAAATATTAATTCATTAATTTAATTTAATTAATTAATTTTAGGTTTTTTTAGATTTAAGTTGCATGTATCAAACAATAGATGAATGAACAATAAAAAAATGAATGAAAATTATTTATAAAAGACTTTCTGCAATATAAACACAAAAAAAGTAGGAATTGACTTTAAATTTTTTTTTTTATATTACTTGTTATGCAATAAAACGTCTTTGTAATCTTCAAATTAAATTCTATTTTTAACTCTTTAATTTTTTATTATGTCATCTTCTACTTTACAAGCATACACTTTAGATCTTAATCTTGCAAATTTAAATAACAATTTTCCTCTTTCATTTTACTGAAAACTTTTTTATTAACTCTAGTTATATTATACGGATTATTTGCTAGATAACCTGAAGTATTTAAACTAATTTTCATATCTTCGTAAAAGTCATCAGTTTTAATACTAAAATTAAAACTGTAGTATCTATGTCCAATGACAGTTTTATATCCACATTTTGGCTTCATAACATAAACATCACACATTAAATGTTTTGGATATATGAAATAGTTATTCTTACATAAATAGGTTTATTAAATTTTAGTTTGTTTCATTCATGTGAATAGCCACTAAATTTTCATCAAACATAGTTCTACCTTTGAAATTTAGTTCAGCAATCAATTTTTTAACTTGTTCATAATTAGTACATAATCAGTTCTTTTTCTAATATTTTTTCCAAACACAACATTCTTCATTAATTTTCAAAAATCTTTCTCCAAATCATTAGTTGCTTTAGTTTTCATGATAGTATTCAAATCTATATATTTTTTCAACTGAACAGCTTATATGAATTTTAGCATTTTATGAAGTTTGGTTACTTCTATTTATTGTTTTACGCTTTTCATCCTGAACAACAATTTTTTTATCATATAAAGTTGTTAACAATTTTTCTTGCTTAGATCAAGTGTTGAAATTAGTATCAGGTATTAAATCAGAAGATCAACTGGCCATATTAAATAAAATTAAAGAAGGCGACATGCTACAGACGTGAAATTTAAACGACAGGAAGAAGGTGATATGATATGCAAATGATTAGTTTTTCAGCGCATTCAGACAAAGCAGGCGCCGGTAGCGACACCTACAATGTGTTTAAATGAGGAAATTGTTCAGCCGGTTTCTCATACACAAATTGCATTTGAACGTTGTTGCCTGGTGAAAAGTTGTTGTGATGCCCCGTGTAAGAAGCAGAAATGCGTACCAGTACGTTTCTGACTTTGATAAAGGTCGGGATTGCGTTTTATCGTATCACAGTACTGCTGCTCGCGTCGGTCGAAATCCAATGACTGTTAGCAGAATATGGAATCGATGGGTTCGGACGGTAACACGGAACGCCGTGTTGGATCTCAACGGCCCCCTATCACTAGCAGCCAAGAAAACAGGCATGTTATCCGCATGGCCTTAATGGATCGTGCAGCCACGTCACGAGCCCTGAGTCAAGAATTGGTTCGTTTGCAAGACAATAAGTGTCTGCACGAACAATTCGATGACGTTTGCAGCAGCATGGACTCTCAGCTCGGAAACCATGGCTGCGGCTGCCCTTGACGCTGCATCACAAACAAGAGCGTCTTCAATGGTGGGATCAACGACGAATCTGGGCGCACGAATGGCGAGACGTCAGATGAATCCAGGTTTTGTTTACAGCATCAAGATGGTCGCATCCGTGATTGGCGGCATCGTGCCGAACGCTCATTGGCAGCGTGCATTCGTCATCGTCATACTGACTCATCACCTGGCATGATGATATGGGATGCTATTGGATACTCGTCTCGGTCACTTCTTGTTCGCATTGACGGCACTTTGAACAGTGCACGCTACATTTCTGGTGTGTTACGACTCTTGGTCTATCCTTTATACGAGTCCTGCGAAACCCTACGTTTCAGCAGGATAATGCACGAACGCATGTTGCCGGTATTCTACGGACCTTCCTTGATACGGAAAATTTTCGACTGTTACCCTGGCCTGCACGTTCACCAGATCTCTCGCCAATAGAAAACGCCTGGCCAATAGAAAACGTTGCCGAGCGACTGGCTGGTCTCCATACGCCAGTCACTACGGTTGATGAGCTGTGGCAACGTGTTGAAGCTGCATGGGCATCTGTACCTGTACATGCCATCCAATCTCTGTTTGACTCAATGCCCAGGCGTATAAGTGCTGTTATTACTGCCAGAGATGGTTGTTCTGGGTACTGATTTCTCATGCACCCAAATTCCTTGAAAATTTAATCGCTTGTTATTTCCAGTATAATATATTTGTCCAATAAATATCATTTTGTTTTCTGCATTTCTTCCTGGTGCAGCAATTTTAGTGGCTAGTAGTGTATATAAGGATTTCTTAAAACTATGTAAAAGAATTAATTTTTATTTATAAAAGAGTGATAAAAATAAGATTTTAAGATGAACATTACATATGAATAATATTTTATTTAAAATTAAAGAAATAATATTTGAAGTAAAATAACTTACATATGAATAATTTTTTTAAAAAAAATAAAGAAATAATATACAAGTAATATTTTAAGAAGAATCTTATATATGAAAAAAATTTTTTTTAAAGGAATAATGTAAAAATTTTGTAAAGAAATTATCTATGAATTAATAATTTTTTAAAATTAAAAAAAAAATGTTTTAAGAATATTGTTTTTAAATTTATTAACTATTAAGAATATTGTTTTTAAATTTATTAAATATTAAGAATATTGTTTTTAAATTTATTAAATATTAAGAATATTGTTTTTAAATTTATTAAATATTAAGAATATTGTTTTTAAAAATGCTATAGAAATTCATGGTGTGAGATATAAGAAATTTTCTAGTAGTAATGTATTATGGATAAGTAATTCTAATGTTAAAAATTATATTAAACAGTTACCTGAATTATACGGATTTGCTTATAAATCAAATCAAACAAAATTTTCAAAATATACTTTCAGTAAATGCAAAGTTCCTAAATGTATAAAAATATTAGACGTATGAATGTATATATGTTGTTCGATGTATAAATGTATATATTATAAAACTATTCTAAAAGATGACAAAAAACAAGATTTTTAAAAAATAAAGTTTTATCAACAAAAAATAATGTTTTTTGATAAATCTTAAAAAATAAAATTATGTCCCTAAATTCTATAAAAAACACACTTTTTCCATTCGTTAGAAAAAAAAAAAAAAAAAAAAAAAAAATGAAAAAGCTTTATTTGAAAAAAAATTTTTTTTTTTGGAAAATATTTATACTTTTTCCCTAATAAATATCGAATGATCTGAAGAAATTCAACTCTCTGGATTCTCTTAAAACTACATCCTTTATAAAATTATCAGAATTTGAAGGGGGAAAAAAATGTGGTAGTCCCGATCGATGAAAAATCGTATATTTTTTCAGTTTTTTTAATCTGATCATTTTAATAAACAAGTAATATAAATTTTTTTTAGAAAAAAGTCAACAAAAAAATATTTTATTTAAAAAATTTTTTCCCCATATAAAACTAAAATTAATTAATTAAATTTAATTAATGAATTAATATTTGAAAAACTGTATCAACATCAAGTGTCATCCACTTCAAATTTCAAAAAATGTATTTGAACTTGAGTGGATGAATAAAAAGTATTTCATTAATGATTGAAAATTTGAACAAGATATATATAGGGAGATTGTGAACTAATAGTAGGAATTGAAGAAAAAATCAAATTGAAAATTTGAATGAAACTCCAGGTTTGAAATTTATATATAAAGGAACTAAAAAATTCTGCACACATCATTGAATTTAAAATAAAGAGTTAAATTTTATATTTATTTTTTTATGCAAATAATTTTTTTTTACAAACTAAAAAAAATTATTTTTTTTATATCTATTTTTATAAGTATTCCTTAATGTACTATAATAGTACACTACTTCCAGACAATATTAAAGTGTGCATATAACCACTGTAGAGCGACAAACCAAATCCACACAATATTTACATGGTATAAAATATTTATAAACCTAGGGAATTATTGCTAGGGATATATTCATAGGGAAATATTAACCTAGCCGCATAAACCTAGGGATATACAGCTCACTTCGTTAGACAAATTAATATTTCATTTGATCAAATGTTTCTCCATAATATTCTAATATTAAACTCCAATAAATGATTGTGATGAGTGATGCACTATTCTGGAAATGATTTTCATTCACACACAGTTATAAGCAGGTATTAAGATGATTATAATTTAAAATTTAATGATTTCTGTAAGTAATATTGTAACGAAAATCCGGACTCGTTTGATCTCTTTATGTGTTGGAATTTTAAACAAAGCAAATTAAAAGCATAATTCATTTTTAGTAGGTTTTTTCAAAGAGTTTTATCAAAGGATAAAAGAAAGGGGAAAAAAAAAAAAAACCTGTAAAACATACGATAATTATTTTCTAATAAACTACAGTCAGGCCTCAAGATCAAAAGGGGCCTACATTCATAAAAATGTAAGAATATAAAAATGTAAATTTAAAATTTAAAATTCATACTTAAACTTTAAATGCGAATTATTATGAAATAAATTTCTCTGAATTGAATTTGCTTTAATCTTCAATGTATTGAATATATTTAATTTAATTTGATAGAAAATATGATAATTTTTATTGCATATTTTATTTTCGTAGTCAAAGATTTTTATTATTTGAATTTCGTTTCTTTGTAAATGTTGTGTGTTATGTTTGATTAGTTATTGTTACAATTACTGTATATGAAGCTGAGAATAAATGTCCAAATAAGTGTTCTCGGCTTTTTTCTTATTTATTATCCGTACCACATTTTTTATAAAGATTAGTACCAATCACAACATGTTTCATTTAACATATTGATATATATCACAGTATTGATGTATTTTATTATCTCTCATGTAATAAACAACTTAACTTAAAAATGGGAGGTAAAAGGGCCTCATAAGTGGAATAGCCTAGGGCCTCTTTTCATATAAATCCGGCCCTGACTACAGTGATAAATACTTTTAGTTCACCACAAGGACAATAACTTAATTAATTTCCACTTACCCTCAACTATTGACCTTGTATTGTTCTTCATGCTTTGGAAAGTTTTCCTTTGCTAGTTATGTTCCAAACTAATAGCTTATTCATGATCCTCGAGATTTCCCACAGCTTCGAAAAAGTTTCATTAGTCAACATTGTCAAACACTTCACTAAGCATGTTGCCAAAATCACCAACTTGGCTATATTGTCTTTTGTAGTACAGGGCTAATTTGACGTAGTTTTACAAGATAAAAGCATTTTATATAGTGAATCAGGCTAATTAAATAACTTAAAGAACATAATAGTTATAAAACTAATAACAAATTAAAAAACAGTTATTTACATATTATTTACATAAATTTTGTAGTGTAAAGTAAAGCAATTCTGGTAAAGGTTTATAATTCCAATTTTATACCCCAATTCAGTAATATGTTATTATGTTTATATGTTAATATGCTATTTTTTGTTCTAATGTGTTATTTTAGTCTAACACTTACACAATGAAAGCTGGTTTTAGTAAATGCTATAAACAATAAAAATTTTTTCCATCTGCCCAGGAATTTCATAACACCTTTTCTGACGCTAATTTTTAAAGTATGCAATTAAAAAAAATAAAAAAATTGATACTGTAGGTATATTTACCTTGTATAAAGTGCTATAAAAATATTAACATTAGTTATTGCAATAAATGACATAATTTACAAGGGATACTATAATTGACCCAATTCATTATGCTATGGGGTAATTATGGCATTTTAAATGGCTAAAACAGGCCTACGTCATGATTGCCCTAAAGTTAGTGCATTGTAAATTTAATGGAAAATAGGGTACTTTTCCATAATTCTCTCAGATTTTTAGCAATTCTATTAGTTTGGAATTCAAAAATAAGCTCTCAAGCTCCTCTCATAAGAATTTGAGATTTTTCTTTTAATTCCTGTATATAACAAGAAAAGAAACATAGCATTGCTGTGAAATTTGACAAAATTTAAACAGAAAAATATTATTTTGGATATAAGCGGTTAAAGTTAAGGATTACGTTTACCTGCCAGAATTGCTCCACGTCGTCCTAACAATATAATGTTTTGAATACATTTTTATCTGATTTCCCAAAGGTTCTTATTACCTCTCTTTGATTTTTAATGAGATAACTATATCCTACTTTTGCCAAACTCAAATGTTCGCTTCATACAAATATCTCCGTTTCTCTTTTTTATGTTTTAACCATATTCAGAATTTTGAAAATTATTCAAACCAAATTCCTATTTTATATATCAAAACATGCTTGTATAGCATTTATTGTAAAAAAAAAAGAGAAAATAAAAATAATAACGCTATTATTTTATAAGGCCATTAAGTCAAAGCGATATTGAATAATTTGTGATAAGAAATTAAGCAAATCTTTAAGGAATCTATAATTTGTCTTTAACTGTAAACTAAAAGTTACACTCATCATCAAATTAACCAGAAAGGACAAATAACATTTCATTACAAATGCAATTAAAACTCTTTATAATGATAAAATAGTTCTTACATCCTTTTCTAATGGATCCCAAGGTTTGCAACAGGAGCAATGAACAAAAATGTTTCATTTATTTTACTTTGGCAAATAAAAATGTGAATATAACTGAAAAGAGTTTTGAATTTAAAAAAAAAAAAAAAAAACTGTTTGGAGCCTATATAACAGTTCAAAATTTGAAACAGACCAAAAAGATATTAAAACAAGTAATATAAAAAAAGTTTTTTAAGTCAATTCCTACTATATTGCAGAAAAGTCCTTTACAAATAAAGTTGAAATTTTCCTCTTACATCTGGTGCCATCTATTAATAGATACATGCAACTTAAATCTAAAAAAACCAAAATTAATTAATTAAATTTAATCAATGAATTAATATTTGAAAAAATTTCATTAACATCAAGTGTCATCCACTACAAGTTTAAAAAAAAAATGTATTTGTATGTATGGATGAATAAAAAGCATTTTTTTAACGATTGAAAATTTGAACAAGATATATATAGGGAGAGTGTGAACTAATAATAGGAATTGAAAAAGAAGATGGACAGAAAAACTGTCTGACTCGTAATTCAGTGGTAAGGTGCGTATGAGGCATCCAGGAAGGCCCAGATTCAAATTTACTTGTGACATCCGTTACGGTTCCTGATTTTAGAGATTCGATGCTGATTTAGACAGCGTGTACAAGGGTCTCGTCAAGGGCAGTCAATCTGTCTGGTCAGAGATTGCCTTCTAGGAGTCGGTCAGTAGGAAATGTCTTCATCACTCGTCAGTGGGGTGTTCATGGTTTACATAAATGGGACATAAGCAGGGCCGGATTTTCTATAGGCTATTTTCCTATAGGCTTCAGCCTAGGGCCTCAAGATCAAGAGGGGTGTACATTCAAATTGTTAGCAAAATTAGAATTACACTATTCTAAAAACAATAAACACTAAAACAATGAATCGAAATAAGGAGAAATTCTACACATATGACTAATAAACAAACATAAAAATGTATTGGTTAAGATCAACGTGTTCGACTCATTGGGTCTGTTCGTTTGTATATACTAGATTGCACCAAAGTATAGTTCATACGTTCACTGATTGCTATGGCAAACATTGATGTGACTTATGCTACTAAGCTATGGTTTGTTCTTGCATAAATAAAGTGCAAATTGGTGTAGATTAGAACAGACAAACGAACAGTAATTTAAAAATTTAAAAATGGGAGGTGAAAGGGCCTCATAAGTGCAATAGCCTAGGGCCTCTTTTAATCTAAATCTGGCCCTGGACATAAGGTACACAAATGTACAGCAAAGAAAAAAATAAAACCATTTTAACTCCAACAAAAAATTCCTGAGATAAATAAAAAACAGTTAACCTCATTCACTTAAATTTCATTATTATTATAACCCGTTCCCATTATTTATAACGTTTAAGTAAATTGAAGCAATCAATTGTTGAATTATTGAACTTCAAAAAACTTTAATTTTATTTTATCAATTAGCTATAAAATTATAGTCTGATTAAATTAAAAAAAATGATCTTCAAATTATCACCAAATAAACGAATTATAAAATCCAAGAAAAAAAAATACGTATTTCAGTATTTAGTTTTCAAATTATATTTTCACAAATTAATTTATTAATACCTAAGTTATTTGTATTTTATGTGATTTCGGGCAAATCCTTATGGAAACAGACGATTTTAAATAATTAAAAATGTACTTTCTTATTCAAATTATGATTTTCTTAATTGAGAAATAACTAAATAGAATTTTTTTGTGATTGAATTGAGAGAAAGGAAATTGGAATTCTGAGTGTTATAGTTTTAAAGAAAAATAAATGAACAGACAGAAGAGAAAGAGAGAGAAATTTCTTGATTTATATAATGAGATTATTTTTTTTCTAAGTAATAACATTTAAACTACATGTTATTTTGGTAGCGAGGGAGATAGATGAAACATTTCTGATTGCGAATATTTTTTAATATAGTTTCCAAAAATTAAAGAAAATTCAGAAAAATTGGATTACTTATACTGCCAAAAATTTAAATTTCATAAAAATTACGCAGTACTTGCAAAAAATTATGCGAATCTAAATATAATATGCAAATTATAAAATTCAAATCAAAAATAAGTGAACTCCTGCTTTTAACGTTATTAGATGCATGACCAATCACGAGATTTAAAAACGTGTGCAATTTCTGAAAGTAAAAACTGCGGAGTGAAATTTCGTGGTAGTCATAAATAATACATGGGATAATAATGTTGTTGTCACATACTTTGTGAAAATTACGAATATGAATAATTAATTTGCTAGATTATCAGTTATATTACTAGCTTATATCTCTAATCAGTAAACAGGACTACATAAAACTCAAGATCGAAGAATAGTATTTAAAGTTATTAGTTTAAATATTTATTTACTTTTAATAAATATTACTTAAGCAGTTATTCTATTTTGTCTATTTTCGTCACCAGCAACACCACCCTCTCTTTCTAATCTTTTATTCTCTTTAAATATCGTTGACTAACAGCCTCACTTTAACAAATCTTTTATTCTCTTTAAATATCGTTGACTAACAGCCTCACTTTACAAATCTTTTGTTCTCTGTAAATATAGTTGACTAACAGCCTCACTTTACAAATCTTTTATTCTCTTTAAATATCGTTGACTAACAGCCTCACTTTACAAATCTTTTATTAGTTCTTTTATTTTGTAGTCCTTATTGTACAGCAATTATTGATTTGTCTTGTAAGAATCAGGTTCTTTATTGTATTTTATTTTGAAGAATTCATCTCTTTAGCTTTCATACAGTTTATTAGGGATAATAAGCGTTTAGGCACTGCTGAAGAATGTCGAAAAATAAGGTGATTGTCATAAAATTTGCCAGGATATAATATTTAAAATTTTGCAAGTCATCTCTTATGTATCTTAATTTCTACCAATATTGTGGAATGTTCTGTGAAGTTACTGATTGATTGTAGCATTCGTTAGCAATTGATTTGTTGCATTCAGATGGTAATTTCTCCACTTATAATTAAAATCATTCAAACTTTTTTCATATACAAACAAAGGAAAATGAATTGCAAGTAGTATAATGGATTTTGGGGATTTTTTTTACTGCAGGTTATTTTAAGGTCCAATACTTGAATTTTGCCACTAAGCCGTCCACACTGAAAGAAAATCTTTTCCTGAATTTATTTCAAAGTTTATAGAATTTATTTAAAGTTCTACTAAGAATTTCAAATAATCTTTTTTAAATCTTCTTTATGTATGCTCATCAAAGGGATCATTAATAAAATGTGCTGATACTTTTCCTCTAGATAAATATCATTTAGTTTTTTGAGATTGCTGTGAATATTAGGATAAACTTAAGCCAATTTAACTACCTGTAAAATTTCGTCTTTAATAACGCAATTTATATAAATAATCAATATAAAACATCCAATCGAAAATAAAAATGCATGTATCTATGTATGTACACACACACACACACACACACACACACACACACACACACACACACACACACACACACATAATAGTGCGCGTATGTGCTTAAGTGTGAATATACTATATGTATGATTGCACGGTTTATGTATATAGATATATATTTGTGCTTATATATGTGCACGTTTGTGTCTGCGCACACATTTATGCTTTTAAATATGTGTGCATGAATGTATATATGTGAGTGTATGCATGCCTATATATTGGTATCGTTTATCTGTAAGTGTGTATGTTTGTTTGTGTTGGAATATTTTAACTGTAATTTTTATTTCGTTTAAAATTTCATGTTACACCAATAGGAACGTAAATGAAAATAATTATAGACATTTAAGTAGAGGTGCTGCTGGTGAATATTTGTTCTTTGTGTTCTTTTTCTTTCTCCATATATGTATGTTTTTATTTTGTCTTGGTGAACAAGTTGTTTCACTTAAGCTACGTATGCTCTATGTTGAATAATATCATGCTTAAAATTTTCGCTGAACTTTGTATGGTTATTTATTAGCACAGTTATTTCAACAATTTGTGTGCTTGTGTTTGTCTCTATGTGTATGTATGTGTAACAGTGGGCATATGTTTGTAAATATATTTGGAGTTATATATAAATATGTGTCTTCAAATATACACATGCATACACGGGCACATATATTTTTTATTCAGTCCTATACCTTACCGACATTAAACGGAAGACTATTGTGGCAGGCTGCTGTCTATTCCATGTTAACGAAATATGTCGATAGATGTGCCTTTGACTTGGATAGTGTTCACGAACAAGCCGAAATAATATGGTTAATAATATCTTGCGTGTATGTATTAAATTACATATTACGTACGTACATACCTTGATAAAGCTATCCTCAGGATATTATAATCATTCTCTTTTGGATTTTTATGAGTATTTCTATTTGGTTTTACTAATTTACATCTGGTTTTACTAATTTCCTTCTGGTTTTAGTAATTTTTTGGGTTTTATTACTTTCCTGAACAACATGTTTCATACTCTGTTAATGTATTTTTTTGTATAAATAGTTGTGTTTTTTTTATCACCAGTGCAATTCTAGCAGTTAACCCTTTTGTATTTGTCGATTTTTAGCTTCATTGTTGTATCTTATGCGCTCTTCAGATTTTGAACAACAAACAATCTCATACATACGATTACAATATACAATAATACATACAATATCACATTCTGAATATTTCATTGATAAAATATCTATTAAACTAAAAAAAAAAAAAAATCAAAGAAGTTGAGTTTTTTAATATTTATTTTTGTTTTTAAATTAAACATCATTCAATTTCAAATTCTATATAAATTTGTAACGTTAATTATTATTTTGAGAGGTAAAAGTTTACTTTTACATTTCCTGTAGGAAGAATATAATTTAGTTTATTTAAGTAAAGATGAAAAAAAAAAGTACTATAATAATTATTACTGTAGTAATAGCATATCACTAGTTAAACTATAGTTAAAGAAACAAAATAGTTATCACTATAGTTAAAAGTACTATAATAATTATTATTTTGAGAGGTAAAAGTTCACTTTTACATTTCCTGTAGGAAGAATATAATTTAGTTAAGTAAAGTTGAAAAAAACTAGTACATAAACGAAATCAAGGAAATTATCCAATTTTGTTTAGTTGCCTATGGGTTGAGATTATAAACTTATTTCATATTGTTTCCAGATTAGCTATGCTTTTGTTTAATAAATTAGTTGCTTTGTTGTGCGAGAGTAGTTTAAATAAGTAATCAATCTCAACTTAGTATGCCCTTTTCGTTAAGTCGACCGTGGCTCCAGTGCTTTCAGGTGCTGGAATCTTTGGTATGGTTACCTCATCAAATCTTTACCATTTTCTGGTTTCTCTGTTTAAAAAACGAGGGGTATAGATGCCATTTCCAGTTGTACTAAATCCAACCGAATCAGCGGATCGATTGAGCCAGCAGAGGGCGCTATGACAGTTCGCCTGTTGCTGTAGTAAGGCTGGCATTCGACATCCGACACTGCTGGGAACTGAATCATTCTCCTTAGGGTGCTTATCGGTTATGCATGCATGGAGTTCGTCGTGATGCTGCCGTGAGTTGCTTTTTTGCATGTCAGATCTCATTCATTCCTGTCACGAGTTAATGCTTCCATACTTTTCAATTCTCATGGGTTGAAGACTTGGAATTTCAAGATTTTGTTTCAACTATTATATGCACAGAGTTGTTTAAGATCAGGCAACAAAAGGTAGGATGTTCCCTTGCTTAATGACATTGCATGAATTAGTTGGAAATTGGTGGAGGTATTTATTTAATTTCTAAGCAATTATTAATTATCACATCAAAGTTGTTGACATAGCTTTAAGTTGTAAAGAGACAATGAACTTATTTTGTTATAACAGATTAATTAATACGATGCTTGGCTGTTATTTATTTGAGATAAATATGCAGAATTTTCTTGACAGAAGAATGAACATAAGCATGTAGAAACCGTGAAATATAAATAATATTTACTTTATTGCAAGATATTTTTCTTTTAGCATGCCAATCTATTCTATTTAAATCTATATATCAGTTTTGAAACAGTAAAACAGCATTGAATATTTTAAGCTCAAGCATATCAAATTTATATGAAAATATATAATAAAATATTTATATTGCAAACAACCATTCATATTTTGGAAACCCGTCATTATATTTACCATTTTAATGTAATATTTCTTAAAAAACTAGATACATATGTATCCTTGAAATAGTATTTTAAAAGAAAGTATACAAGTTTGATAACAAAGTGTTTATAAAATAAGTATATTCAAAATCGTTTCAATATATAAGTTAATAAAATAATGGATTATTAATCCCAAACAAGAAGCTATATATAAACACATGAAAGTTTTGTTTTCAAATTACAGTCAAGTTTTGATTAAACTCTTCAATAAAAAATAATTATAACCGAAATTAATTTAATGAAATGTATTGGCTTTAAAAAAGCAATTGCAAAAATTAATATAAATGTACTTTTAAAAATATGAATTCAAACTTTAGGAACTATGTATGACATTAAAGTTAGAAGTTTTGAACTTCTGTTGAACGAAATACAAGAATAGAATTGAAAAATTAACAACGTATATCTTTTTGCTAATGATATAACTGAAATCTCTGAAAATAACAGATGAAAAAATATTATTCTTCATATATTTCTGAACAATACGATCGAAAACTGAACCAATATTGTGTATTTCAGAATCTCGGAAACAATGTTGAAACAATTGAATAAACATATTCCGTGTCGAGCAAATTTTAACTGAAAATTAGCTTAAACGACATGATATTATGGCGTCTTTTGCTAAGCATCTCAGTACCCATCTTTACTTCCACATGGAACGGAACCACCACAAATCAGGAAGTCGAAACAGTCAGCCTAGTGCCTCCGGTTTTTCTCGAAGTAGTGAGGTCCATTACTCACCAACCACTCCTACGTCTTGGAATAAAGAACACTGTAGAGGGGAACCAAGAGGTCACAACTATGGTGGCGAACTTGTACCATCTTACGATGATACATCTGGAGGATCTCCAAGACACGTGAGCTCAGAGCATAGAGGCAGCATAATGGGTAGCGACTGGCCAGAGGACTACTTTAGTTATAGTCCTTATCTCCTGACTCCAGACTTGTCTTCAAAGTCAAGAGCACATCGGCGTCAGAATCGAAGATCCACAGATTCTTCAAGCCGGTATGAAGTTTCCATTGATGATGTCCTTCCCATGTCGGAACATCCAAGAATGAGACCCCCAGAGCCAGCTTCTCCAATCCTGGACCGAAGATTCCCCACTTTTTATTCCCATGGAAGAAGAGATGATTTGGATTATCCATCTGTTTATCCAGATGAGATTGAACAAGATTGCTTCATCGTACCAAAGCGCATGAGAGGACGTTTTTTGCCAGTCAGAAATGTAAGTTTTAATATTTGATTGAAATTTTGTAAAATGAACAGCTTTATTGTTTTACGTTTAATCTGATGGAAAAGTGGTGAGCTAATGAAATTGATTCCATGCTACAATCTATATTTAGAACTCAACAAACCTTTTATAAGACATAAAAGTTTTTTCAACTACCAGAAAGTTTATTTTAAAAGAAAAGCCTCCTCACTTAAAAAAGCGGCAAATATATTGAATAACAGTGTCGCTTATTTTAAAAAGGGATTCAAATGATATTATGCCAATGTTGAGATAAAATATGTTAAGGTATACAATAATTCAATTTATCAAATAAATTACGGTATCGTATTTCATAATTTATATTCATACATGAATTTGCTTAAAATTTCAAAGTAGTGCTTCAATTAATATATCATTGATTAGTATTTCCATAAAAATAATATTTTTTAAAATTCAGTGAGTGGCTATTCAGTAAATACTTATCATTTGATAAACACAAAGAAAAGCATATCATCCAAAACTTTTAGAACAATAATTTTCTTTAAAAATCAACCAGGAGAAACTTTTTAATAGGAAGATAGGATACAAGTAGAATTTTTTGTTGTATGGACATTATAACTTTTAAACTTAATACATTTTGTTTAAATGCAATTAACAATTTTTAATAAATCTGCAAATTAGTAATTTTATTGAATTCCAAAAATTCTTTGTTACAAAGATATACAAGGTAATACTTAAATAATTTCGATATATATATACATTTATATTTTTCTTTTAAAATAGTAGCAATTTTATAAATACCCTAGATAAAATATTACGAAATCAGTATTTATCTTGAGCCTATACTGTCTGAGAACTTCCGTGTTATAAATCTCTTGTATATAGAACCAAAAAGAGATATAAATCTTAGAAAAACGTCAAACATGTTACGAAACCTTGAGATCAGTGTTTATCGTTTTCCCTAAAGTTGGAAACATACTATCAACGAGACATCACCGAGTGGTAAAAGGTAGCCACAATATTTATCGGGAATACGGTCACTATGTTGGAGATTGCAGTGTTCATTGTTGTGTCTGTACCATCTATAAGCGCAATGTATTAGCAATGACTTTTATCAGGGACAAACAATGTTCGGAGATGAAATACCGGACGAAAGTCGATACTAGTTCAAAGAGATCTTTGGCATGTAAGGCACATGATTATTGCTAATTGCGTCAGAATTTTAAGTAATTGTTGATACATGTGAATGATCGACCAATTTTGTTTATTTATATCCGCACTCCACGCTGAGAGTTGAAATGCAAGAATCTTTCAGCCATACAAACCAGCGATGTCCTCGACTCACAAACCCAAAAGCAGGTAAGGGTCCAATGAGTAAAATAACATCAACGTTATGCTGGAGAAGTGTAATAGGGACAAGATGCATGATGCTTCTCATTGTATTCCAATTACTTATCATGTCAACGGGAGGACTGTAGAAACTATATCATGTAGATTATACAGGGGTGTGTTTCGGAAATTGACTTTGGACTACTGGTACAAATCAATATTCGGATGAGGGCTATGGACTATAATCACATCTTGGATGATCAAGTTGTTCTTCATGGGAATGAGTGGTCAGGGTGTTTTCACAGAGGTTGTCTAGCAAGACGTTAACTGTATACTGTATCACATCAAATGTGCAAAGGACATATTTACAAAATATGAAATTGATGCTGTCCATCTCCCTTGGCTAGCTAATGTGCTCGGTCGTTGAGAATAATTGGGACGGTTTGGATTCTGCTGTCAAGAGGAGTATTACAAATCTACAATCACTAAAGGAATCGACTGTCAGATTGAGGAACGAGTGAACAAAATTCATTTCAGATGCTGGCTCCATGCTGATAGCATGTCTTATAAGATCCAAGCTGTGCTCAGAGTATATTGTGATGAAACCAAATATTAATTTCAGTAAAACCTGATTTCATAATATTTTGTCGGGGTTGTTAATCAATTACATTGAAAAAAAAATGAAATCTTCACAAAATAAAACTATTTAAAATATTCTCAATAAAGATATTTCTTTTGCAAATAAAGGATTTTAAATTACTTAATTGAATAAAAATGTGTGGTTGACTGTACGTGTTGGGAAATAGAGCTTTAAATTGAAAGCATAAGATTAACCTTAAGGAATTTAAGTGAAAATTTGTAAAAAGCTGTTATAAAAAGGTTTAAAATGTTTTCTATGCTATTAATTACTATTGCTAAATATTGGCATAATTTTACTTTAAAAATTAATCTTGATGCCTTAAGTGTTTAATGTTTGTAAAAAAACAAACAAAAAGTAAATATTTACTATATGATATTTTCATAATTATTAATTTTTTTATAAAATTATTAATAACCTATTGTTATATATTATTAGACAGATTATTTAAATTTTCAGCTTGGATTGCTTTAAGATTTAGTGATCCATCTCCTTTTACAATTCAAATATCATGAAAAATCCTACTTAGCACAAATTACTACTGAATTTAATTTGACTTATATTTTCATAGTAAGTAGGTCAGGTTAAATTCAAAATTTATGTAGGCAGAAGTCTGGGAACCCCTGATTTAAGTTATCGGTTGATTTGGTTGATTGGTGATACTTACAGAAGTGTCACCAAATAAAATATTTTGAATTATCAACATTTCATAAATGACAGTTTATGAAAATATTTTGTATGCTAGAAACAATAGCTATTTAATTTTAAGAATGTCAAAGATGTAACTAATTAAGTTTTAAAACTATTATGCAAAAATTAAGAACTCGCATACATTTTTAACAAAGCTAATTTTTTAAAAAGCTAAGCATTTGAATGTGCTCAATGAACGAGCTATTTGAATTTGAACTATTCTAAAAAAAATAGTAAATAAATAAATAACAATAAATATAATAAATAAATAAACATATAAAAGCATTGTAGATACAAATTTTTTTCATCATTTTAGACCTTTATAAAACATTTTGTGTAATTTTTTTTTGTTTTCTTAATAAAAATTTTTTTAAAAAAAATAATGTTAACTGTATGCTTCGTTTGTTAAGTGATAGGGAGAATAAATTCAGAAATTTCAGCTATAACTCAAATTTCTATAACTGCCTCAAAACCATCAAAGTAAAATAACTCAATCTTTAAGGCATTTATGGAAGACAATAATTCTTTATTTATAGCAGTATTTGAAAACATGTTTTCAAATTAAATCTACACAAAATTAAAACTAAATAGTTTTTCTTGCTTTTTTCCGACAAGATTTGTTTGTTATATTTTTAATTTAAAATTAATCGAACTTTTGAAAATAAAAAAAAAAATTAATTAAATTGGTTGACGTCAGTTACTTGTATCTATTTCAAAAACTGGAAAGAATTGAGAACAAAATAAATAAATAAAATAGTTGCAGACATCGAAAACTATTTGAAGCAAAGAAATGAGGAATTTAATTAATTTTCTTCTTAGTGTTTACTTTGAGAAATTTTGTTTTTTGTTAAAGGTTTTTTTTTTATCGTATATAAACTTAAAAAAAATGTTAGTCTTTTTGGAAACTCGAAAAGGTAACTGCTCGAAATTCTTCTATTTTTTAATTCTTGATTTTATTAGATTGGTTTCTAAAAACTAAAGAAAAATAGCGATTACATTGTCAAAAATAAGTAAATTTTCGAAATACGATATGTAACTCAATTTAGTTGGTGTGGTAAAAAAACATGTTTTAAAAGCGTACTTAATCGAAAACAGATTTTAAAAGCGTCTATGGTTTCTTCAAGTAAAAACTGCGTAGTGAATTTTTAGATATGATTATTCAACATTATATATCTGAAGAATTACGATGGAGAGATACTGGGAGAATTAAATATACCAGCATTAATTCTATATAGCAAGATGCTTGAATGTGAATCCTTTGCCTCCGTTTAGAGTGGTGTGCAGTTCGATGGGATTGGTTTGAAGTGAATTGGAGGCAGGTCGTTTTCAGGGACGAATGGTGATTTAATTTTGTTCTGAGGACAACTGTGTTCTTTTCGGAGACTTTATAGTGAACGCTATTTGAAGTGGCACCTTCCACCCACATCTTGTGCAACAGTTTTGTCCCTCAGAGCAGGACTTCCAGGAAGCATTTTTTAACAGGATAATGCTCGGCGAAACTCAACAAGAGTGTCATAAGTTTTTCTCTTCAATATTGATTTACAATGCAATATTATCTGGACATTACGATGGAGAGGAACAGGGCTAATTAAATATACCAGCATTAATTCTATATAGCAAGATGCTTGAAGGTGAATCCTTTGCCTCAGTTTAGAGTGGTGTGTAGTTCGATGGGATTGGTTTGAAATGAATTGGAGGCAGGTAATTTTCAGGGACGAATGTTGATTTAATTTAGTTATGAGGATAACTGTGTTCGTTTCGGAGTAGTTGAGTTGAGTTTTTGAGTTTTGAGTTTTACTGCAATAAATGATTTATTTATATACTTTTATTGTGTAGTCACTTAGTTATATCAACATTACAAATTCACTTGAAAAAGTTCGAATTTTTTTGTCTCTTTCTTTTTTATTCACTTGTTTTTCTGGAAGTGCGTGTATTACCTTAAAAAATCGTCACATTTTATTAATCAAAAAGTAATTTCTGTTGCCATTTATGCTATCTCGTTTTCGAAGGAAATTGGAACCTTAACCCTTCTGCACATTAACTGCATTTGTTACTAGTAGGTCACGAGTCGAGCAAATAACTTGTTTGAGTATAGAAAACCCCCATAATTTTTGCAATGTGTATTCACTCATATGAGTCAAACTATAGAGATGGAAGATAAGTATTTTCTTCCAAGTATTTGGGAAACCCTTTGTTATTTACATTGATATCGGAGGAAGGACAGATATATGTTAGGTTGTCTACATGTGTTTCATCATTTACTAATGGGATGTTAGTTATATATTAGCATTTAATATACATTAAATACATTAAATATTTATTTGCATCAAGAAATTTTAATCTGCCTTCAGAAGAACCTCTTTTTTTTCATGGCGTTTAATAAAGGTCCCATGGCATTCTAGCTTTTTCTTCAAAACAAATATTTCTAGATATTCTAATAAAATAGTAATAAATAAATCTATTTCTAATACTTTAGGACAGTTTTTTTTATTTTTAGTGTTAGTTATCTGAATAAAAGACAAGTGCCAAAAAGTGAATATGTTTACATTAGAAAAGGCATGATTATTTATGGTTTAAAATATACAATATTTTACTGTTTGTTGCTATTTTAATTATTTAAAAAGGTGACAAGATAACATCGAACTTTTGCAGTTATTTTGATAAATATTTACATCTATATTTTATAAGTGTCAAGATGAAATTAAATTACTCATAAGTAAATATATTTGAGAAAAGAAGTTCAACTATAATTTGAACTATTGCCTCTCTAGAAGTAGCGTCACCAGGCCGTAAAACAAGCACAGAAATATGGTTGAAGCGATTACTCTTTTTGTATCACTTATTTAATATTTAGTATCAATACTCATACTGTATACAAAATAAAATAATATTGTACAATAGTTTGCTGCTTATACTTACAGTTTAAGAATGTAATTAGTAAAACGAATTATTGTATTTATTGTATTGAGCTTCTTAAAACGTTATTTGTGTATAAAATCATTACAATAATCTTCATTTTATTATTATTGACATAAGTTGATTATTTAAATAATATACTAAGTTGTTACATGCATACTTTAAATGATAGGTTTTTATTCGAAACTCTTTATCAATTACTAACTATCTTTAATAAACACTTAATAAAAAATTCAAGACGTATTGGGTTCTTTAGAGGCACAAACAAGCCTTTTTCGGTGTTTCTTTTTTCTCTTTCGTTTCATTAGGGCTGGTGCTGTTCAAGAGAATTACCCACATGTTGATATTGCTGAAACTAAATGCAATTAGAAGTTCTAGTCAAACTAGATTTTATTTCATATCACTCTCTTACCGGTACGGTTGGAAAATACAAAGTTTTCAGATCAGATACTTTAAAATGTTTATTACCATTTAGTAATTTATTGGTGACACGCCATTAAAATAACCTAATGAAACTAGATTTTATTTCATATCACTCTTTTACTGGTTCGATTGGAAAATAAAAAGTTTTGAGATCAGATACTTAAAAACGTTTATTACCATTTAGAAATTTATTGGTGACACGCCATTAAAATAATCTAATGAAACTAGATTCTATTTCATATCACTCTTTTATCGGTTCGATTGGAAAATTAAAAGTTTTGAGATCAGATATTTAAAAACGTTTATTACCATTTAGAAATTTATTGGTGACACGCCATTAAAATAATCTAATGAAACTAGATTCTATTTCTTTAAATGTTTATTACTATTTTATATCACTACCGGTACGATTGAAAAATACAAAGTTTTGAGATCACTTTAAAAATGTTTATTACTATTTGGTAATTTATTGGTGACACGCCATTAAAATAATCTAATGAAACTAGATTTTATTTCATATCACGCTTTTACCGGTTCGATTGGAAAATAAAAAAGTTTTTTTACTTAAAAAGGTACGATTGAAAAATACAAAGTTTTGAAATCAGATACTTTAAAATGTTTATTACTATTTAGTAATTTATTGGTGACACGCCATTAAAATAATCTAATGAAACTAGATTTTATTTCATATCACTCTTTTACCGGTTCGATTGAAAATAAAAAGTTTTGAGATCAGATATTTAAAACGTTTATTACCATTTAGAAATTTATTGGTGACACGCCATTAAAATAATCTAATGAAACCTCGATTTTATTTCATATCACTCTTTTACCGGTTCGATTGAAAAATACAAAGTTTTGAGATCAGATACTTTTAAATGTTTATTACCCTTTAGTAATTTATTGGTGACGTACAATTAAAATAATCTAATGAAGCGCATCATTTAATTTAGAACTAAAATAAAAATTTTCCCCGCCACGTATGAAAAAAAAAAGCCCAGAGATTAAGGCACACTCAATGTGTCAATTAGGAAGTAAGAAACTCTAGCATCTCACATATGATTGCACGAAAGAACCAAATAATAAAATATGTATAACGCATAGAATTATTCAAATAAAATTTTATTTTTATAGACATTTTTAATAGATTTATTTATTATATTAACAACAACAGGAATGTTGTTGTTATCTTAAATAATAACATGAAATTGAGGTACAATGATTGACAAGAAAATCCGCCTACCATATTGGACATCTAATCGATTTTGATATTTTGTTTTTTGTTAGTGTAGAAAATCCTGATTTGCAAAGATAGGTTCTTGAGAATAGAATTAAAGACTCCATAGCTCCCTTTACAAGACGAGGACAGACATCTCTAAAGAATACAATAATTTTCCAAATTTTTTGAATAAATCTCAAGCGTTAGTAATTTTTTACTTTAAGATTAATAAGTTCATTTTTAGCTAGATCCATATCATCGATGTAGTTTATAAGGGAAAGAAAAAAAAAATGCAAGATTGAATAACTGTAATGTAATAACTAAAAATGGAGTTATTATTGATCATCAGGATCGAGTTACTGTAATGTAATAACTAAACATGTCCAACTTGCGTATCCAAGATTGAACTTTCAAACAATCAACACAGAAATAATTGAAAAAAAAATTCTTCTATTTTACATTTTTTTATTACATGCATTTATAATTTTTTATTCTGTCTCCATCTTTGCTAATATCAGGTTTGTTTGTAAAGAGACGGTTTATTAAATAGAAAGCCGATAATTTTCGTGAATGGCAATTTTAAAATATTCTCAAATGGGATATTTGTGATGTATTTATAACTGAGAATTTTTAAATCGTAGGGTATATGCTTACATCAACGATGAAATACAATAAGTAATCAATTTTTTATTACATATGGGATTTTTTTATTAATCGTAAAAAGTCTGATTCAAATTTAGTTCAATTTGATGCCATCTTGTAAAGGTTATAGAGAAATGGAAAGTATTTACAGGGCTGCAAAAATAAAGACAACCGTTTTACTTCAAATTACCCACTTTTGTTGAAACTCACCTAACTTCAGTTAGGGACAAATGTGGAATTCTTGAATAGGCTGCTAATTGCAAGCATTTCTCAGATTTTTTGCTCTGTACCCTTTTCTTTAAATATCGTGATTTTAATCATCCTATTGATTCTGAGGTCTTTGAGGAATCATTCGGGACTATATATAGGGAATCTCACTCCTGCGTAGAAAATCTATTTTATGTTCTTATTGTGTTAATGAGATACTAAATCTTTAACCTATTTAGTTTATTTGAATGAAATTCTAAAAATATTACGAATACAATAATAAGCAGTGTTTCATATTAAGAAAGAAAAATGTTTAATTTATTTTACCAATGAGTTATACAAGCAATGCAAATTCGATCCATACCTATTTGTTCGAAGAATTAGCTTTGAATTAGTAAAGTATGCTTTCGTTTGACAAGGAACTAATGGATTTGTTAGCAAACGATTAGCGTTTGTTTATAGCAGATACTGCGTTTCAAAATTTCAAAATAACTTATTCTAGAATAATTGTTAAAGGTTACATTATATTATGCATGGTAAAAGTTTGAAAAGATTTGAATTTATTTCCCCTTGATGTTGTTTTTAAAATAACAGGAATCAAGTTTATCTCTCTCAAATAGAACTATTTCGAGGTCGAACTTCAAAAATTAAGCATTCTGTCTGAAAGTGATTAATGAGTAGTTGTTGGAAGAGTTGTTTACTTTTTTTTTAAATTCAGGTGATTCTTAGAATTAAGATCATGCATATTTTTTAAATGAAACTCCATGTTTTAACAACAAAAAACGATTAATTTAATATTCTTTATTTTTATACATTTAATATTCTTAATCTTTGAATGATTTTTTGAAAGCAATTCAGCCAATTATTTCTGAACTACATTAACTTATGTAGTATGGAAATAACTATAGGTGATAATGTAGGTAATTATGTAGTATGGCAATAACTGTGGTCACGGTAGGTGACATTTATTCATTAAATTTTCATATTTAGATTACAAAGTGTTAATTTTCTAGTTTTAGTGAAAACAGCGTGAATATTATTTTCAAAAAAGAAATAAAATAAGTCAGGTATATTAATTTATTCGCTCAAAAAAACATTTAATCAGGGATTTTCTTAGTGTAGACAGGTTGACACATTTAATATTCATTGCTTTTTTTATCAATTGAATGAAATAATTATTTTAATTTATTTGTAAATAACAACATTTAAATAAATGTGCAAAAAACTGAATTCATAAAATTCAGAATGCTTAAGAGTATAAAGTTTCCAGTGATCATGGCATCTAATTTACATGGAATTTAGAACACCACTTTTCTAGCAATATGAGTTTCAAATCTATACTAATGTGATACATGTGTGATAATAATGTAACATATTTTTAAAAATAAGGCCACAAAAATTTGCCATATTTCAACCCCCGCAAACTATCACTTACCCAATTCCATTATTTACGGCTGGAATTAAATGTTTTGAAAAGAAAGTAGTAGGATTCGACCATGCCATATGATGGTTGCCACTATCGAAAACGAAAACAATGAATTCACTTAAATTAATGAAACTAATTTCATTCCTAAACTTTTCTAAACATGATCTTTCAAATTTTATAATTGCTTAGATCTATTTCTTTTACTGACCGACGAATTTTTTTTCAATACCTACTATTAGTTCACACTCTCCCTATATATATATCTTGTTCAAATTTTCAATCGTTAATAAAATACTTTTTATTCCTACACTCAAGTTCAAATACATTTTTTTGAACTTGCAGTGGATGACGCTTGATGTTAATACAGTTTTTTAAATATTAATTAAATTTAATTAATTAATTTTAGTTTTTTTAGATTTAAGTTGCATGTATCTAATAATAGATGGCGCCAGATGTAAGAGGAAAATTTCAACTTTATTTGGAAAAGACTTTTCTGCAATATAGTGAAAAAAAAGTCGGAATTGATTAAAAAATTTTTTTTTTTAATATTACTTATTTAAATCTATTGTACCATTCTAAGAATGAAGAATTTTTGTTCTAACAACTTTTCGAGTATTTTCAGCTGGATCAGAATTACCATAAAAGTACTTGAAGTATTTTTTGGGCAGTTATTTTAAAATCTACCTTTAATTGATTAAAATTCTCTGTTATTCAGTTCAATCTTTTTTCATCTTGTCTTGGTTTATTTTCTAATGAGCCATTTTTTTAAACGTCTTTCAATGATTTTTTGAATGTTATTTCGGCCAATTATTTCCATATTACCTAACTTAAGATAAAGTCACTGCTGGGGAAATTTATTCCTTAAATTTCATATTTAGATTACGAAATGTTAATTATCTAGTCTTAGTGAAAATAGCATGAATGTTATTTTCATTTATTTTCTACAAAGAAATAAAATAAGTCAGATATATTATTTATTTATTCATTTAGATTACGTTTTATCAATATTAATGTATAATAATCATTATAATATTATTTGTTGATGCTTTTTGTGACTATGTGCTTTTTAAATGCTGTCTAAATTTTCACGCTTTAAAATAGAAGTTATGAGAATTAACAGTTAATTGTGTTGGAAAGTTTTGTAAATTTCAGATATTTAACAATTCACATATTTTAAAGAATCTTTTTTGTAACAGGTAAAAAGGAAACCTGATGAAGTGCCTATTTTTTAGTTTCTTTTAATTAAATAAATTGGGGAAAAAGTATGATCTTTGAAAAGGAGAATATATGTAAGCAGTGGTTTAAAATCAGTGAAATGATTGCTAATGACCATTGCTTCAATATATTTCGTGGTACTTATACTTTTAAGGAATAATAGAAAATCTTACAATGTGCTTTGTATAGGAATATACGGTGTTAAGTAATGTATTCAGATGTACATGCAAACATTTCAAAAGTTCCTACAATTCCTACCGACCATACACGTAGAACTTTTAAAATACATGAATAATAGCTAACATTTTATGCATTTTTAACTTTTGTTAATATTTCTCATTCTCTTCAATGTGTGAGAAAAAAATTGACTAATTTAATTTGTTATTTATTAAAAACGAATAAATATGTACTTATTAAATATATACTTTTATTAATTTTTAAAATATGCAAATTGATTCTTTATAATATATCCTTTACCTCAGATTATTACTTGAAATTTCTGAAGCATGGAGAACTGTTGAAAGTTTTGGCACACTTTTCTATTAAAATCTTCTTCAGGCTTTCCTGCAATATTTTTTCCTTGAACAATTTTTCCTAACTGTTATCATACATTTTTATCCACAAAATGGTAAGATACAAACCTGATTGTTTGCCGCCGTGAAGCTTGTAAACAGGGAGTTAAGAGCCGAGATGCAATTTCATTCGATAGGACCTCTTTGGCTGTCTTCCTTATCACCTTAACAGCATGGAGGTACGCTGATTATATTATACAATCCATTTTTTTGTTTTAAAATTCATTGCACCCTAGGCTTGTATTTTAGGGGGATAAACTCCGGCGACTCACAACAGTTATTTCTACTGACTGCCTTCATGCTTGTCATTCCCAGAACTGAGGATCTAGTTGGATCGACAAGATATCACTCCACAAGTTTGGAGTTGGAGTAAGTTCCTCTGACTATCCCAGGATCTCGCCGATCAAATTCAACAATTGAATAAGTATCGAGTAAGAAATCCTGCATGAGTTGTCCGCCAAGTCTACTAATACATGTCATTCTGAATAAGAATGATAAGAATAAGGTCATAAGAACTGAATAAGGTCAGGAACTTCTGAATAAGGTCATAAGAACTGAACATATGTGGGTTGCTTAAGCAACTTGTATAAAGAAAATATGTGGGATGTAACGCCTTATCGTTTCTCTATTTCTAACTGTATCTCCTGAATAAAATATTCGGTTCCTTGAGAAATTTTAATGGTTTATTTTTCTATACATGTACACTCTCCATCTATTTCGCCCCAATAGGATAACTCCATCTTGATGCTGCAGTTTTTTCGTCTAGGACTGATATTTTTATTAATGGAATTAAATGATCTTATTTTTTCATTTCAACGAGAGAAAAATTACTTGGAACCAAATGCACAAGTTTTGGAGTGAAATGCATGATTGTTACGCATTTTTTAAAACTTTCGTTTTCACATTTTGCACTTTGTGGGGGTATTATAAAATTGATACAAATTTTTATTTCAATTGATCAAATTTAAAGTCAAGTCAAATTTAAGTGGAGTGTGGAATGTTTAAAAATTTAATTATTAATTAGTTGTTGACAAATTTAATGGAGTGTTAAGTGGACAGTCAAATCAAAGTGGAGTCAAATTTAATCTTAATTGAGCAAAGTTTAAATAAATTTTTGAAAACTGTTACAAATTGTAAAAAAAAATATTTATAACCAGGTGGTTAAGTTACAAGACTTTTAAATCATATTTTACGTAATAAAAATAATAATATTTCTTATAAATTTTTATTAATTAATAAAAAAAGGCAAGAAGGATGCTTCAAATGTGTAAAAAAAATCATTTTTAGGAATAAAATGAAATGGTCTTCAGGGGAAGAAGTTTAATTTATTGTATTTCAAGAAAAAGATTAAGTTTCAATTTTATATTATATTAAATTGAATGGAAATTCCGAAATTATTAAAATATATTGAAAAAGGCAATTTTGCTATAAAAATTTTAATAATTTTAAACCTTTTAACGCGAAAAAATTTGTTACATTAAATTTCATCCCACTGCAGACAATTCCACGAAAAAAAATTACAAGACTTTAAAATAACATGTCAAAAACCGCAAAAGTAAAAGCATTTGAGTTTTATCATTAAAATTGAAATAAAGGAATTTACAAATTTAAAGCAATCTAATTCGAAGGAATTTCATAATTGAAATGAAATCGTAAAAAAAAAAAAAAAAAAAAAAAAAAAAAAAACTATTTGATTGTATTCCAAAAATGGAAAAATCTATCTTAAAATCAAATTATATGGAAAACTCTCATCCAGGGTCACTACAGGCTGATTTTTTTGTGACTGGAAAAGAAGCATTATCTTTTCTGAAGGAAATCTTTGTGATACAATGAAATAAATTATACTCGAGCATTTTGCTAAAGAGTACATCAGTGTATTATTTTCAAATGATCCAATGTAAGGAAAATATGATAGAAATAATTTAAAAAACAAAGTAAATATATATCTCATTTCCTAGCAGACAGTTTGATGGAAGCAACCACATCATTAATCCTTCGAAGCACACGCAATTTCTTTTCGATGTTTTTTGACTGAAAAATGGTTGCCAGTTCTCCAGGCTGTCCGCAATCAAAGAAAATTATGGTTTGGAACGAAAAAGATGGCGTGTCGTGTAGAATATGAAATTAAAAACATAGATACGGTATGAGATTAAAAGAATGACAAAGATTTTAAAGTAAATTGCAGTTTTTAAATGGTATTATTTTTTATACTATATATTTTGAGGATCAATAAAAGTTTCTTTTTTGGAATAGTATTTCAAGTGGGGTGAGAAAATATCCACTCAGTCTTCTAAGAAATTTCAATCGTTTTTTTTTTTCAATTCCTACTATTAGTTCACACTCACCCTATATATATCTTGTTCAAATTTTCAATCGTTAATAAAATACTTTTTATTCATCCACTCAAGTTCAAATACATTTTTTTGAACTTGTAGTGGATGACACTTGATGTTAATACAGTTTTTTAAATATTAATTCTTTAATTAAATTTAATTAATTAATTTTAGATTAAGTTAAGTTTTTTTTAGATTTAAGTTGCATGTATCTAATAGTAGATGGCGCCAGATGTAAGAGGAAAATTTCAACTTTATTTGTAAAGGACTCTTCTGCAATATAGTGAAAAAAAAGTAGGAATTGATTAAATTTTTTTTCTTTTTTTATATTACTTGTTTTATTATACATGCAGTTTTAAGTTTAGTTACTCTCGAATTTCTTTTTTTTTTAAAAATAGTAAAATTTATTTTTTATTCATAAAGCAAGAGTGGATCTTCTTTTTTAATTTTTTGCATACAGTATTTTTCACTATTTTATTTCTCAATTAATTTAGAGAATTCTACAAAATAGTTAAGGTAGTTCCCACTTTATGTAAAAATTATAAACTCGATGCTTCGATTTAGAATTATAAAACCTTCTATGAATTGTACATTGAATATAATTATATTATTCTTTTATAATGTGTGTTTTGTTATAATGAGTTAAAAAAGTTTCAATAATAAATTTGTGAATGCAAGAGATGTATCGACTAGAAATAATTTATCACAAAAATATGGATCATGGAATAAAAGTAATTTATATCATAAAAAAAAGGATTATGGAATAAAAGTAATTCATATCATAAAAAATATGGGTTATTATAATATTATAATATGGGTTATCATAATAAATAACTATCTCGTAAATATCGGGAATTTTCTCGATGTATCAGACAGTCATGTTTTAATGAATATATCTGTAAAATCATCCTATTCCTATTTGTTTGAGTCTTTCATCTAATTTCAATTTTTAGGAGCATATGTTATTTTTTCAATTCAATAATGAGTTAGCTGAAAATATTTTTGAAGCCATGGCACATGCATATGTCTTTCAACTTCAGAATGATATACCTAATTTTGTAAAAGAGTCAAGTCAAGTTAAGAAATTCTCTAATATCTGACTAAGGCACAAATCCTAGTACTATTTCTTAACGCACTTTTAATTTCGCCCCAAAAGTATTGGTGAATTTTATCAAAAAATTTTATTTCGAAAACAAATTCATATTTAAATATATGTTATTTTATTTTTAAATATAACTTTCACTCAATAATTTTTAAATAAAACTTTCACTTTTAGATTTTTCACTGTTTTATCATTAATAACTTCTTACAACTTAGAATTATTTTTCATTCCTTTATTTTCAATTTTTTTATTCATATGCTTGAATGTCAATAAGGGCTTTCTTTTGGCTTGAAATTATCTATAAATACCGAGTATTCGATTTAGATGCTGTTTTGTGACTTTGACAATGATTCTTATTTACAGGATTAACTTTAAGCCTTTCTACTAGATCTCCATCGTTATTGCCTAAAATAGAGTGTGTAGAATTATGATAACTCAAACTGTATCCAACTCAATTGGCGTCATTTTTTATTTATTGATAAAATTAGTGTCTAAACATTCTCAATATACTAATAACATCAAGTATTACTATCAATTTATTCTCTTATGTTGTAGCTGTAGATGTTGATACATTTGTGTTGGTATTTTTATAGTTGACCAAACATGTTCTTTTTGGAACTCAATAATTTTACATCTGTATTTATTATTGAAAATACTTACATAGTTAACACGACAGTGAATAGTAGTAATGTGAAAAATCTTAGTTGCTAGTAATAAAAAACTTTGACCAAACGGATTTAATCACTTTGGCCTTGGTAAACTCATAACTAAACCACTTAAGTAGAACATTTAAGCTTTGTGGAAAGTTTTAATCAAAACAGATTTTCCAAATTATTTAATAAATTATCTTTGGTTTTTAATCCTGTATTAATTCCAAGTTTTCTTGTAAGATAATATTTGTATAAACTAATATATTTAAATGATTGTTTTGTTTGTTTGATTATTATAATGTTTGGCTTCATTTGAACTCAAAAATTTTCTTTCAGTTTATTAAATAAAACAAAATTAGCAAAATCCTTAGTATATATAGTAAACAAAAATAAATTTAATAAAAAAAAATTAGTTAAATTCTTAGTATTTATAATACCACACTTTATTAGGTTATTAATAATGAAGCTGCTTTTGTTATTTATACAAGAACATTCTTCCTAATAAAAATTGCAATTAGCATTCCTTTTTAAAATATGCTTCGATTTTAAAACACATTTTGTATTGCATATTTTTCTAAAAAAACTTATTTCTAACAGATTAGCATATTTTAAAAAAAACAAAATCTTATTTCGCTTTTACTTGAACTGGTATGATGGAATGAGCGAAAATAATTTCTCAGTTCCATTAATAAATGCTAAGCAGTAACAAAAGAATTTCAATTACAGGCTTTTGTTCCGTTCAGTGAGAAATTGCATACAATCATTAGTAAATCTTCGAAAGTTATTATTTTCCTAAAGAAGAAAGTCGCTGAAATGTGTGCCAAAAAAGATTAAACCATTGAAGAAGTTAAGTTACAGTAATAAAGCACAGTCTGATGATAAAACGTGAAATGTTTTATGCATGAAGTGAGATCGATTTGAAATAATTAGTGAAACAAACAGAGAGCTTAAGAGCGAAGGGTGTGGTTCTTGCCAGGCTTGCTAACGCAAAGTCTTCGTTTTCTCCTTTCTTTCTTAAAAAAAAAATCATTGTTTAAGAAAAGAAATTCTCGATACGCTTATTTTTATTGGAAATTAAAAAATAAAACTTCAAAAGGGAATTTTTAATGCTATCGGGGAGGTGAGATAATAATATGGATCATAGATTTTTTATTTACTTGCCAATGGCGAAAAAATTAATCTATAAGGTAATTCTCAGAAGGATTTGTATGACATTAAAAATAAATTTTTTGCTTGGGATCTCTTGTTTTTTTTAATTAAAAAGTTTGGCCAAGTGATGAAACACATAAATTAATCTTTTTTTCGAACTTTATAAAACCCGTTTTTCTTTTAAACATTTTTTAAATATATCTATGCGAAATTAAGCTTAAAAAATACAGCTGCAATATATATAGTTTCTTACAATGAACTCTAACTTTATCGTTATAGATGGTTAATACTAAATTATAACTTAAAAACGGGACTTTTCACATTGGTAAATTTACTAATAGTTAGCATTTATTAGTATGGTAAATTTACTACTAGTTAATGCTTATTAGTATGGTAAATTTACTAATTGTTAACGTTTAATATTATGGTAAATTTACTAATATTTAACGTTTAGTAGTATGGTAAATTTACTAATAGTTAACGTTTAATAGTGTGGTAAATGTACCAATAGTTAACGTTTAGCAGTATGCAGTAAGCTATTGGTAGCAAACTATTTGCAGTAAAAAATTATTTGCAGTTACTATTTGCAGTAAACTATTTAGCAGTAAATTTACTAATAGTTTACGTTTATTATGGTAAATTTACTAATAGTTAACGTTTACTAGTACGGTAAATTTATTAATAGTTAACATTTAAATTCACACTATCAAGATCAATACAAAATTTAATATTATTTAAAAGCATAATAGAGGATTACGATTTAATTGAAAAATAGTACTATAATTATTATCAATTGACTCGTCAAATTTTTACTATTTTTGTATACATTAGTAATAAACAATACAGGAAACACGAAAGACTACAAAAGAAAAATACAAAAGAATATTATGAAGCAAGCTAAATCACAATACAGCAAAAAGCTTTCCAAATGTAGTTAAGAAATCATTACATAGAGAAATGAGTAAACTTAATATCAAGGAATTTATGTACCTTAAGGATATTAAAATAAAAGTTCATGTTATTCTAGATTGAAGTTTAAACAGGTGAATCTAATGTTTATCTCCCTGACAAAAAAATAACCAACAATGAACCCTTTTTTGAGCAGAAGTCTGAAAGTACAAAAATTTTTGTGTATATCTGTTTTTAAAATAAAAAATGTTATGGTTCCTTTCCTTCAGGATTTAGAAAAAGGTTTTAAGAATAGCATTTGCATATGTAAGGTTTCAGTATATTGATCTTAATAAGATTCATTAATCATTAATTGAATTACTAATTGCAGAAAACATATGAGCAATATTTTTTTCTCCTGAAATTGCATTTATACTGTTTTCACATTCTGAAGTGGTTTGCAATGATAAAAGAGATGATATATTTCTTTGTTAAAAGCTCTCATGGTAATCATATATATATATAACTTTAACTTTTTAAACTTTTATATAACTTTTTTATGGTAAAAATAGCCGAACGTATGCTATTTTTATAGCAGTTTTTATTGCAGTGGCGAAATTACATTACTTGCAAGAAATAATATTGTTTACATAATGCCATTTAGTAATAAAATAATTTTATATTTTTAGTTCATTATAATTTATTGGTTTTTTGAATTTTAAATTTATTTTATTTATTGAGTAAACTGATTTTATCGAATAAAAACAAGTATTATAAAAAATAAAAGTTTTTTAAAGTAAATTCCTACTTTTTTTTTCAGTATATTGCAGAATTGTCCTTTACAAATAAAGTTGAAAATTTCCTCTCACAACTGGCGCCATCTATTATTAGATACATGCAACTTAAATTTAAAAAAACTGAAATTAATTAATTAAATTTAATTAATGAATTAATATTTGAAAAAATTGTATTAACACCAAGTGTCATCCACTACAAGTTTCAAAAAATGTATTTGAATTTGAGTGGATGAATAAAAAGTTTTTTTATTAACGATTGAAAATTCGTGCAAGATATATATAGGGAGAGTGTGAGCTAATAGTAGGAATTGAAAGAATAAGTCAAATGTACGTACAAAAACCACAAAAAAATAGCCAAATCGGAGATCTTGGCGACAGGCTTGTCGATGTGTTTGCCAATGATTGCTAATAAATCTTTTCAGAAGTTTATGTCGATTGCGCGATGGGTTCGAGGTAGCTAATAATTTAGAAAGGGATTCGAAGGACGAGATCGTTCAGGTCCCACGTAAAGTTATAAAAAAGTTTCAGTAGTTGCAGTCGGTAAGAAGTTAAGACTTTGCTCTAATACTTTGAGCTTGGCATATTTTTCTTTATGATTTTATTAGCAAGTGGTCGTCGAATCTTTTGCTATTTGTTTCACTTGCCATTGTCGCTTAATTAAAAGTTTTAAGTAAGTTAGAGTTAATTTTTTTTTTACGATAAACTGTGTTTTATTTTGCTAAAAAAATTCATGATCAAAGAAATCAAACAAGCTTCGGATAACAAGTAATACAAAAAAAAATTTTTTTAAAGTCAATTCCTACTTTTTTTCCACTATATTGCAGAAAGTCCTTTATAAATAATTTTCATTTATTTTTTAAAGTTTATCTGGCGCCATCTATTGGTAGATATATGCAACTTAAATCTAAAAAACTAAAATTAATTCTTTTAATTTAATTACTTAATTAATATTTGAAAAAACTGTATTAACATCAAGTGTCATCCACTACAAGTTAAAAAAATGTACTTGAACTTGAGTGGATGAATAAAAAGTATTTTATTAACGATTGAAAATTTGGACAAGATATATATAGGGAGAGTGTGAGCTAATTGAAGGAATTGAATAAATCATTACAAATTCTAACGCAGAATTGTTCATTTAATATTTTGCGTCTTGTAATCAGTATCATTCATCCAGTGCCAATGCAAGTGGAGTATCAAAGAAAGTTCTACACGGTTTGAGATTCCATTATCAGATGAGATTTCTTTCTTTCAACTAAATATCCGTAATATCGAAATCTTGACATTGTTGAATCTTCTTCATGGTTAAAACATTCTCTCGAGCGATAATATATCTTTTTAATATTCTAGAAGCTGCTTTTTCCGTTTCAGATAACTATTTAGCACTCACCCAGACATGTAGTCGTTGGGTACAAGAATATCTTGTTTCAGAGGTTCAAGTTCATCGTGTTGAATATTCTTGATGATGATTTCTGGATGGATTGGTATCCTGTTTACTTGTCTGGCTACTAACCATATATTCTCTCGGTTTTTTAATCTCCAATTTATAAGACTTTTAGACAATATCCTTGCCTTTTCCTGTTTTCTTTAATGAAGAATTTCTAATTCTTTAGCATGCTGCATAATAGGACTACATGTTATATTATTACTACAAATCCAGCATTTGAAGGAACCATGTCCGAAATTTCAGCTGCTCTCATTCTAGCTCTGAAGCAATTAAAATTAATTTTCGACATTTGCGCTTTCTTCCGCTGCGAATATCATCTCCCCAAACACAGTTACCCACGTTAAAATTACTGTGAAGGAAAGTTTGATATTTTTGTATATGGAACTTAAATCAGAGAAAAGTTAATTATTCATTACGATATACGATTACGATTCAATTTTAATAATTAATTAATCTAATTTTTTTAATTATAACTATATATTCATTTATTAACTATTATCTATTTTGCTGAGATTTTCGCTTGATTCCTTTCACTTTTTTTCCTAATAAAATTTATCAAAATTAACATCGAAATAGTTGAAATATCGAAAGAACTATTTTTCATTAGAGTGTTCGCAAAATATAGAATTTAATAGGAAATACTAAAAATAAAGTGAGTTATAAATTTAAGATGATGAATATATTCATGAATACTTTAATTCCATGAATGAACAATAAAAATGCTTGATTGTCTGTAGACGGGTACAACCAAGGCAGCTAATCTACGGGTCGCTGTTCAGCTAATTTGAAAAGATGTGGTGGTTGAAAGATCGGCACTGTGAGTTCAGTAAAATAGGAGGAGGAAATTAGGTAGTTCCTTTCTTCTAGGAAACTAGGTAGCTCCAAATATTGCCCCTTCCTCAGGTAAATAACTCTTAGTTAGGAGGTATGTGGGGTCAGTGAGGTAGGTAGAGTAGTTTTTCTCTTAAATAGCGGGATTGTAGTTCTGTTCGAATCAGTGAATGTGACAGTTTCATTTCCCGTTTCAACTAAGTGTAAACTATTTCATTGCTGTATCAATACCAAACATATGTACTACTATGTCCAAAAAGTAAGACCAATTTTAATTTAAAAATTCCCGGGGCTTATGGAATTTCATTTTCTTTTCTTTTTTAGGTTGCTGGCACTGTCCTTGACATCTGTGTAAAATTTGACGTCAAAATATTCATTAGTGTTTGAGTTATGCTTGGTTTTGTGAGACGCTACAACTGATTCCAGCGATTTTTGAAATGTCTGATTTAATTGTGCAAGAACTTACATTAAATTTTGTTTGCGGAAACGTATAGAATGTTGCAGAAGGCATTCGGTGAGCATTCATATATCGGAAAGAAATGATTAGAAGTTGTATAAATACTTTTGAGTTTATATTGTTAATATATTTACAGTATCCCATGCTTTAAATTTCGAATATCTATTTTTATTTATACTTCTTTCAGTTGCTTCTGTAAATGCAGACAAATAGCATTTTTTCGCATCTTTATAAGAATAACAAGAAAATTTTACTAATTAATCTGCTTTGAAGGAAGCCTACTCTTTATAAAACCTTACATAAAACTGTTAAACAAAGCGAATCAATACCATTTTATCAGAAATCTCTAGCAATCATATCTGAATCATACTGGTTCATTAATTACATCATAAATTTCAAAAACTAAGCATTTAAAACATGAGAAATATATTCTACAGAAAATATATTCAAATTACAAAAGGTCTAAACTATCTAGTATCTATAAAACCTACAAAATGTCTAAACTATTTAGTATCTATAAAACTTACAAAAGGTCTAAACTATCTATTATCTATAAAACCTACAAAAGGTTTAAACTATCTAGTATGTATAAAACCTACAAAAGGTCTAAACTGTTAAACAAAACGAATTAATACCATTTTATCAGAAATCTCTAGCAATCATATCTGAATCATGCTGATTCATTAATTACATCATTAATTACAAAAACTAAGCATTTAAAACATGATAAATATATTCAACAGAAAAAAATATTCAAAGGACAAAAGGTCTAAAAAGTCTTTTCTCAGCCAACGAGAAATTGATCGTACTGATTTCTATTTTAAGACATTTATTTTGGTCCAGCAAGAAAAGGCTTTCTTAAGACCATGGAAAGGACGTGACCCGTTTGGAAAGAATGAGAAAAATCCGTTTAAAATTTCGTCTTGATAATATCAAAAATATTTTGAAAAAGAAACCCCACAGTTGGTTTAGACAGCTTTAAACACACGGTAAAAATTTATTGAAGAGAATAGATGGGATTTTTAAACATAGAGTACTTTTTTTGGAGGACCTTTTAGGAAACATAGTTTTCTATATGAACTCTGAGTTGAAGAGGTCTTAGACTGATCAAATCTCCAGGGGGTATCTCAATTCTATAAGTATTTGGGAAATATTTAGCTGTAGGGTGGTTTTGTTGTCTCTTAAAGTTTCAGCTAGTTGAAATGGGATTATTTTAATGCTAGGTTTTTCATTTAAATTTAAGAATTTATTTGCCATTCAAAACCACTCTGTTGGAGTAGAAGGCTTTTGAAATTGTCATTAGAGATTTTATTGAAGGAGGTTGTGTTAGAACTTTACTTGTATTTTAAATAATTAAAAGTTCAAGGCCCATTAATGGCTAGCAATTTAACGTCAAATGTTCATATCAGTAATTGGGGAAAATTCTCCACTCGATTGTGTACGTAGGGAGTGATATTCCTAATATCATCTTTAAGTGTATATATACGAGGGTAACTCTGAAAATTTTGAGACAGTGGCAGACGACAAGCGCAGGAAAAAAATTTGAACTCTTTTATGGCCGCAGACGAAAATTTGTGGCAACAATTGCAATTTAGCTGTCGTAGAATAGATTTTGGAAAAAGAAAATGGAATTAATGCGAGAGCATTATCGCGATATGATTTTCTATGATTTTAATGTGGGGATAAATCAAGAAGAATGCCTTCAACGTCTAGCATATGGAGTCGAAGCTCCATCGCATGCTACTGTATTTAGATGGTTTACAGAGTTTCGTAGAGGTCGAAGGTCTCTGTTGGATCAAGAACACGCAAGAAGACCTTCATCAGCGGTAGTTCCAAAAAATGTGTCAGCCATAAGAAAATTGTTAGTCGGTGATAATCGCTGCACTTACCAAATGATACAGAAGAAACTTAACATTGGATCCGCAGCTATACATAGAATTGTTCCTGAAGAACTGCATATGAAAAAATTAGTTTGTCGTAGGGTCCCCCATAATTTAACGGAACACCAAAAAATGGAGCGTGTCAGAATCTGCAAAGAAACCATAAAATTACTTAACGATGATGGACACCACCTTATTTCCAAAATCATAACTGGTGATGAAACTTACATACCGTTTTTTGACGTTCGGACACGGCAAAAAAAGTAAAATATGGGTCTTTGAAGGTGATCCCAAACCAACAATGTTGAAAAGACAACAAGCAAAGAAAAAAGCAGTGTATGCCGTTTTCTTCAGAAGTACCGGATTGGTCACAGCCATCAAGCTGGAGGGACAGGAGACAGTCACAGCTAACTGGTACACCACCAAGTGTCTTCCAGAAATTCTTCAAGAAGTGAATGTAAGGGGACTCGTGGTTCACCATGATAATACATCTTCTCATACGGCAAGATCGACAGTCGAATTTCTTAAACAGAAGCACATCAAAGGGATAGAATATCCACCTTATTCTCCTGATCTTGCTATGTGTGACTTTTGGCTTTTTTTTTAATCCCAAGAAAAATTTACGTGGCCGCCATTTTCATTCCAAAAATGAGGTTGATGATCCTATAAAAGCATATTTTTCATCAATTCCAAGAAATGGATGGCGTGAAGCATTTAATCTTTGGAAAAATCGTCTGCAAAAGTGCATTGATGTTAGAGGGGACTATTTTGAACACTCTTAAAATTTGGTAAGTTAAACTTGTACTGTTTAGCCGTATCTCAAAAATTTCAGAGTGACCCTCGTATATTGGTAGATACAAAAATTGCATAAATCATTAAAATGATATCTTGTTGAATGCCTAGTATTTAATTTGGAAAGGAATTAACAGTATTGGAGATCCATGTTTATACTTCAAGTGCTCTGTTTATTACATTAATGTTTTGAATTTATTGGAAGCTTCCATCAACTATAACTCTGTAAGAAGAGTTCCTCTGTACAGTTAAAAAAGCGCTTTATTTACCTGGAGGAAGGTGGAAAAGTTATTTTCGCTGCAATGCCTCGATAAAAAATGTTTCTAAGCTTACTACTTTGAAAGCAAAATATTTCAGACAGATTGATATGAAGTAAAAGAATCAATCTTTGACAGACGTTTGAAAACTGCTTATTTGTCGAGATTTCTGTTTGAAAAATGCTTTTCACATGTTTCATATTTATTTGTAGAGTTTGTGCAGACGTCAAAACTGGGATAAAAACTGAATGGCAAACAAAATATACCTTTGATTTCAAAAACATCGTTGTGTCTTTTAGATTTATGTATTTTGAGAGTAGAACGTTTTTGAGAAAACAAGTTTGAGTATCATTTTTCATTAAATTCAGCATAAGAATTGTTTTATATTTTAAAGTTATGTTCTTTATTATAATAATTTTAAAAGGAAAATATTCTTAAATTACTTACTGTTCTTTTTATATCAATAGATCATTTAGAAAACTAAGCATCAAAGGAGAAATATACCATCAAATATACAATACCATTAACACAATAACATCATCAAATATACAATATAATAAACATACATATACAATTATCAACAGGTAAAATATACTTGTTAATAACTGAACATGTGTGTTTATTATATTTTGTTAATGAATTCAGTTATGAGATATAATCTAGTTAAATAGCAATTGTTTTTAAAATTACTCATTAATGAATGTTGATGTATTTTATTGATTTAATTTTTTTCATCAAATATTAATACTCTCTGTAAATAGAAAAGCAAGTGGGTTTTTCGTCCTATCTATTCGTATATTTTCCTCTAGAATTTTTTAAGTACTCTAATAGTTTTATTAAAGCTTTCTCTCTTTTTAAAGTAAAACAAGTTTTATATACTCACGTGATTAACATTAATTTGTTTATTTTGAGTTTTGTTTGAAACAGGCAGTTTATTAAATCTTTACACAACTTTATATCTGTTTTAAAAATGAAAAGTAAATTTTTCTTAAGTACAAACATTTTGGCTTATTTTAGCAACAAACCAAATTCTTTATTTTTAAAACGATATAAATTTGTAATATTTAATTTACCATGTGATAAATTCTTTAAAGTTTGCTGCCAGATCTATATTATTGTTAAACATTGATCTAGAAATTTATAGATAAATAAAATAAAAATAAATTAACATTTTGTATAAATGAATATATGAAACTAAAATCTTCTAATAGCTATTACTTTTCTATATAATTTTGATATTAATTCAAGCTATTACAATTAGATAGAATCGGATCATGTTTAATAATAATTTTAAATATAAGTGTTTAAATTTTTAATAAAATTAAAAGGAATGCCTATATGTTATTCAATGTAATTTCTGTATAAATACTTAATAAATTTTATTTAAAAACCTTTTATTAAAAAACACTTTGGTGCAAAATTAGTAAAATACGGTAAATTTAGAATTATATAAATAAAATGGGCTGTTTTGAATGAAATAATTCGATTGTAAGTTAACAAAAAAAATATTTTTTAAATCTAAATACCAAATTATTGTCATGTTCAGGAGCTCCAGTTTAATGCTGCTACTAATAACAACAATAAAATGAAGCTCCTGAACATAATAATAATAGTGTTTATAATATAAACTACTTACGACTTAATTGAAAAATTTGATTAAAAATGTAGCAAAGCTTTTTGAATGCAATATAATTCCTAAGATTTTTATTGAATAATTTCTATACAAATCTTAGACTTCATAACTCCTATTTTGCTTAAAAAGTAATTAAAACGAAAACCCTTTACTAGAAGATTTAAAAAGCAGGAAATATTCTAAACGCTTGCACTATTAATTTAACAAAGAAGACAGCAGCCGTGAACAACACTGGCTTATCAGTATTTCCGAAAAGGCTTAGAAATATTTATGCAATAAATTTCCTGTTGTTTACTGAACATGACAGAAAAATAAATTGTTGGGATAAATTTTATTTTTATAGAAGCCTTTATTTCAATAGTTCTCTGAAGATAAAGGAGACAATAAAAGAACAGCAAAATAAATTTAAAAAATGTTTTACAGTCATTAAAATTTCGCTATAAAATTTTTTTATTGGACAAATTCTCAGTTTCGAATATATTTTCGAGATGGAAATAATAAGAGGAATTAAGATTCTAGCGAATACAGAAGCAGTTTTAAATTAAGAAAAGAAATTAATTTTAAGTTTTTATAAACAAAGAATCAAATGACAAATTTCAGTTCTTTACAAATTTTATTTCTATACATCAAAAATAGTTAACTATATTATCAAAACCTTTTTATTTTATCCATGCCATATAAAAAGATTTTTAATACAAAAATAACTGATTTCTTCATAGAACTTGTATTTATTTGTTGCGTTGGTAAAAAAAAGAAAATTATATTTTTTTAGACAATCCACTTTTGGCTGTAACATTTCTTTTTATTAGTTTCTAAGAAAACTTTATTAGATTTTGATCGAATTTTCTTTGAGTCTGGAGATTGAATTAATGTTTGGGAAACAAAAAAAAAAATACAAAAGTCTTTCCTTTGTTGAAGGTAAAATTAGTAATTCACCAATATTTAAAAAATTAATATTAATAATTAATATTATTAAATTAATATTAATACTATAATTATTTATAGTATACCTCAGATGTGTATATTCTTCAGCCCTTGTCTGTTTGTTTATTTTATTTTAACGCAATCTATCTAAATCTCTCAGATTTATATTAGAGAAATGAATAAAATAAAATAAATCAAACATATATTAAATAGACACATTATAACAAAATATTAAATAAAGAAATAAAAAATAGTTTGTTTATAAAACAAATTTGCAGAATGTTTTTAAAACTTTTAAAACTTCAGTTAAAACATTAAATGTTTTATTCACATGTTCAATGATATTTCTCCAGAATGCTTTGCATTTATTTAGTTTGAAAATCTAACGCATTCTGGAGAAATATCATTGAACATGTGAATGTTATACACTGCCCGGCATAGAAAAGACATTACCATGAAGATTCGCCCATATAAATATGCAAATTTAGGGAAACACGCAGCTGAACAAGTTATGCAGATGGTCTGAAATGCAAAGTGGTCACGTTTTATGGCGAAGGATAGAAGGGAAAGAAACAACGTATGAACCAAAAGTTGTTACACTTTGTCGTCTATGGCATACAGAATTTCGCGAAGTTCTATGTTTCAGAAGACACGTGTGGATTAAGAGATGTTTGGACGACGAAATCAAAAGCAGTTCCGGCATTCGAATGATTTTGAGAGGCATCAAACTGTAGGTTTATGAACGATTGGTTGGTCTTACTGTCGTATCACTACTGAAACGCACATAGATTCGTCCACTGCACATATAATTTGGACTACATGGATTGATGAATAAAATGGCAATCTTTGCAAAAGACTAAGATCACTTAAACGTACAACAGAACTCACGTCGGCCTGCATATTTTATCACTGTATAAAATCATCTTCTTGCAAACTATATCACTTATTTACATATGCATTCTCTATCTCTGTATGTTTTCGTCACATTCTACTCACTCTTTTAAAGGTGTTGCATTTTCTAAGTCAGGCAGAGTATTTTGGATACAATGATTTATTTTGAATACTATCGAAAACGGCTGAAAGTAGACAATAATTGAGCTAAATTAATAACTAAAAGAGCAATTTTAATAATAATTGTGACTATTATTTAATTAAAAAGTATGTAAAAAAGAATTTCATGATTTTAGCTATGGAATAAGCTTAGAAAACTTTGAGTTAAGAGAAAACAAACTGGGTTTCTAAGTACTGATGTACTTGAAGGAAAAAATTGTAATAAAGCCAAAGATTTACTAGAAAGCATTAATTATAACACTTTGTTCAGATACCTTTTGAAGATTGGCGTTATATTTTGACTACGTATCCAACAAAATAATTCAGTTCTTTTCTTACAATTATCCACTATTGTTATCCGACATATGTACAAAAGATTTCTGCAAAAGTTTGGTATAAACTAAGGAACTTATTAATTAGAACAAACAATTGCATCATCTCATCAGGTGCGGGCATAGTAAGAGTTAATGCTGTTTATCTTGCAGCAGTTATGTATACCACTTCCTTATTGATTCGAATGAATGAAATGGTATTTCAGGAATTCCATTTAGGTATTGTGTTGATTCAACTATGTGGGAGGAAACACAGTTGACCTGACATTGGATATATCTCCCGCTGTTGTAAGTTATGTTCTTTTTTAGTACCAGAATAGCTATAATGAACTTCATAAAATATTGTATTCGTTTATTTTTCTTTATACTACAAATGTGGGCCATTTGTCAGTTCACACGTTTTAGATAAACGCTACAGAGATATTCGCTTTAACTTTATGAAATTTGATAGAATAATTAAAGTTAATTTTCGAACTATTTGCAATCGATCGAAAATTTGCAAACGACTACACAAAAAAGAAATTATTTTCTGAGATATTAATAACATAAGATGAAAGACTGCATTTTGTAATAGCTGCAAATTTAAAAAGATTCCTATGATTTTTTAATATTAAAAATTGTAACGAGTTTTGAAAATACTTCAAATTATGTCATTATGGAAATAAAAAATTCGATAAATTTATTTACCGTTCTTCAATATTTTTGTTTTACCTTTTAGATTTTTGTTACATAAAACGATAGTGATGGTTGCAAAACATAAAAAAAAATAAAATCTCTATTTATTTATTGTAAAGTAAGGAATTTGTGGGTGTCAGTCTGTGTGTTTGTATTTCTTATAAATTAGAAAGTATAGCACTTACAGCTCCCTCTACTTTAAATTGAGTGCATTACTTTTTTATCTGGTGTGTAATAAAAAACTATGAACTTTCTTATTATTTAATTTTTAACTAAACTAAAACTATAATATTCTATTGTTATGTGACACTATCAAACTTACGCTTTCACTACAAGCAAACACCCGTTTCGTTGGCCATTTATATTTATAATTTTTATCTGCCAACGAAGGTATCAGTCTCGGTTATCAGCATTAATTGTTGATGTTATTTTAAATAAAATTCTGATTCAACTGGAAATCAAATTAGTTCAGTTTTAAATCAAATTCTGATTTTTTCGGATTTCAACAATGTGAATTTCGTAGAAAACTTTCCTTAAAAACCTTACTAAAAACCATGTTATGTTATTGCCTGGTAACACTAAAACAAAACTGATAACCCTAGAGCATATATGCTTGTATAACAAAAAAAGCTGTATTTAGATTAATGCATATAAAATGGTTAAAGCAAAACAAAAAGGTTTTGCACGGCATTGCTAAAATAAATCCCTCTTTTAAAACAATCGAATTGATACATTTGTTTTATGAATATACTCCATCCTTCCGTTTTTCTCTTTAGGAATGTCATTTATTTTCAGTACGATCATTGAATTGCTCAAAATTTGAATGGAAATATCCAAAAAAGATAAATCTAGTTGCATTCTCAAAACACATCGTTTCTACGAGATGAGCATCTGCGACAAGGTTTGTTGCGAAAACATATTTGTTTCCCAAAACTAGGAAATAAAAGTGTCAAGTTTGTTTGGATATAACAGCAGTTGCCCCTTCGTGCGATGAATACTTTTTTCAATTCAAACTACACAAAGGACATTGTTTGTTTTTCTAATAAATGTAGCAACTTCACGCATGCAATCTTCGGTACATATCATTCATAAAACGGAATGACAGCTGCGAAAAATGTCCTCTTCTGAAAGGAAGTGAGTATCAAATCATAAATAAAGCACTTTTGAGAGGATTTAACATAAGAAATAAATCGTCATATTACAGATTCTTGCAATGGTGTGACATAATTTGTGCCTATGCATGTTCATGCAAATATACTTTCATCAATACAATTGTGCGTCTGACCAAATAGCAAACTGTTAGAATATATTCGTCTAACTTGTTATTAATGTGAGCTAGTGGGTTTTTTATTAACATCATCAAAGTGTACTGGAATAAGTATACATTTATGGAATAAATCCTGTGTATTTGCTAATCCCCAAGCCTCTTCACTTCAGATGTTGACCTAAAATGACGCACGTAAATTTCACACATTTTGGCGTATGCAGGTCATAAATTTTTTAATCTTTAACCAAATGTTTAATTCTCATTAATTTCTAACTTTGGAACAGTGCATTTTGCTGTATTTGTTTTCTATTTTCACTGGCCGTTTCCCAAATTTCTCTAATAGATTGGTAGCTATTATGTTGTACTATAGTTACCTATAGTTCAACTCTGTCTTGAATAGCTATAGCTTTTTCCTTTCTTAAATTACTTTAGAATAGACTTTAAGCATATATCCTATATAAACTAAGTGCCCTTCAAAAAAAAAAAAAAAAAATCAAAAGGATCTAGTTGGTTATAAAAATAAACATACTCCAATCATTTTCGACGAAGTCACTATTTACTTGCAAGGACTTCTAATAGTCAGATATTTCTTAGATCCTAATCATAGAATGATTATCTGATTCTGAAGATTTTCATATTTTACCCTCCGTAGAAAGTTAGAAAGCAAGCCATATCTTGAGTGAAAGGAAACATGGAGGGTCTGAAATCAAAAATTTTAAATCATCTGAATAGTACGGGCAGCTGTGCCATTGTTGTAGTTTATCTTCACTCATTATTGTAAATCCATAAATGGCTCACCATTATTGATAACTTTTGCAACATTATACTCTTTCATGTGAAGAGAGGGAGTTATATCACTATTATTATATTATTATTTTGTAAGAATTTATTGCAGCAGTCACAATAACTTGTATTGGTGCCTCGGCGGGGCAGCTGTTGAAGGAAGGAGAGATTGCTTTTGATTTATTAATGCTGCATGGTCTTTTGCATCTGTATTAGACCCCTAAACCAGAGGCAAAAGACCAGAAGTCTAAACCAGAGAGACAACAACAACAACAGCGTTTATTTCATATTATTTTTATAGTTTTGTTTTAAGGATTTAATTTGTTTTGTAATAAGGCCCTTCCTTTTTCTTTTGTTTTGTGTTCTATTTATAATGACTTTTGTAACACACACACACACACACACACACACACACACACACACACACATATATATATATATATATATATATATATAACTATATAATTTGTTATTCATATCGATGCATTCTTATATAGCAATTCATTTAACAAAAAATATTTCTGGAATGATATTCAGAAAACAAAAAAGAATAAAATTGCCTTTTTTTTTGCATTGCTGCATTGCTTATGGCCCTAAAGTTCAAAATATCAGCTAAGTAAAATAGGTGTGTATCTATCAATATCGATCTGAATCCGTGTTTTTAGCATCAAAGAGAAATTTTGGATAATTTCCTTCACATTTTAGAAACTTTAGTAAAAAATATGCAATATGCTACATTTTATCAATTCCTCAAAATTTTCATTGTAGTTTATTAGGATATTTGATTACACACACACACACACACACACACACACACACACACACACACACACACACACACACACGCACACGCATATATATATATATATATATATTATTTCTTTTTGGGTTGTATAAGCATATTGATTTTACTAAATGTTTTTGGTTTTATGGATTACTTTGAAACATGTTTGTATAAACTTTTGTGATCTTTTATGATCTTTCAATGCAGCTCTTGCCATTTATTATTTTGATATTTGTATTTGTATCATAATTTTTAATTTGTTGTTGGAGCTTTTGTGATCTTCGAACTTCGAACAATTTCCCCCTTTTTTAATTGATTTTGAGAGGTTTAAATGTAAGGTGCAATACAAATATCAATAATTGTTTCTGTATTGTGAATGTTTTTTGTATTGTGAATGATGGTTTTGTTATACAATTTGCGTTCAGAAAATATCAGTAGAGGCTTTATTTTATCATTGTCAATTCTCTTTTGGTTTTCTGTTGATATGTTGTGTTCTTGATATATATGTATATATATATATTTATATCAATATTTTCATTTATATTTTTTTGAAATATTGTAAGAATGTATCTTTCAATTTTATGTCTTAACAGTGATATAGTGGGGAATAATATCCATATTTTATAGAATAAAGATGAATAAAGAAAGATGAAGATAGGTGCTGAATGAAAGTTGCTTTTATCTGAGTAAGGAATCACTTTCTTTACATGAAATATTAACTAATAAAGGATACTTTCTTCTGATATGATTTAGCTTAGCATTTGGCTCGTGGCCAAAGTAATAAGTTTATTAAAAAAAAAAAACACCATTTCGAAATGCCACAATACTCCCTATCAAAGAACTTGTCTTTTAGGATAAAGAAAGAAAAAAAATGCCTGACAACCGTAGAAAGTCGAAAAATACTCAGTCCCAAAAATGAGAAACATGTTACCAAAGGATACGTTAATTATTTTATTCTCCTAATTGAAGTCTTCCTAGTTATTGGAAAATTAGTCGAGCCAAGTATTTTTAATACATTGGAGAGTTGTACTTGTATATGATGTCACGAATAGCCCATCGAAGGAAAGTGGTTTTAGTTAGTGGTCTTATGGAAGGACTTTAAGGGGTAACTAACCTCCATTTATATGTAATATAGCGAACAAAACTTGGAATACGTTCACCAGCTAGCCTTCGATGTGAATCGTTTCATTTCCAAATGAATGATTTAACCCTTGAAGACCTGAAAGTTTTTTTAAATTTAAATTTTACTTTTTAAAAATTTTTAGAAGACGTTGACTTCAATGATACTAAAAAAATAATTAAAATAATCTGAGCCTCCCCACCTCTTCTAAGGCATAGGCATGTATTCCATTTCTTTCAAACTTCCTTTCATTAATTTTCAGACGGTCTCATATGTCTGTAAAGAGTCACGGAGCAAAGTCAGACTTCTACATAAGAATGCTCCATAAGAATGAATGCTCTTTTGAAGATTTTCAATAAGATTACATAAAAATGCTCTTTTAAAGATTTTCAATAAGATTACATAAAAGTGCTCTTTTACAGATTTTCAAAATTTCTCTGGTTAATATAGAAAAACAGCAAGAAAATACTTTTCACTTCAGCTGAATTTTATTTCCAAAAGTTTCAGAATAAAATAAAATAATCGTTATGATGCGTGGGTGTAACGACTGAAATTATATATATGTATATAATATAAATATTATATTATATATACGAGTATATATTTACAGCACCAGCACGATCGTGCAGATTAGGCTTTTACAAAAAAAAATTTCAAAAATTTCTCACGTATCGTACGTTCTCGGGCTTAATGTATTCCACCAGTGGATTCGAACTTGCACCCTTCAGAACGGCAGCTATAAGTGTTATTGCCGAGTTATAAGTTGAAAAGAGACATATTTGAGTTCCAATAAATAGCCAGAGTTCCAATTTATCGATAAATTCTTCTATCGAAAAATATATTTTTCGATCGAAATAAACTTCTGTTCCTTCAAGTGGAACAGTCTATTGCAGTCTTTGATTGAGAGGGGAAATCAAAAAGCTATTTTCTTAACTCGAACTAAAGAAAAGATGTATGGCACACATTTTTCTTTACTTCTAGATATCGTCTGCTTCTCAATTTTTTGCTCACTGTAAAAGGCTAGTCATCAGTGCTGAACTACGAAAACGCAGAATTCTGTAAAAAGAGTCTAAGATTAGCTTTTCTCGCGTTAATAGGTGTACTACTGTGCCCAAAAAATAAGACTAATTACTTTTAAAAAAAAATTCTTTATTTATCCTTTCAAATTTATTTCATCGCCTTCAAAATAATCCCCTCCGGACACAATGCACTTATGCCAACTTTTTTCTAATCCTCAATGCATGCTAAAAAGTCATCGGCAGGGATGGCCTACAAAGGGTGCGGCGATTCTTGTTGAATTTCTTCGATCGACTGAAAACGGTGTCCCCAGTGTCTTTTGAATTTAGGGAATAGCCAGAAGTCGCACGGTGTGAATACTGTGGTTGTGGAACGATATGGTAGAAACGATATCGCTTGCAGACAATTTGATAGCAGGATTTGTAATTTATTAAAAATATTTGTAGTATTCAATTATTTGAAAATATTTGTAGAATTCAATTGCTTGAAAATATTAATTATTTCATTTTTATTATTGCAAATTTAGTAGATAATCTTCACTGTAAACTGTTTTGATTTCTTACTTCAAGAGCTTACTCAAGAGCGATATGCAGTGAAGTAAAAAATATTTGAAAAAATAAATATTTTCACAATAATTATACTACTAATGAATGAATCTTTTCCAAAATAAATATTATACGATTACGTGAATAAACAGACAATAGTAAACTTTTAATCATCTTTAATGCCTATTTACTGAATATTCCAATATTTATGGAGAAAAAAATATTGAATAAAACTTTATACCCAAATATATAATCGAAAGAATTTGTATGGAATTATAATAGATGGATTTATAATCCGTCTTTTAGATCCTCTCTATAAGATGAATTCTAAACTTCTTAGTATTGATTTAATTACATTTTTGATTAATTTCTTTGAGAAAAATTTTCATTTTTCATTAAGATTAACTTTAAATTTAGTTTTTCTTGAAAATGTATTTCTACCAAAAAGGAATTTAAAAATGCAAGTATACTTAAATAAGATTAATATACAAATAAAATCAATTATTGATTACAGATATACCACAACTTAATCAAGCTAACATCAGTAGATGGAAATCCTTTAAGAAACTTTATATAAGAGAAACTTTTTGTAAATGTAGCCGTATGTTTTGAGTCATTTACTTGAAGAACATAAAAGAAGACAAAGAAGAAATAGAACAGCCTTAATTCACAATTTCAACGCACTTTAAAAAAATCTCATAATATTTTCACATACGTTGCAAAATATAAAATGTTTCCAATCAAATTAAAAAGACATGTACAAATCACTCAACATCAAACCACAGTAGTTCTTTAGAGTTCTCGTTTTTATAAGCTTTTTCTCCAAACCGTTTGTTAGCATCACATTCAATCAGTGACAATTTTTCATCAGTGAGCAATGCTTTTTTTCCAAAATTCTTGAAAGTGAATTCTTGATAATTTGAAAAGTAGAATTTTATCTTTAAATTATTTTCAATTATGCAAGTTTTTCTCTTGCACTTATGACTTTTATGCGAATTTTATGCACGTAATTTTTTATAGTTTAAGATGGAAGGCGAAGACCTAAGCCTAATGCAGTCCTTTACTGTTACCATTGCTGCTAATAAGATTATTTTGGCGGACTACATTTCCTGCATTCTCTTGATGCTAAGAGCTTTCTAGTTCCCTGTCCTTTTATTTTTGACACTGTTAATTGATTTTAATTTTTGAGGACATACTAAACAGTCGTTAATTTTTATTCTTCAGCTAATGCTGTTTCAAGATGCAGGTCCTATTTTTCAAATTCACCGTTATGTTTCACAAAGCTTATTTTAACTCATTGTTTCCCGGATATTTTCAAAGATAATTAAAAATGACCAAACAACTGATAACAGCCATGTTAAATTTTCTTTATCTTTAATATTTATTGTTAAATTTCATTCCTTAATTAAGAGTTGCTCATATACTTCTTTTAATTTTTTGCTTATCTTGGTATTAACTTAATATAAATGATAATATGTACATTCTTTAGTGCATAATTACGAATGTAATGAGTCTTTTGTAAAAAGAATGTTATTACATTGTTAAAATAAACCCTGTTCAAATACTACTTTCCCCTTTGTATTTATGCATTATTATTTCGTTTCGTTTTATTATTTTTTATCATTTTGTATTCTGTCTTTTGTAGTTTGAATTTCAAGAAATAGTATAAGAAGGGATCTTTATAGAAAACAACAACTAATTGCATTGTAAATTTTTATTCGTTTTCACTAATGACTTATTCATTTGAATTTATAACTTATTTGTTATTTGCTTTAGTATGTTAAGTGTCCTAATTACATAAGTTAAAACATCAGTACATTTTACTTTTAATTATCAATAAACAGTGGATATTGATTATTTCAGTTAATTACTTTCATTAACATAAAAGTTTGAAAAAAATATTTTCGTTCCTTTTTAAAAACGATTTGATTTCGGATTCTTTAATGTTTAAATGCTTAAGATATTATTAAAGAATGAAAGAGGCATGAAAATAACAATTTGAGGAGCTACTTTATTAGCCGTTTCTATATTTTCAGATCTGCAGCTATCATATTTTCAAATTATTACATTTAATTCATTCCCCCGAAAATATTGTTAAAATAAACAATGTTCAAATGCTACTTCCCTTTCTGTATATGTATTATTATTTCGTTTCATTATTTTTATTATCTTGCATTTTGTACTTTGTAGTTTGAATTTCAAAAAATAGTATAAGGAGTGATCTTTGTAGAAAACAACAACAAATTGCATTGTACATTTTTATTTGCATTCACTAATGACTTATTCATTTGAATTTATAACTTATTTGTTGTTTGCTTTAGTATGCTAAGTGTCATAAGTCAACACATAAGTAAACAAGCGTAATAAAAGCATAAGTACACAAACGTAATAAAAACATAATTACACAAATGTAATAAAAACATAATTACACGAGTATAATAAAAGCATAAGTATACAAACGTAATAAAAACATAAATACATAAGCATAATAAGAACATAAGTACACAAATGTAATAAAAACATAAATAAACAAACATAATAAAAACGTAAGTATATAAACGTAATAAAGACATAAATACACAAGCATAATAAAAATATAAGTACACAAACGTAATAAAAATATAAGTACATAACATAAGTAAAACATAAGTATCTTTAATTGTCAATGAACGGTTTTACAGAACTGTAACAAAATTGCTTTCATTAACATAAAAGTTTGAAAAAATGATTTTATTTCCTTTTTAAAAACGATTTGATTTCTGATTCTTTAATGTTTAAATGCTTAAGACATTATTAAAGAATTGAGGGCATGAAAATAACAATTTGAGGGAAGAAATAGTATATTTTTCAAGAACTAGTACAATATTTCAAGAAATAGTATAAGAAGGAATCTTTGTAGAAAACAACAACAAATTCCATTGCACATTTTTATTTGCTTTCACTAATGACTTATTCATTTGAATTTATAACTTATTTGTTATTTGCTTTAGTATGTTAAGTGTCATAAGTCAACACATAAGTAAACAAGCGTAATAAAAGCATAAGTACACAAACGTAATAAAAACATAAGTACACAAACGTAATAAAAACATAAATATATAAGCATAATAAAAACATAAGTACACAAATGTAATAAAAATATAAGTACTTACGTAAAACATAAGTACCTTTAATTGTAAATGAACAACTTTGCATAATTTCAACATAATTGCTTTCATTAACATAAAAGTTTGAAAAAATGATTTTCTTTCCTTTTTAAAAACAATATGATTTCTGATTCTTTAATGTTTAAATGCTTAAGCTATTATTAAAGAATGCTTTCATTCTTTAACCATTGAGGACATGAAACTAACAATTTGAGGGACTACTTTATTATCTTTCAGATCTGCAGCTATCCTATTTTCAAATGACGAAAAGTGCCTGCATTCTAAGCTTCCAATAATTAAGCCATGAATTCAGTGCACCCAAATGCAGAATGAGATTTTAATATTCCAGCTCGTGTTCTCGAGAGATGAAAATGTACCCTGAATCGAGGAGGCTAATATTAAACTCTAATCTTACTTCTTCATTAGTTGTGGTTGTGGTTAACAAGCATTTTACTGCCTGCGGCTACCAGTATGTGGGATTTAAGGAATGGTGTGCTAATGGATGAATGAATATGCAAAAAGATTCAAGCAACTTTTGAGTTTATTCTACTTTCTGAATGAATTAAATCCGTGAAATTTCAGTGTTGCTTGCCAATTTAAATGACTCGTTTGGTTTGGATATTCCTTGGAGATGTATGATGTCCTTTGTTTTGAAATAAGATGCAATATAAATCCTACAGTCATCCTTTTAGGGTATTAATATTTGCGTAAGACTTCAATTGAAAATTTAGAAATTGTAGGAAGCATGGTTTCAGAGAAGTATTTGTAGACTTGACATAGGTGAATTTTATGGATGAAATTAATGTACTCTTTATATACTTAGTATGGATTTAAGCATAATTAAAATAACTGAAAACTTCCTTATTAAAACGATAAATGTGGGTAAAGGTATTTAATAGAAACTGTCAAAGAAGTATTTGTAAATCCATAACAGAACTCAAATGGTAGGGAATTTTTAGACAAAATTAATTTAATCTTGTATTAATGTATATTTAATATTTATTATTTGGTTTTAAATATTTTAAGTTTTACCATTATTCTCTTGGAAATCACGAGTAAAATTAATTAGCTTTTAATAAAATTTAGTAAAATTTAGTAATATAAAGATGAACGAAACAAAAGATTTTTTTGCTAGAAAAGAATTATTAAAATTACTGTACACTGACTAATTAAATCTCAGAAACTGAAGTATATATGTATGTTTGCTAAAATAAAATTCTATGAGGCCATTAAATGATGCCATCTACTGACAATCATCTCGATTAAGAAAAAGTAATGTCTGAATTTTAATTTTTCAATCTACACTAAATGTCTTTACCATAAACTAAAAAAATGTTTAAATGAAATTAATTTTGTTATTATTTATATTTAATTCAGACTACAAAGGGTTATACTTGCTAAAAGTTAATAAATTATGTTTTTTTGAATTAAATGTTTAAATTAACTTAAAATAAATAATTATAAATTAAATAACTTTTTTGAAAAAAGTTATTCATTTTATTTTAAGATGATATAAAACGAACGCATTTGTTCTACACATTTACGTGTACGTGATTTTACGTGACACGTTTACGTCTACGTGATTTTTCCTTGGAAATCGAAGTAAAACCTTTCTTGCCTGTTTCCATCTTAAAAAGAATTTTTCAGTTTTCCCGAACATTATTTATGTTCTTTTGAAAGGTAATCCTCAAATCCTTAAATAATTTTCTTAATCAATCAAAATAAAATATTATTATTACTTTGTTTAGAAATGTAGCTCATATAATTAGCTACATGAATTATAAAAATGGAAGCATCGCATCGTCCTCAACAGACAAATCTCCCTGAAAAATAATTTTATTCCATTGCCTTCAATAAAATCCTTTAAATGGTTTGAACAATATCCAATTAAGATAATTTGTTTAACTCTATCAAAAAGAGAGAGAGAGTTCCAACACAATGCGTAAGGAAAACATATTATTATTATTATTATTAATCATTCCTTACTCTCTCTCTTTCTTTGTTTGTATATAGATATATATATATATATATATATTTATTTATTTACTATAAAAAAATTTGTTTTATAAACGATCCTTCAATAGTTTTTTTCTCATAAATTATACAAATTAATTTTACACACATTTATATGAGATAATTTTATGATTCTAGAAAATAAGTCTTATAAAACCTTTAGCATGTTAAATTCATTTTCTTCATAATGATATCGGCTATTCAATATTTCATAAAATATTTGCACAGTTAGATTTGCAATAAAAATTTTTATATTAAAAATTATCATTCAACTGGTGCAAAAAGGTTTTATGAAATATTAGTTAGAGCCTCAAGCTTTGCACAAATATAACATTTTCATTTAACAATCTAGAAGTTACTTTTTGAATCCTTCTAACTCCAAAGCTTAGATCGAATCTTTACAAAAAATACTCTGCATTGCTTCTATCAAGCAATTGGATTGTGCTGAAAAACACGGGCTGAAATAATTAAGAATTTCTGGTCATTAATTAAATAACTACGTTTATTAGTTATAGGGATATCACTTTTGGGAAATCTAATGATCATTGCAAAAGTAATTAATAACGTTGCCAATAATGTCTCCCAAATGCGTAATTTCATTAATCATTAAAAAGGAATATTACTCTAGTGCAATTCTCATTTCTTTTTTTTTCAATTCCTACTATTAGTTCACACTCTCCCTACATATATCTTGTTCAAATTTTCAATCGTTAATAAAATACTTTTTATTCATCCACTCAAGTTCAAATACATTTTTTGAACTTGTAGTGAATGACACTTGATGTTAATACAGTTTTTTCAAATATTAATTCATTAATTAAATTTAATTAATTAATTTCAGTTTTTTTAGATTTAAGTTGCATGTATCTACCAATAGAGGGCACCAGATGTAAGAGGAAAATTTCAACTTTATTTATAAAGGACTTGATTGAATATAGTGAAAATAAAGTAGGAATTGAGTTAAAAATTTTTTTTTTTTTATGTTACTTGTTAAAATTAAAAATCAAATTGAAAAAAATCTCTTAAAAATTAAATTGCTTAAAAATTTCAAATTGCAATTGGACCTATTAGTATTGAATTCCATTCTCTTAACCACCTGAGAATAGCAATTTGTATATAGGGTAAAGTGCTTTCGAGTAATAGATTTTATATTTAATACAAATTTTTTCATTAATATTTATTTTTCTTGCTGTTTAAAGTATGGATTAATTGCTCCAATTGCAAATTTTCACTTCAGCATTGTTTCTGTTTTCATTTTAATGCATAATGGTGGAAGATTGAATCATTAAAGAAATGTTTCCAAACATTTTTTTATTACGTGTTTCGACATAACTAATCTGTTTAATAGCAATCAAAATAATATTTATAAATCTATAGTAAAATATATTAAATATATTATATTAATAATTTTTTTAAAAAATTGGAATAATCCATACATCTTATTTCATACTACTTATATTCATGCTTATTTCACACATCGTTTTTAAAACAGCACTAAAATTTTAATAATAATTAATTATAAAATAAACAATATTTGTAACATCTATTCCTTTTATCACCTTTTTTTTTACTAAATTCGCGTTACGGTATTAAAGGATTTATGAAAAATATTTGTTTTTAATTGTGCTAAGAGTTATTTAACATGCAATAGGATTAATATTGGTGAAACAAATCCTCAGATTATATAATAAAAATAAATTTTTTATAAATCTTTATCAAATTATTTATAATAAAACTGAGTTATTTTATAATTAAATAGCATTGAGTTTAATAGCGAAAATTAAATAATTGCTATTTTATTGTAGAGGATTTTAGAGGTTTTTGTATAACGGAAGCCGTAATCCAGGGAATTGCAAATTCCGGCCCACCGTAAGATTCTATCCGGCCCGCGGATAGAATTTTAATTTTTCGGTCCGACACAAATTAAAAGAAATATATATTTATATATTATACATCCATCTCCTTTTCTACTTTGATTAAATATTATTTTTTTATTCAAAAAATTATTATTTTTAATATTATTATTTTTATCTCATTTCCCGAGGTTAAATTCAATACCCTCAGTAAATGAAGAGAAGCTTAAGAATTACGAAGATAGCTTGAAAAAACTGCATTTTGAGTTCGAACGCAGATTTCAAGATTTCAGTGCCATTCAAACAGAATTAGATATTTTTACCATGCCTTTCAATGTAAATTGTGAGACAGTCAGGTCAGATTTGCAGGTTGAATTAATTGAGTTACAATTTAACAATCATCTCAAGCAGTTGTTTCTAAATTTGCCAAAGTTAGAGTTTTACAAATCATTTATTTTTAATAGCTTTACAGTAAGTTTCGCAAATTTAATATCTCACGCCCAGAAAATCAGTGCGACGTTTGCTTCATCTTATATATGTGAACAAGTGTTTTCAAATATGAACCTTAGAAAGAATTATTTCAAAAGTAGACTGACAGATGAGCATTTAGCCTCGTTCCTTAGAATCAGTATATCTCACTTCGAACCTCAATATAAGGAAGTTTTAAAAACGAAATCGCAATTTCATTCATCTCATTAACACATTTAAATTGTAATACTTGTATATTGTTTTTAAAATTTTAGAAAAATTTATCTTGGCCCGCCAAACTTTTTTTTCGATTTTTGGCCCCCCGACCGAAAAAGTTTGCCCATCCCTGCCGTAAGATATCACTTTTCCTCTATCTGAAGTACGATGTCACTGCGCATGCGCTCATCAGAACCCGCCGATTTATTGGGGAGGCTAAAAAGAGTTTTTGCATAACGTCCACTTTCACTAATGACAATTTCAGAAACAGCTGCAATACCAAATCTCGAATGCGAGGGGCTGGATGATGTTATAGATTTTGATCGTTTGTCACAGGAAAATTATCTTTTTTGATTATAAGTGTGCTATAGAATAAATTATAGTTTAAAAAAAACTAAAAAACACGCTTTTAGAGTTAATCAAACTAAAAAGTAAAAAATAATTGTCAACATAAGAATAAAATCACTGACGAGAAAATGAATGTCACTGTTCTAAAAGCGTGAGGTGCTCGATATCAATCGTTATAATTTTTCACTAGTTTCATTCCGAAATGCAGAGTTAGTTTAAAAATGCCATACAAAGCATCCCACGGTTTTAGAACAGTGACATTAATTTTCTCGCCAGTAATTTTATTTTAACAATTATTTTTTACTTTTTAGTTTGATTAACTCTAAAAGCGTGTTTTTTAGTTTTTTTAAACTATAATTTATATTTTTTACTTTTTAGTTTTATTAACTCTAAAACGTGTTTTTAAACTATAATATTTAAATGAGGTCCCGATGATATTTAGAATTGTATTATTTTTTTTTTCCTGTAAAATAGGTATACGTTTGTAATATATACTTAATTCAACTTGCTTCACAATTTTGTTCTTAAAATTGTATAGATTGTATGTATGCCATTTCCAGTATTTTTTTTCTTCATATTAAGAATTTTCTTTTTTTTTTCTTTTAAGATTTTTAAATATTATTTATTTAAAAACTCATATATTATTTATTATTTTAAGAATAAGAATGAAATGTTAAAAAACAATAGAGTATAAAAAACTAATTTTCAAAAATGCAAAGAATAATAATAATAATAAAAGCATTTTTATTTGCAGTTGCTTTGTTATGACTAGCATTAATGTTGTTTTTGTCTCAATATAAATATCTGCTTTTGTCTCTATCTAAAATATGTATTCATTTCCAACTCAGTTATTATGGGAGTAAACGCTTGATTAAAGTTATTCCCAAAAGATATATAGCTTTAACTTTAGATGTATGTATAGTTTTAAATATCTAGCAGTGTCATATATGTTTGTTTTAATTATTGAAATTCTAATATTTAACTATTTTTATTTTGATAACGCCTTTTTATATTTTTTTTTGTTGATTAAAAGTACTATTGAAATATTCTCCATGTTTTAACATTCTTCTGTTGATATTTTAATTTTTTATTCCTATTCTATTTTTCATATATTATTTTATATTTTGAAATTACACTTGTTATTATGAAAAAGTTAGAATTTTTTAACAATGAAATATTTTTAAAATATTAAAAATAAACAATGCATAAAAGATTTATAAGTTTTGTGCCCTCATGCTTTAAGCTAATTTATCTGATTAGATCCTTTTGTATCTTGAATCTTTGTAATAAATTGAAAGTGAAATTAGATTTATTAAACTTAATATTAAGTAAATGCATTAAAAATTTGTTTAAATAATTTTTTTAATACATTTTTATTCATTTTTAGTATTTTCATCTTTAATATTAGTTACTTTTTTAAAGAGTTGGCTTATTTTTCAATTCCTGCTATTAGCTCACACTCTCCCTATATATATCTTGTTCAAATTTTCAATCGTTAATAAAATGCTTTTTATTCATCCATTCAAGTTCAAATACATTTTCTTGAACTTGTAGTGGATGAAACTTGATGTTAATACAGTTTTTTCAAATATTAATTCATTAATTAAATTTAATTAATTAATTAAAATTTTTTTTAGATTTAAGTTGCATTTATCTAATAATAGATGGCGCCAGATGTAAGAGGAAAATTTCAACTTTATTTGTAAAGGGTAGGAATTGTAGGTGTTGTAGGAATTGACTTAAAATTTTTTTTTTATATTACTTCTTATATTTGTTTTCCATTTCTTTGCATTACAATTTTCTGTTACATTTCTTGTAATTTTTTTATCAGGATTTTTTGTAGTGACGTAAAAGTTAATAAATCTTATTAGATAAAGTTTGCCTGCTATCTACAATGGTGGGAATTAAAATTAAGTAATAATATATAAATCATTGCAATTTTTTCCCCTGGTATGCTTTATGTAGACTTAGTAATTTTTTGCCTTTATAATGAATTCAAAGTTTAAATGGATTTACTCCATTGTTTTTTTAATCAATGAGTTTCTTTAGAACATTGCTGTTTATTTAAAGAAATGGCATATTATAACATTTTCTTGATTAATATGCATTAGTTTTAAAATATTTAGCTAATCTGTTATTTTCCTTTTGCTTGTATTTCGGTTTTTTATTGCATTTCTTGGAAAGTAAATCTTTTTTCTGTGGTTTTGTTTCCTTTCTGTATTGAGTTTTTGATTACTGTTAATGTTTCTTTTTATAATGTATAAATCTATATATTTTAAAGACATTTTTTCCATAAATACAATTAAATAAAGAAACAATACTATATATTTATATATATACTAAATAATTGTAGATATTTTTCTGTTTCCCTTTGTCGTTATCCTAGTGCGCTTTTATTATAACTTACTTTCGTTATTCGTAGAAGATCGTATAGGTGTCTTCGTTGCTTATCATCGTAGATAAATTCCTTTGATAAATCCAAATAAAATTCAAATACTTTTTAGATTGAAATAAACTGTGATTTCTTCTAGGTCCAGGATACTAGACTAATCTAAAAAAATATTTTAATTTATTTAAATTAAGCTTATAGTGTTCCACTTACGTTTCCGCGTTTCATAATTAATCTAGAGGAAAAAGATATTTGCAATTTTAGCAATCATTTGGCCGCCATGTTGTTTTTTAACGTATGCTATCGAAACGCTTTCTTAACGCATGAGCAGTAGCTCAATACTTCCGATAGGCATGCGCAATAAGGAAATGTTTTCGCTGAGCATGCGCACTAGGAAGAAAAGAATATCGCCCAATAAAAAAAAAACGGTATACAAAAACTCTTTAATAATTAATTATAAAATAAGCAATCTATCCATTTTTCAGTCATTTTAGGAACTTTTTATTGAATTCGTGTTACGATATTAAAGGATGTATTAAAAATGTTTTCTCTTTTTGCCTTCGAATGCCATGAAATTTGACTTGAGCTTATTACCATCTACTAAACATCATGTTCTACTTTACTCGAAAATTTCGCCATGCACTGTCTTCTGCTAAAGCAAACAGTTTCTAGTCTATGAATTTATTGTAGACATCACTGACATAAGGCAAGGAAACTTTCTATTTGCAATAATGACGAATTAATACATACATTTTATACTGAGAAAAACCATTTTGTTTTCGTGACAAATTATAAAAAAAATAAATTTTCTAACTACAGAGACTTATATCTTTTTGAATTACTTTAAAAATGTTCTAGGAAACAAATATTGAAATTCCAGTTTTTTCAATAAACGTCGTTTTAATATAGTGCGCAATATTGTTAAATATCATGAAGAATATTTATTAATATGCAAATGTTTGAAATAATGCGATAGTAATTGTAAAATTTTAAGTGATTCAACTACACACATATTAGTAAACTTACTAAACGAAAATTTCTAAACCATCGAGGAATTTTTCCATGTCCACAGATTTTTAGAAAAATAATACTTCGGTTTGATAAGTTCGAACGAAAATCTTTCTATCCGAGCAAAGGTTGTTATGATAAAATCTTTATGTTCCAAATTTCGTATTGCAGTACGCGATATCAACTAGTAGAAAATGAAATCTGTTCCTCTGAGCATTTATTGGAAATGATTCCAGAGCTAAGAGAATTTTGCTTTAGACCCTGTTTTGCTTGAGAAAGATGCCTGTATCGATTTTTCGGCTTTGCTTCCTATGCAGGCTAGGTAGAAATAAAATGGGGCTCAGTAATATAGATTACTGTGGTTAACAACAACATAAACAACAATATGTTAAAATAAACGGATTCATACTATATTTTAAAATATATTGTTAAATACAACAATATGTTAAAATAAAATGATTCACACGACATTTTAAAATATTCTGTTAAATACAACAATATGTTAAAATAAAATGATTCCCATATAAATAGTATTTCTGATTTTTATTTTAAATTTTAGTTTTTTTTTAATTGTTGCCTTTTTTTATTTAGAATGTAATTCTTTTTTGAAAATTTCATTTAATATGGAAAATGTCTTTTAAAATAAATATAATATTAAATTTAAAAAATCTTTAACAGAAGTTCTTTTTAGTGAGTATGAGAAAGATCTATATTAGTATTTAATAAGTTATTTCATTTTAAGGTGAATAAAATCATGTAACTTGCACATGTTGCAAATTTTGTTAAAAATCCCACTTGAAACAGCCATTTCAATCACGACAGTACTAGCAGCTTAAAAAAGAAAAAAAAATTGAAATTCCATAAGCCCCGGGAAATTTAAATTGAAAATTGGTCTTACTTTTTAGACACAGTAATAGAATGGCTTAAAGTTAAAGGAATACGTTTGACGTTCATGTTATTGTATATCAGAGTGGAAGGATATATAACATATAAAATATGAAATTTGAATGAAATATTAATAATAAAACTTTTCTTACAGGAAAATGAGACTTTTATAATCTTGGTATACAGTTTACTAATGTTGCCAATGAGACAACCGTGCCTCATGGCTCTAGATGAGATTAGTAATGTTGGAGTAAAAATTAGTAAATTTCAGCCTTAAAGTACCTAGATATTTTATAACTAGCCTATTTCTTTATTTTTATCTATAACCAGTTTCAACCATGCTCAAGCTTGGAAATGTTAGTAAAATGTATTAACTTAGATAGTATTAATTTTATATTTATTGATTACATTAAATTTTTTAATCAGGAAATAATAGAATAAATAATGAATATAGTTTATTTTTAAAATAATTTAATTTTCTGGATTCAATGTTGCTCCATCTTTGTATCTCCTTTCCATAACAAATATTAAGATCACTAATATGTGCATGGGAGAGAAAATCGATATACTGCCAACTATGTATTGATATACTGTCTATATTGTAGGTACCGTATATGTATATATTCTATACATGAGGCTATAGACAGGATTCTGCAGCCCTTACCAATACTGAAGAACATTACTCTGCGGGGGATATCAGCCATTTCCATTGATAATCTTTCCATCTGTAATTCAGGTCTAATACCCCAACTGCACTTAATGTGTGAATGTGGTGGCCATATTGATAGAATTTGCAGTTGTATAAAATTCAAAAATAATGCATGGAGTAGTAACTTAACGTATATCTCATTCTTTGAAGCAAAGAAATCTATTACCGATATTTTGAATTTTTTTCAATGTCAAACAAACTCCCAGTGAATATTTATTCAATAGTCCCCAAATATTTATCTACAAACAACATGTTTCTCCGACCCATGGATAACGGTTTTGCTTTTGTTTCAAAGCACTCTGCTTCCTATTTATTTAAATAACCTTATTTTTCATCAAAAGTATCAAAATAAAGTATTAAAACATACAAATTCTCTAAGAAATCACTTTCTTTTTGATCTAGAAGTGATTAATTGAATTAATATTGCAATAAAAATGCGAAACTGAAAACAATAATTACTTAATTGTTAAAGAAGATTGAAAGTATATGTATATAAAGTTTTTATGTAAACTTGAAGCAAAAGTTTAAATTATTTTGTTATCAAACAAACAAATTAGTCAATTTCTTAAAAATAATTCTTTAGAAAAATATTATTTATGTATAATTTCACCTCAAATGATTATTTGCTGTAACATAATTTTTCTATTGATTTCGTGTCAAATGTATGATGTATGATGACTAAAGACTTATCAATGTATGACTAAAGACTTATAAATGTATGACTAAAGACTCTGTATTAAAGTTTTGCTTTAATTTTTCTAACCTGAGTTTGGTACTCCTCCTAAATTCTCTTCTTTTACTTCTGTTTATGCAATTTTCTTTTTGGAATAAATCTGTTTAACTCTAAATTCTGTAACAGAGGAGAGGAGATATTTTTCTTCCGGAACTCTTCAAAAACAATACCTTTGCCTTTTGTATGACTAAAGACTTATCTTGCAAGTAATGTTTTATTTTGCATAAATGCAAACCATGTGAGACTTTTACTTCACACTGAAGTAAGACGCCTCTAGAAAGGGAACTGCTTGAAAACATTTATGAAATTATTTGATACTCTTAAGGCTCGTTTCCACCGAGGCGTGAGGTGGCGAAGCATCACGCGGCAGGAAAGAAAATTTTTTCGACCCGTTCACACCGAAACGTCAGAAGTCGCAGTGAAGTTCCAGTTACTCCTACTAGATGGCAGATCTACTATTGGCTCAATCCAAGTCACGTGACCCGAAAAGCATTTGAGAATTGAAAGTTGGTCAACTCGAAGCGGTGGATTTCAACCGGTTTCAGGCAAATGTGGTGAAGCTAGTGATTTTTCAACGCTTCACGCCTCGGTGGGAACGAGCCTTTAGTGATTTTTTAAGTGACAAACCTGAAATGAAGTATTTGTTGACCGATGGTAAAGCATTTGTGACTAATTTAGCCGAAATCTTTGAAAAATGAAATATACTAAATAACCAACTGAAAAGAACAAATGAAGCTCTTATCGATGAAAAAGCCAAGATATTTGATCTAATTATCTTTATTTATTGAATTTTGTCAGAAATATAATTGTAACAATAATTTTGAGAAGTTTCCTTGGCTCCAAAAATGAAGTGATACCACTATGCTTGTTATTGCCAATCATCTGAAAACTCTATCGGCTAATGTTTCCGATTTGAAACAAATTGATTCTTTAACTTATGTGATTTTAGGGGATTTGCTTGATATTTAAAATATTTATTAAGAGCAACTTTCAGAAAGGCAAAATGTAGAGTCAGTTAAAACTTTGTTGAATATAAAAGGAAAGAGGGCATGCTTTTGTGAGGAAATAGAAATCAATTATCCAAATTCAACCACACGTGCAAGAAAACTATAATTATCGTTTCCATCTTCGTATTTAGCTAAATGTACATATACTGCCATAAATGATTTTCTGCTTAAAAAAAGGAAATTCGCTAGATATAAATAAACGGAGAGAATTAAGGAGAATTAAGATTGAAGTTAACTAAATTGGAAACTAGCATAAAATCTCTTTACAACAAATATTAAGAACAATGATCTCACTGAATTTAAATAATAAATTATTATTTACAATTAAAATAATGTAGAAAAATCTTTCATTAAAATTATTTCATACTTGAATTTAAGTTCTCATAATGGAGAACTTAAATTTATTTACTATGTTTCCTCACCAATTTCTTAGTGATTTCATCTTAAAACTTATCATTTAAGTTTCTTCAATGAACAATTTCTGAATATTAAAAATTATGTATGGGTTACATAGGTGGCATAAGATTTTTAAAAAGACTTAGATAGGACATGGCACAAAAAAGGTTGAGAAACACTGATTTAGACAATAGACTATAACAATGTAATATAGCAAGACAATAGACTATAACAATGTAATATAGCAAGACAATAGACTACAACAATGTAATAACAAGCATGAGTCAATCGATTCGTCTAGCATTGAAATGTGTGTTGGTTCTTCTCTCACTGATATCATTCCTGAAATCTTCAAGAAGTTCCTGAAATGATATCCCTTTTTGCGATCAATATCCAAATGGCTATTTCGGAGTTCTTTCTTTATCTTGGAATCATTAGTCTAACATTGTATTAAAATATAACATCTTACGTAAAAGTAAAAATCAAAATATCGAGAATTTAAAAAGAAAATACTTCTTATTTGGATATTTTGCACTGACTGCATACTTATGAACACTGCTTGCGTGTCACTAAGTTCACCCTACAATAGCCAGTTTAGAAAAGTAACTCGACTTTCAATTTTTTCCCTCGTTACTGGAGATTTTTCATCTTTTACATTTTCCTTTTGTTTAAATTCCCAGAAATGTGTGTTGATTCTTCTCCCCCTGATGTTATTCCTGAAGTCATCAAGAATCTCCTGAAATGATATCCCTTTTCGCGGTCAATATGCAAATGGCAATTTTCGAAGTTCTCTCTTTATCTGGGAATCATTCTTTATTCCATATTCAACTAGATGTTTATTACCCCTTGTCATGAATAAGAGGGTTTATTCTGAATTCTTATCAAACAGTATGAAGTTCTCTGACATTTGTTTTGATACAAGCAATTCTAAGAATTATCAGTTCTTTGAATAACTAACTTCTACGATTTTATTGATTTGGATTGTTTCTTATCTTGGTTAAATGGTAGAATCATTTGAAATGTAAGATTTATAACAAATCAGTCTTTTGATTCGTCACCTTTTCTAATCTTATCGCTCAACCACCACTGCGTTGAGGTGTCAGTGATTTATTATCAGTGATTTTTGTCCTCGAGAACATGTCTCGACAAGAAAAGACATGTCCAGAAGAACATGTCCTCGAGATCATTCGGTGCTTATGTGATATAAAAAATTCGGTGATATGCAAGAGGACACATTCTAAAAAAAGAATGCCTTCCCAGTAGTATTTTCAAGGGTAATTCCCTTACGTTACACAAAAAATATCGTCTCCAACTTATGACTGAAATATTTTAGAGAAAAATGTGTTTGGAGAAACAGATGTCACATTGTAGGTGGAAAAAGTACTTTGACAAGCCATTTTTCCCGTTAAAACAACTCAAAAAAAATTATTAAAAAATCCGCTGAAATACTTTATTTTCAATAAAAACGCCTTTTCATCTGCATAATCAGAGAATAAATACAAATCTATAAAAACACTTCGAATACAAAATTGAAGCAATATTTGAATCTTCTTCATGTTCATATAATACTGAAAAATCCCTTTTTTATTCTTTAGTAGATTCAATCATTCCTCAGAAATTACGAACAAAACCAATTTTAATTAATAAAATAGAATAAATACAAATCTATAAAAACTCATGGAACACAAAATTGAAGCTATATTTGAATCTTCTTCATGTTCATATAATACTGAAAAATCCTTTTTTTATTCTTTAGTAGATTCAATCATTCCTCAGAAATTGCGAACAAAACTAATTTTAATTAATAAAATAGAATAAATACAAATCTATAAAAACGCATCGATCACAAAATTGAAGCAATATTTGAATCTTCTTCATGTTCATATAATACTGAAAAATCCCTTTTTTATTCTTTAGTAGATTCAATCATTCCTCAGAAATTACGAACAAAACTAATTTTAATTAATAAAATAGAATAAATACAAATCTATAAAAACGCATGGATCACAAAAGTGAAGCAATATTTGAATCTTCTTCATGTTCATATCATACTGAAAAATCCCTTTTTTATTCTTTAGTAGATTCAATCATTCCTCAGAAATTACAAACAAAAATAATTTTAATTAATAAAATAGAATAAATACAAATCTATAAAAACGCATGGAACACAAAATTGAAGCAATATTTGAATCTTCTTCATGTTCATATAATACTGAAAATCGCTTTTTTATTTTTTAGCTGTATTCAATCATTACTCATAAATTGCGAACAAAATGAATTTTAATTAATAAAATATAGTATCTGATTTAAAGGGACTTGAAATGCAAATTAATGTATAATTTGAGCTAATGAATAATGGAACAACATTTCTATATTTGACATAAATTGCTTAATTGGAAGAGCACTTTCCCTGATTGTAACTTTCTATCCAATTATATTCCACAAATAAAGACAATTATTTTCTTCATTCTCATTAAAAATGACTTGAATCTTTTTTATTTACATTTCCTTATCTGTATTATTAAAATTAACAAACAGTTTTTAAAAGCATTTTACCAAATATCATATTTAATACTTAATTGGCATTTGTCTTGATTATTTACTTAATAATAAATTTAATATTACATATAAATATAAAAATTAAAGCCATTATTATAAAGTTAAAGCTAATTCTCGATCTTAAGATGATGTTTTAATAACTAAATACATATTTATATAAAAGCAATTTGTTTTATAAAAATGTTATCCTTTTCTAATTCCTTCTTTTAGTTCCCACTCTCCCTATATATATCTTGTTCAAATTTTCAATCGTTAATAAAATACTTTTTATTCATCCACTCAAGTTAAAATACATTTTTTTGAATTTGTAGTGAATGTCACTTGATGTTAATACAGTTTTTTCAAATATTAATTCATTAATTAAATGTAATTAATTAATTTTATTATTTTTTATTTAAGTTGCATGTATCTGATAATAGATGGGGCTAGACGTAAGAGGAAAATTTCAACTTTATTTGTAAAGGACTTTTCTGCAAAATAGTAAAAAAAAGTTGGAATTGACTTTAAAAAATTTGTTTTATATTACTTGTTAAAGTTATAATGCTAAAGTGATATATAGTCTAAATATTATATTTACTCAGTATATTTCTCATAATATTATAACCTTAAATGATTATTTTAAGGAAAAGAGTTAAAGAACCTTACAAAGAATTGTTATTCAAAAGAACTCATTCCTTCTTTTTATTCCTAAGTAGAGTAGTTAATTATGTTACGTTTACGAATTTTCAGAAATTGTTCGCTGTTCTATTAAAGTTCTAATGAGCTTCCTAGAGGAAAGACATCATTATGCATTCGGATCGTTAGTCTTAGATTGCCCAATCGTGGGAATAAAATGGGATGATGCATTTTTAGAAAATTGTACCTTGTTTAAGAGACATCTATGCTTATTAAACTAAAAATAATGAGTTTCTTTTATTTTGTTACGAAATAAATATCAAAGACTTTTTACTTTTAATCAGTATTAAGTATAGGGTGTTTAAATGTTGATTTTTATTATAACTTATTATTTTATATGCCTTTTTAATGAATATTTTTTATATTTTTTAAGGCCTTTTTCTTCGAAATACTTTTAAGGTCCATTTATATGTTATTATATTAAGAATTTTAATACCACAAACTAGTATTTCTATCTAATATGCCTTTTTACTTTATCAAAAATGTAATTTAGCTTATTAGAAGTGTAAAACTCATCAGAAGTGTAATTCAACTCATCAGAAGAGTAATTCAAATTATCTGGGTTGATTAACACTTTCTCTAGTTTTACGCTATTACTAGTATATATTTTAAATTTAGATTAAATTTACTTAAGAATGACGTAGAAAAATAAACGCAAAAATCAACTTTCGTGCAGAAAAAGCTGAAAAATTCTTTTAAAATAATACTTTTAAGAGCCATTTATCTGTTATTATATTTCAAAAGAATTTTAATACCACAAACTAGTATTTCTATCTAATATGCCTTTTTACTTTATCAGAAGTGTAATTCAGCTCATCAGAAGCGTAATTTAACTCATCAAAAATCCTAAATAATCTAAAAATAATAACGGCTAGTGTACTTTGGTGCAGAAAAAGCTGAAAAATTCTGTTAAAATAATCATGCTTATATTAAAAAAAAAAAAAAAAAAACCTTCCTTGAAGAAAGCGAATTTTTCCATCCTAAATCATTCTAAAAATAATAACGGCTAGTGTACTTTCGTGCAGAACAAGCTGAAAAATTCTTTTAAAGTAATCATGCTTCTAGTCAAAACAAAACTTATTCCTTGAAAAAAGCGAATTTTTCCATTCTAAATCATTCTAAAAATAATAACGGCTAGTGTACTTTCGTGCAGAACAAGCTGAAAAATTCTTTTAAAGTAGTCATGCTTCTAGTCAAAACAAAACTTATTCCTAGAAAAAAGCGAATTTTTCCATCCTAAATCATTCTAAAAATAATAACGGCTAGTGTACTTTCGTGCAGAAAAAGCTGAAAAATTCTTTTAAAGTAATCATGCTTCTAGTCAAAACAAAACGTATTCATAGAAAAAAGCGAATTTTTCCATCCTAAATCATTCTAAGAAGTACACCTCACCAAATGATGTCACATATTTACTTCTTAAAAAAGATTTTGTACTGTAGGGATAAAAACTGATTTATTATTTTTATCTATTTATTTAGTGGATTACATTTAAGTACACATGAAATTACAATATACATTAATAAGATATTACAAATATGTCAAATATAATATCTATTAGAGAATCTGTTATAAAAATTACAAAAACTTTGCACTGAATAATCAAATTTAATGGCATAGCATTTAATCATTGAATGTACAATAAATTTAAAACTATATATAACAGCAATTGTATATTTCATGTTTTCTATGGCAATTTTTCATTTTGATAGTCAATCGTTGTTACCTGAAATTTGTGTGTAGTATTTTTTATAAATATAATTTTATAGTCAATTAAATGATGTTATAAGTATAACATCCTATCTGCCTGGATTCATTCGCAGAAGTAGAATCATCATCGTCATCATCATTGGCGCAACAGCCCCATTGTGGGCCAAGTCCGTCTGCCTACTGGCAGATTTCGAGAAAGGAGATGTTTTTCATTTTACGGGATAGGGTTGCCAGCCCGACGTCCAACGCTCTTACAGTCATAGTAGACCAGGAACTACGGTTTAAAGTAGATTCCAAATCACTGCAGTCTCGTCTATTCTATGGCACCTGCTGGGACTCGAACAAGAAACCTGTGGCATCGAGAGCCAGAGCATTAGTCACTCCGCCATCAGGCCCCCAAAAGTAGAATATTGTGAAATTCTATTTTGATCGATTGAATAAAAAGATTTCTTTTTTAATAAATGTTGCTTTGAATTTTTTTTTCTAATGCAGCTGGAAATGCAGTTATCTTTATGCCATAAGCAAGGGCTGCACCGCTGTTACTCATTAAGCACTACCCAGAAGGGCCCGAGTAGCTTGAAGATATGTTACGGAAGCGAGTAACACTACCCCCACAACGTTCTACGATCATATTCGACAGGAACCTAGAGTTTAAAGGGGATTCCGAACAACTACAACAATCCATGGCACCGCTGGGACTCGAACCCGAGAGAGCGCTAGCCCCTCGGCCCCTATTTTGAATTGTGATAACACATAAAAGGCCCTTAAAAGTTTTTCGTAGAGAAAAGTCTTAGAAAATAAAAAAATATTCAGAAAAAAGCTCTATAAAATAATAAGTAGATAAGCCATAATAAAAATCAACATTTAAACACCCTAAACTTCGTACTAATCAGAAACAAAAAGTCAAATTTAATCTGAATTTAAAATATATACTAGTAATAGCGTGGAATAACAGAAAGTGTCAATCAACCCAGATAAGTTGAATTACTCTTCTGATGAGTTGAATTACGCTTCTGATGGGCTGAATTACGCTTCTGATAAAGTAAAAAGGCATATTAGACAGAAATACTAGTTAGTGGTATTGAAATTCTTTTGAAATATAATAACAGATAGGTGGCCCTTAAAAGTATTTCGAAGAAAAAGGCATTTAAAAATATAATAAATATTCATAAAAAAGCCATACAAAATAATAAGTAGATAAGTCATAATAAAAATCAACATTTAAACACCCTAAACTTGATACTAAGCAAAAACAAAAAGTCTCTGATTTTTATTTCGTAACAAGATAAAAGAAACTCATTGTTTTTAGTTTAATAAGCATAGATGTCTTTTAAACAAGGTACAATTTTCTAAAAGGGCCTAAAGGACTGAGTGGCTAGCGCTCTGTCGCTCGGTACCACAGGTTTCGGGTTCGAGTCCCGGCGGTGCCATGGATGTTTGTAGTGGTTCGGAATCCACTTTAAAAAGTAGGTCCCGGTCAAATATGATCGTAGAGCGTTGCGGGGGCATTGTTACTCCGCGTCCGTGACTTATCTCCAAGTTACACGCGCCCGCTGGTTAATGCAAAGTGAGTAACGTCTGTGCCGCGCTTGCCTTAAGGCATTCAAGACCAAGCTGTTTAAGTGTTCCAGCTGCATTAGAAAGAAAAAAAAACAATTTTCTAAAAATACATCATCACATTTTATTCCCACGTGTGGGTCCTGGTGGCCGAGTGGCTAGCTCTGTGACGCTCCGTACCACAGGTTTCGGTTGAGTCCCGCCGGTGCTATGGATATTTGCAGTGGTTCGGAATCCCCTTTAAACCGTAGATTGCGATCTAATAGACCAGTACCTACAATTTAAAGTGGATTACGAACCACTACAACAATCCATGGCACCGCTGGGACTCAAACCCGAAAATTATATATTTAAAGGCAAAATAGTCTCGTCAGATTTAGTCAGACAGTATTTAAAGACAAAAAATTGTCTCGTATATAATCTGGTTAATATCGTGGTCGGCAATAAACTCGAACTCCACACTCTTATTTATTACACCCATTTATTTGAGTGTCATGGTTTGAGATATCATTGTACAATATGTCAACTAGTTTAAATTAGTAACTAATAGCTAATTCATAATGGCTCGCTTCCGTAACATATCTTCAAGCCATTACTCCGCGTCCGTAGCTTATCTTCAAACTACATGCACCCCCTTGGTAGTGCTATGTCAGTAATGTCGGTACAGCCCTTGCTTGTGGCATAAAAAAAAAAAAAAGAACTGTCTAAATATTCACTAGTTGTTATAAAAAAATTATTCTCACCATTGGGAATTCTAAGACTAATGATCCGAATGCATAATGATGTCCTTTCCTCTAGGAAGCTCATTAGAAATTTAATAGAACAGCGTACAATTTCTGAAAATTCGTAAACGTAACATAATTAACTATTCTACGGATAATAGGAAATAATGAATTCCTTTGAAAAATAATTATTTTTAAGGTTCTTTAACCCTTTTCTTTAAAACAATCATTTAAGGTTGTAATATTAAGAGAAATATACTGAGTATATATAATATTTGTCTCGATGGTGTCATGGATGTTTGTAGGGGTTTGGAATCCGCTTTAAACCGTTAGTCCCATTCTAATATGACTACTACACCATACCATATCACTGTGCCTAAAGTTGAGTTGCCCTATACAGTTTGGGAATGATGTGGGTGAGAAGTCTGACTGATCTCTGTGACTCTCTTAGTCATATGAGTCCGGCACCTACGGCTTAAAGTGGATTCGAGCCACTACAAACATCCATGGAAGCGCAAGGGACTGGAACCCGAAACCTGTAGCACCGAGCACCAGAGCGCTAGACACTTGGCTATTCAGACCCCATGGTCTAATGTAAGAGCTGTAATGACTGTAGAGCGTTGGATGTATAGCTGGCAACCCTATCCCATAAATAGAAAACATCTCATGTTTCGAAATCTGCCAATAAGACAGACAGCCTTGGCCCACCATGGAGCTGTTGCGCCAATGAAAAAGAAGGTATATAATATTTAGATTATATATAACTTCAGCATTATAATTTTTAAAAGATAGAATTTTATGGAATCACTTGATTTTATATCCTGATTATTCCACATTTAAGACAACTTGAACAATAAACAGTCTCGAGCGTCAATTTTGCAAATAGCGTTTTCGAAACGTTCTCATCGACACCGTTTTGAGTCGATTGAAGATACATTTAAAAAATCGCCGGAATCAGTTTTAGCATCTCACAAAACCAAGCGTAACTCAAGCTCTAATGAATATTTTGACGTAAAATTTCACACAAATATCAAGGACAGTGCCAACAACATAAAAAAACAAAACAAAATTGAAATACCATATGACCGGAAAATTTAACTTGAAAACTGTGCTTACTTTCTGGAAATAATAGTATATAATATTTAGATTATTATATAACTTCATCATCATAATTTTAAAAAGATAGCATTTTCATGGAATCACTTGATTTTATATCTTAATTATTCCACATTTAAGACAACTTGAATAATAAACAGTCTCGAGCGTCAATTTTGCAAATAGCGTTTTCGAAACGTTCTCATCGACAGTTTACCATCAACTAACCTAGAGCATGGATGGATGTAGTGATTCGGAATCCACTTCACACCGTCGTCTAATATGACTGCAGAACTTAGTGCTGACAACCATATCCCGTAAAAAGGAAATATCTCATGTCTTGAAATCTGCCAGTACGCAGACGGCCTTGGGCCACCATGGGGCTGTTGTCCTATTAAAGAAGATACTACTGTGTCCAAAAAGTAAAACCAATTTTCAATTTAAAATTTCCGGGGACATGGAATTTCATTTTTTTTCTTTTTTAGGTTGTTGGCACTATCCTTCACGTCTGTTTGAAATTTTCCGTCAAAATATCCATTAGTGCTTGAGTTACGCTTGGTTTTGTGAGACTCTAAAACTGATTCCGGCGATTTTTGAAACATCTGAATTAATTGAGCAAGAATTTGCGTTAAATTTTGTTTGAAGAAACGAATAGAATGTTTCAGATGGAATTCGCGCAAACTAGAATTCACGCAAACTAGAAACTAGAATTCGCGATGGTGAGCAAACTATATCGGAAAGAAATTTTTACAAGTGGTATCAACAATTCAAAGAAAACAGAGAACGCGTTGAAGACGAAGAGAGCTCTGGTCGACCATCAACTTCAACCGATGAAGCTCACGTCCAAAACATTAAAGATTTGATGCTTACAAACCGTCGATTTACAATTAGAGACCTTGCTAATGATGTTAGAATTTCAAAATTCTATTTTAAAATATGTTTTGGGCCTCAAACCCGTCAAATCTTGATTGATACCGAAAACACTGAATGCTCCAGCTCACACTGCATTGATTCTTTGTGATTTTTTCGCAAAAGTGAAATCCATATCGTTCCACAACCCCTGTATCCACCTGATTTATCATCGTGCTACTTATAGCTATTCCCTAAACTCAAAAGACCACTCCGGTTACACCGTTTTGAGTCGATTGAAGATACATTTAAAAAATCGCCGGAATCAGTTTTAGCATCTCACAAAACCAAGCGTAACTCAAGCTCTAATGAATATTTTGACGTAAAATTTCACACAAATATCAAGGACAGTGCCAACAACCTAAACAAACAAAACAAAATTGCAATACCATATGACAGGAAAATTTAACTTGAAAACTGGGCTTACTTTCTGGAAATAATAGTATATAATATTTAGATTATACGTAACTTCAGCATTATAATTTTAAAAAAGGATAATATTTTCATGGAATTGCTTTTATATCGTGATCATCCCCCATTTAAGACAGCTTGAATAATAAATAGTCACAAGTATCGATATTGCAAATAAGGATTTTCTGAACTTCCTCATCGACTGTTGCCATCGACTAGCCTAGACCATTTGTGACTGTTCTGTTAATAATAACCAGTGTTTTGAGAAGTCCTCTTATTATGGGGTAAAGAAAAAGAAAAGAAAGTGAACACAAAAATAAATATGATGCATCTTCAAAGTATTTCTGTCAAGAGTAAATAAAATAAAAAAAATAGCTGAGAGGATTTAAAAAAAAAAAAAAAAAAAAAAAAAAAAAAAAAAAAAAAAAAGATTCTCATGAGATGAAATTCTCGATCGATGGAAAGTGAACAGAAGGAACGCCAGGAGGAATTTCAGGTATCTTTATTGCCTACCTGTTGAAAACAAATAAATATTTATTCTAAATGTTTTACTTAGAAATATTTTTCCAACTTTCTTCAGTACAATGAGATAACACGGAAAGCTTCATTTGATAAGCAGTCATAATAGCGTTGTCATTTGAAGGGGAAAAGGTAAACAATATATTGTCATTAGTTATTCATTTTTATCAGTACTGGATTTATTTTTAATATTTTTACGCAATTATTTCTCGTTACTTTTTTCAATTCCTACTATTAGTTCACACTCTCCCTATATATATCTTGTTCAAATTTTAAATCTTTAATAAAATACTTTTTATTCATCTACTCAAGTTCAAATACATTTTTTTTTAAATTTATAGTGGATGACACTTGATGTTAATACGTTTTTTTCAAATCCGAAATACTTTTAAATTAATATTCCGAAATACTTTTAAAGGAAATCCGAAATACTTTTAAATATTTTCTTACTTTTTTGTCAAGAACTAGTAGTATTTTTGTAGCAAAATTTCTGAGTTTGGCTATAAATTCAAAGTTGGTAATTCAGGTACACTGATATTCTTTTAACATTTCTCTTGCTGTCTTTGTTTATTCAATTCCTATTATTAGTTCGCTCTCTCTCTATATATATCTTGTTCAAATTGTCAATCGTTAATAAAGCACTTTTTATTCATCCACTCAAGTTCACATACATTTTTTTTGAACTTGTAGTGGATGACACTTGATGTTAATACGTTTTTTTCAAATATTAATTCATTAATCAAATTTAATTAATTAATTTTAGTTTTTTTTAGATTTAAGTTGTGTGTATCTGCCAATAGATGGCCCCAGATGTAAGAGGAAAATTTCAACTTCATTTATAAAGGACTTTCTGCAATATAGTGAAAGAAAATAGGAATTGGCTTAAAATTTTTTTTTTTATGTTACTTGTTTAAAATTCAATTATTTCATAAGAGAACAACTGAATGCATCAAAATACTTAATTATGGGAACATTTCTTGCTTAAAGTGTTTAATATTTACAATTCTGTAAAATCAGACATGTATTATTTGAAGCACGGAAAATATTTTAGCAGTAGAATAAATATTTTATACGACTGCTTATGACTACTATTAATTTATGACTACATCTTAATTTTATTATATTGAAGAAATTTTAAAAGGAAATTAAAGTACCATTCAAATATATTTGTACAAAATGCAACACAAATTTTAACATATAAACTACTTCTTTATATCATCAGACCAACTTTAAACAAATAATATATATGCATATGTAACGATGCTTCATCCTATGCACTAAGGGGCCTGATGTCCAATTGGCTAGTGCTCTGGCCGTTGGTGCTTCAGGTTCGAATCCTGGCGGTGGCATGGATGTTTGTTGGCGGTTCGGAATCCACGTTAAATTGTAGGTACTGGTCTAATTAGCCTAAAGTGTGCACAAAATGACCGTAGAGCGACAAACCAAATCACTCTTCCTATGCATTGGCAAGAGCGCTGTCTATGGCGTTCTGGAGAAATGGTCAGTTGGCCTACTCATTCTCACTCGAAGAGGCGGTACATTTTACCAATCCTGCGCTTAGCTGTGAATAGGGTTTTCGGCTTAGAAGTGGAATCCTTCCACGAATCTATAATAATACATCTTTAAATGTGTTAAATATTGTATTTCTCTACTTCTATTTGTGTATATAAATAAAGCTGTGCCTTATGTATCTCATCCCAACCACACCCAGTTACAATCTGGTTGCCCAACCTGCACACTACATGTAGAATTAAACAGAAAGAGAAAACACAGTTAATGAATATTTAGAGAGATATTTGGGAGAATAATATGAAGGAATTTGTAGTAAAGCTGCATCTATTCATTTTTACATCTTTTCTGGAACACTGAGAGAGAGAGAGAGGAATTGCTCACACCTAACGCATCAGTCTTTAATAATTTATCAATTCATTAAATATGAATCTATGCAAGAATTCATAGTTCACAAAGCGTGATAGATTCTCAATATTTTGAATGTTTCAAGTATCAGATACACTTTAGAGGACCGAAAATAAGCGTTAACATTTACTTTTTTCGGAGTTCATTATTATATTTCATTTCAGATTTTTCTTTATTCATTTCAGATTAGTTTTGATATAATTTGTACATAATGTTTTGCTTGCTTTTGACGAGCTTGCAAGCTTCTTTCACGAGCGCTAGCCACTCGGCCATCAGGACCCCAATTTTTAAATAAGATAAGTTTGTAATTTTGATGCAAATGTTTTTGGAAAAATTATAATTTTTAACCAATATAAAAATCATAGGCAACAATAATTTACCACTAATTTACTTATTTCTTATTAAGTTAATTTTCTTAGAAAATAAAAAGATATCTTTATTTAAAATTTGTTTGAAAAAAAAATTCTGTTTTTTCAAATTGTAATTTTAAATTTCTAAAACATTTTTCTTTCTTTTAATTACAGCTTTATAAAACCCCAGATTTTGGTTTTCTAAAACTCTGTGTTTAAAAGATGCATTTCTTTTTAATGAGTTTATTATTATTAATTTTCCCTACTTAATTTTTCTTGCAAAAAAAAAAAAAAAAAAAAAAAAAAAACCTGCTTCGTAACTGCGGTCTTATGCTGTTAACTTTGATTTTAGACAGCGTATTTTTCTTTTAAACCTGAAACAGCATACATTATTAGTATGCCAATCATTTTAAGTTTACTCCTTTTTAATAATTATTGGATAATTACATGTTTGATGAGTATGTCGAAAAACATATCACATTATGGGTAATTTTAAAGAAAGATAACTTACATAATTTTATTTAATAGTGTTTTTTTTATTAAAAGATGACTTGCAATTTTATTCAATGAGACTTCTCCTTTAAATCGATTATATTATGATTTTAATACAATAGAGTTTAAGTAAGACTCTGGTTTCATAAATTACATATATACAATTAAGTAACACTTTATACGATACCACAGTGTCTTTGTCGGCTAATGGAAAAATGTTTTCTTTAAAAAGAGAAAGATATATTACATTTGAAAAAAACAAGTAATATAAAAATTTTTTTTTTAAAGTCAATTTCTACTTTTTTTTCACTATATTGCTGAAAGTCCTTTATAAATAAAGTTGAAATTTTCTTCTTACATCTGGCGCCATCTATTAGTAGATACATACAACTTAAATCTAAAAAAACTAAAATTAATTAATTAAATTTAATTAATGAATTAATATTTGAAAAAACTATATTAACATCAAGTGTCATCCACTATAAGTTTCCAAAAATGTGTTTGAACTTGAGTGGATGGATAAAAAGTATTTTATTAGCGATTGAAAATTTGAACAATATATATATAGGGAGAGTGTGAACTAATAGTAGAAATTGAAAAATGTTATTTCGTTGGTATTCATTATTGGTTTTGGCAGATTTTATTTTCATATTTTTAATTTCAAACTGGCAACATTGTAAAATTATATTGTGATATAATAAAATGCTAGTGTAGTATTTATGACAAATTGATGGCTAGAAACAGTAATTTAAAACACGGTTATTAATGGAGCAACATTTTTCTTGAAGTGTTTAATATATGGATGCAATTTACTCCCAACAAGGAAAAAATCAGTGGGAGGGATTTATTTTATGCTTAAAGAGCATTTTAACCGTATTAAGGAACATTTTCCAATAGATTGTTTTAAGGAACATTTTGCTGTTGAACGTTCGAACCGAATGCTTTTACAGTACTTCGCCAAAATGATTGCTCAAAAAAGCTGGCATGCCCGAACTTTAAGCATGGTCGTTAATGGACTTAATTTTTTTCCTTTTTTGTTATAGTCAATTCTAAAAAGGGGTACAAAGTCAGCGGGATTGATCTATTTCCTTTTTAAAGAACACTTTCAGAAACAGCATTTTTAATACATTGTTTTCAATGTTCTTCATATATAATAGATTAAAATATAATAAAAAATTAATTTTTAACTGAATTAATTCATCTAAATTAAAATTTTTTCCTTTCTGTTCGTATAAGCAATACTTTTCTTGACCAACTGAATTCTTGTAATAGCCTGTAATCTTTATATATTCTAAAGATTTCAATCTAAATCATATTAATCATAGATCCTTTTTTCTATATACTATGCAGTAAAAAGATCTGACTTATATGCATTCCTACCGACTGTAGACTGATTGAACTATATTATTTTTTATCATACAAACTTTCATGCAATTCGATGCAATTCATTTTAGACCCAGATTGTTAAAATTATATTATGCCGAACTCAACCAAATGAGGTATGAATACTATTTAAGCCCTTTGATTAGATTTTTGTAAGAAAAAAAACAGTTCAGTATCGTTCCATGTGATATAACTAATAACCTAAAAAATTATTTTTTTGAAATTAAGGTCGAACAAACTTGATTTGCATAGTAAAATGTATGATAGTTTCTTCTTCTTCAATGGCGTGACATCCCCATGGTCGGCCTAGGTCTGCTAACTACAGACAGATCCCGAAACATGAGATGTTTTCTTTTTATGGCCCTTTTTTATTTTTATTTTCTTTTGTCACATACATGAAATCTTGCCACGTACGTGAACGAACTAATAATTATTTTATCTTTACAATATAAAATAAAGCTTTCATTAAAATTTCCATTGTACATCTATATTTCTAACAGCAAAAGCTCGTTTGAAATTCTGACCGCATAATTCGTAGAGTTTAAACAATAAAGTACTGCTTGTCTAACATCACTGTGTCAAAAACGTAATCCCATGAAAAGAGAATATGGGGTGATTTTATTGGTAAAATTTTTTTGACTTCCTATTTTGCACGTAATGAAATTAATGTAAGAAAGATAGGGTTGTCAGCCCTACCCCCAATAGTTATATAAAATCGAGATCTGCGGTTTAAAGTGGATTCTGAACCACTACAGGTATCCACGGCACCGCCAGAAACTCGAGCCCGATACCTGTGGTCCTGATGGCCGAGTGACTAGTGCCAGAGTACTAGTCACTCGGCCATCAGGACCCTGTATGGTAGTTTATCTTATTTTAATTGTTCATTTTAATACCATTGTCATACGTGGGAAACTGTGAGGCAGAAATGCAAAAAGTATATTCTTATTTTAGTAAACTTTCTACTGAAAATTTCTGTTTAATTTATTTCTTAGTTTTTAAGATTTTTCAAGAAATACATAAACGCATAAAAAGATAAAATTTATTTTAATAATATTCATTTTTTAACTACAATTACTTATATCTAGTATGCTAAATATATGAGCCTAAATTGAAAATGTTTTTAACCAGGCCACAGATTTCACATTTTATATATGAAATTCTGGATATAAAAAAGTTTATTTCAATGTATACGAGACACAAAAATTATTTCCTTACTTTTAACTGTCATACATATGGTCTGTAAACCAATTCTTCAAACATGTATGTGAAAATATGGTGTTTTTAATTTTAATTAAATAATTGTTATGTGATTGCAATTATTTTAAATACTTTCAAATAAATCACATGTATTTATGAAAATATATTTAAAAGTAAATTAATTTTAAAAAAAATTAAGCTTTTGAACAAAAACTGTCATAAATAGTTTTATAAAATGTTGTAACAGATCTTACTCATACAGCTGAGAAGGCCGAAAACTAGAGATGATATAAGAAGGATTAACACGATTCTTGTTCCAAGAAAAAGTAAAGAAAACTATTTGTAATTTTAAAGAAGAACAAGTAATATATAAAAAAAAATTAAAGTCAATTCCTACTTTTTTTTCACTATATTGCAAAAAAGTCCTTTACAAATAAAGTTGAAATTTTCCTCTTACATCTGGGGCCATCTATTATTAGATACATGCAACTTAAATCTAAAAAAAAGAAAACTCAAATTAATTAATTAAACTAAATTAATGAATTAATATTTGAAAAAACTGTATTAACATCAAGTGTCATCCCCTACAAGTTCAAAAAAATGTATGTGAACTTGAGTGGATGAATAAAAAAGTGCTTTATTAACGATTGAAAATTTGAACAAGATATATATAGGGAGAGTGCGAACTGATAATAGGAATTGTATAAACAAAGACAGCAAGAGAAATGTTAAAAGAATATCAGTGTACCTGAACTACCAACTTTGAATTTATAGCCAAACTCAGAAATTTCGCTACAAAAATACTACTAGTTCTTGACAAAGAAGTAAGAAAATATTTTGGATTTCCTCTTGCATATTTTATGACTGCAGATAAATTGGCTTATAAAATTTCTTTAGTTCATGAGATTTGTTGCAATAAAAAAGGCTTTTTGTTTACTGGAGTCTACTCATTGCATTTTGATGGAGAAAATTCTGTTTAAAGTAACAGAATTTTATATCAGTACTTTTTTTTCTTCTAATGCAGCTGGCAAATGGACCGTGGTCTTCGCCATAAGGGCTGCACCGATGTTACTCACTTTGCATTACCCAGGGTGCGCGTGTAACTTGATCGTAAGCAAAGGACGCGGAGTAACAATGTCACCGCAACGCTCTACGATCCTATTAGGACCGGGACCTACGGCTTAAAGTGGATTCCGAACCACTACAAACATCCATGGTAAAGCCGGGTTTTGAACCCGATACCTGTGGTACCGAACGCCAGAGCGCTAGCCATTCGGCCATCGGGCCTCTTATATCATCTATAGAAACAGGATTACAACAATTTCTACTTAAATATTGAAGACTATCGTTCTCCTGTCTCGTTTTTATTGGTAAATTGTGGCGGAACGACATGGAAATAACATACTGTTCAATTTCTTGTTATTAGTAATTCTTTTGAAGAGAATTCATTAAACAAATTATATGTATTTGGAAAACTATACAGATAATTTAATAAAAAAACATTTTGTTCCAAATATTAATAATCCTATATTTTTGTTTCCAAATTTTATAATATAAAACAAAAACAATGTATAATGTTAATATTTGCTTTGTCACATACATGAAATCTTGCCACGTACGTGAACGAACTAATAATTATTTAATCTTTCCAATATAGAATAAAGCTTTCATTAAAATTTCCTAACAGTAAAAGCTCGTTTGAAATTCTGACCGTATAATTCGTAGAGTTTAAGCAAAATATTGCTTGTCTAACATCGCTGTGTCAAAAACGTAATCCCATGAAAAAAGAACATGGGGTGATTTTATTAGTAGAATTTTTTTTGTCTTCCTATTTTGCACGTAATGAAATTAATGTAAGAAAATATTAGAAAATAACTGCATTATCTAGCTGTGAAATAGATAATGCAGTTTTAACAATATTAATTGTGTTTGCCCCATACGTGAGTCCATCAGAGTTTTTGCCATAATCAGCTAATTATTTTTTTAAATATGCATACAAATTACAGGCAACATTTTCTTTGAGTTTTTATATTGTCAAAACATTTGACGCTAATTTTTACATACATTCCCTCAGTATGTGTGTCATTCAATACTCTGAACAAGTTGAATATTTTACTTATAGATTACAACTTGAATATTGCCCTTATAGGTTACAACTTGTATTGTACTTTAATGTAAACTAGATTTACTACCAATTATTCTAATAAAAGTGCTTAGTTATGATGCACTCATATAAATACATACATTAGTTCTAAAACGCTGGATAAAATAAGAATGATAGTAAAATCATTGAGGATGTTTTAATTCTAGGAAATATGTTGAGCTCCTTTATTTTTTTTATACTCCAAAACTTTTTACAATGTAATTTTTGTCTCCGATGGCGTATTCTGTACTTTTTCTCTTAAAAATTCAATTTTCATGATCTAACCAGCATTGATATCAGATTCGGTGAAATTCAAACACTTATTTTCTTATCATAAATCGTAAATTATTATTCTTGCAACTAGTTACAAAAATGCAGGAGCATAATTTTTTTCTTCCCTTGTTTTAATTTGATTTTACATTCTAAGCAATAATATATTTTTTTTATAACAAATCGTGATCAAGAAGAAATAACGAAAGAAAGAAACCGAGCAATCTTATAATTCATTTTTCATAAAAGTCGGATTTGATTCTCATATCCTTATTGAAGTTGCCACTCCTGGTTTCGCAAGCAAAAAGCAATCAGATGAGAGATCACTTTTGAGAACCGAATCAGCAGATATTTTTTAAGAGATCAGACTTGAATTAAGTTTCTGGAATGCCTGCGGGAACGATGAAAGAAAAACCTACTGAGATTTGGGTTCTCGACAGAAAAGGGCAAATGCAACTTAGCAGTCTGAACTTCTAGGCTTTACTTATTAAATAACTTGACTTTGAAAGAACCGTTAATATTAGTTTGAATAATGGCGTGACTTTCTTTGAGATCTCTGACATTTTGAAAGGTCTCTATTCCTAACTGCATTTTATTAATTTTATCATATGGTCAGGGCCGGATTTTCCTATAGGCTAACTAGGCTTCAACCTAGGGCCTCAAGATCAAGAGGAGCCTACATTCATATTCTTAGTAAAATTATTGAATCAGTTCTTAAATAAAATAAATATTAACATAAAATTTAATATTCTTTTTTTGTGATCTGGATTTTGTTTGAATAAAGTTTCATTTTTGGTTTAGTTTAAAACTTAAAATTCATAATAATTCAAACTTAAACTTTAAATGCGAATTATTATGAAATAAATTTATCTGAATTGAATTTGCTTTAATCTTCAATTTATTGAATATATTTAATTTAATTTGATAGAAAATATGATAATTTTTATTGCATATGGGGAAGTGAAAGGGCCTCATAAGTGGAATAACCTAGGGCCTCTTTTCATCTAAATTCCGCCCTGTATATGGTACAAAACATTATTGATGTGGAGGCCAGTCAAACGAAATTTTTTAAACAAGTTTTTTAGAAACAATTTATTGAGTAATCAGAAATCAATTAATGTTCCTCATTTTTCATCAAAAAAATATTTTTTATGAGATCAGACTTGAATTAAGCTTTGGAATGCCTGCGGGAACAATGAAAGGAAAACCTACTGAGATTTGGGTTTTCGACTGAAAAGGGCAAATACAACTTAGCAGTCTGAACTTCTAGGCTTTACTTATTAAATAACTTGAATTTAAAAGAACCATTAATTTTAGTTTGAATAACGGCGTGACTTTCTTTGAGATCTCTGACATTTTGAAAGGTCTCGATTCGTAACTACATTTTATTAATTTTATCATATGGTACAAAACATTATTGATGCGAAGGCCAGGAGATCTGAACTTCTAGGCTTTACTTATTAAATAACTTGAATTTAAAAGAACCATTAATTTTAGTTTGAATAACGGCGTGACTTTCTTTGAGATCTCTGACATTTTGAAAGGTCTCGATTCGTAACTACATTTTATTAATTTTATCATATGGTACAAAACATTATTGATGCGAAGGCCAGGAGATCTGAACTTCTAGGCTTTACTTATTAAATAACTTGAATTTAAAAGAACCATTAATTTTAGTTTGAATAACGGCGTGACTTTCTTTGAGATCTCTGACATTTTGAAAGGTCTCGATTCGTAACTACATTTTATTAATTTTATCATATGGTACAAAAACATTATTGATGCGAAGGCCAGGAGATCTGAACTTCTAGGCTTTACTTATTAAATAACTTGAATTTAAAAGAACCATTAATTTTAGTTTGAATAACGGCGTGACTTTCTTTGAGATCTCTGACATTTTGAAAGGTCTCGATTCGTAACTACATTTTATTAATTTTATCATATGGTACAAAACATTATTGATGCGAAGGCCAGGAGATCTGAACTTCTAGGCTTTACTTATTAAATAACTTGAATTTAAAAGAACCGTTAATATTAATTTGAATAATGGTATTATGTAATAGTCCGAAGCATTCGTTAATATACACAAATCAGCCAAACCATTATCACCACAGAAGTGTTATGCAGAAGGACTGTAAGCACAATCGAATGGAAGAAGACCTCGAGGTAAATACTCTGTCAATAAGTATAGATAATTTCTAATAGTTAGAATGTATAAAAAGTAGATGAAACAACCAGTCGAAGAGAAGACGTTGTTTGGTCGAACGTTTTGATGGTAAATGTAAACGTTTTGATGGTAAATGTAAGCGTTTTGATTTGTTTCTACGATTAGACGTGGCTATCATAGCCAGGGAGTTTAAAAGTAGTGATTGAAGGAATATATTGAAACACATGGTTCTGTGTGCATTTTTATTACAGTTCATGCGTGTCTTTAGACTAATTGGGATTGTTCGACATAAATCCATGCTTTGCCTTCTACATTTGACTGATGTGGAAAAAGCACATGAATTTACATCATGAGGATAAGCAAGCCTCTTTGTAACGTTTTTAAACGGAAAATTCTGTATAATATCGACACCACAACCAATAAATTTATTAGAATTAGGGCAACTTCTATTGCAATTATACTCGCAGCAAGTTATTTGAAGTCTTAGATGCTTCAAAACTTTTTCTCGCCTAAAAAGAGGACCTACACTTATTATATTGCATTTTATTTCAGGATTCAGGCGAAGAAACCTTAAATTAGTTGTACCATTATTCTATAATAATAAACAGTAATATCTTATATACGATGGACAACGAACAATTGATTAGAATTGGATTATTATCAAATATACGATATTATGTAATTAGCGATCAACATTTTAAATAGTGCAGAAACTTGCTTGGATTATTCCTTTGCAAAACAAAGGAACCACTATTATTTACTAAAAAATTAGATACTTCTGCTAAAAAATTATGTTCTTTCTGCTAATTTCTCCACTTTGCGGAAAGCACGATAATTTTGAAATGGTTGTTATAATTCTGATCTGCTTTTTGACGAAATTAGCTCGTGCGAGTATAAAAATGGTTTTGTTCTTAAAGCACGCAAAGTATTCAATGTTAGGCACAGAAATTCAACGTAACCCTGGTAACTTCATCGTTGGCAAAAATTTGTAATATTAATGAAGACTCGTGCTCTACCGATTTTTTTAAAGAATAGCGTAGAAATGTTTGCCTAATCCCTGTTACACTTTTTCCTCTGTACGCTTTTTGGTACAGGTCTTCTCTTTGTGTTAATTAATTCGTAGTATAGATAATTTTTGCTTAAAATCATCTATACTACAAATTAATTATCCGCAAATTTTGCTTAAAATTATCTATACTACTTTCTAAATTAAGAAAATAACGCCATTTTGAAAAGTTTCTAAATGATATTTTATAAGGAAACAAGGAGAGGGATTTTATTCTCTTTAATAATTTGTTTTACTCCTAAAATTTCCTCCTAAATTTTACTCCTAATCCCCGTTACACTCTTCCTCTGTACGCCTTTTGGTACAGGCCTTCTCTTTGTGTTAATTAATTCGTAGTATAGATAATTTTTGCTTAAAATCATCTATACTACAAATTAATTATCCTCAAATTTTGCTTAAAATTATCTATACTACTTTCTAAATTTAGAAGATAACGCCATTTTGAAGAGTTTCTAAATGATGTTTTATAAGGAAAGAAGGAGAGAAATTTTATTTCCTTTAATACTTTGTTTTACTCCTAAGTGATTTCATTAGAGATTTTCCATCTTTCATATGGGGCATTTAAATAGCTCAAGAAAATTTTAAAAATACAAAAGACAAGTATGATAACACATGTAAGACAATTATCATCTCAATTTTAAATTCAATCAGCATTTTTACATAATGTATTCCAGAACGAAAATCTTTTTCAAATCATGCACAGTCCTTTGTCTATTTAAATTGTATCATGAACATCATTTGTTCTTTTTCTAACACCATTTTTGAATTAGCATTAAGTAAAATAGTGTATTACATTCTTTATTGTACTTTATTTTAAATAAGAAATATAAAAAAAAATTTTTAAAGTCAATTCCTACTTAGGTCAACAAAGAAAAGTTTTATTTTAGTTAGAGATATTTAAGCTGAAATTTTCCTCTTACATCTAACGCCATCTATTGGCAGATACATGCAACTTAAATCTAAAAAAACTAAAATTAATTAATTAAATTTAATTAATGAATTAATATTTGAAAAGATTGTATTAACATCAAGTGACATCCCCTACAAGTTTCAAAAAATGTATTTGAACTTGAGAGGATGAATAAAAAGTATTTCATTAACGATTGAAAATTGGAGCAAGATATATATAGGGAGAGTATGAACTAACAGTAGGAAATGAAAAAGACGAGAAAAGGATTCTTACAATAATAATGTACACGAAGATAAAAAAAATCGCAAAACTATTTGAAAATTGCATTTTTTTTTAAATTCTTGAATACGTATCATATGATTAAAATTTGAGGTTACAAGTGGAAAAATATTTTTTTAATACGTTTATGTTCCAAAACAGAAATAATTTGAGATTTACAAATGTGTACTTATCACTGCTAAATAATTTTAAATAAAGTCTAACATTTACAAGCCTAATTAACGAAGGCTTTATTAAACGTGACTGGATAAATATGTAAACACTTTGACCTGATTTCTCTTTGAAGTAAAATATGTAACTATCGTTTTTCAACTCTTTCTTTGTAATTTGGAAGATTTCAATCGATATTCACATTCGAGTTCTAGTATTTACAGTCGAAAGGAATCGAAGAAAGCATTTCCCGAGGTCTAATTGTCTCTAATCTGCACAGGAAATGATCACAGAGGTACAGATTAGAGATTATCTTGCAAATTAAATAAAGTATAAGATAGCTCGCAATCAAATTGAACTTAACAAAACCGACGAACGGGTAAGGTTTCATGGCTTATGCCGGTAACTAATTGCACTAATCACCCTCTTAAACTATCCACTAAAACGAAAAGAGATGCTAATCACCTTCTTATAATTCTCAAAATGTTTCAGAACATTGTTCATCCTCCAAAAAGATTAACTTTTAAATCCAATACTGTTAAAGTACCTGGCGAATCATGAAATGAAATTCTTACTTCAAATACCTACAATAACCTGAATGTTACAAAGGTGAAAAAGATAGTGCTTCCAATCCTCTCTCATCCTGTGATGATTCGTACAAATGCTTAAAAATATTGATCAAGCCTTTGGAGGGTAATATCAAAATCTATCTTGCAACATAATTACTTAAACTTTTCCCCTTTGATGAAGAATAATACAAAGTAATCACTTCCTACTTAAAGAAAACCGATATTGAATTCTTCCTTCTCACTCCTAAATCTTTTTAACTACTTTTAAGTTTTATTAAGGATCTTCCCCGAAGGCTAAACAATATCTGCCTATTTGGTAAGTTGTTCTCCCTAAAAATCCTCTTTAAATAGCTATATCTTTTTATTACGGTGAAAATGTTTACCAAAAACTCCATTGCTTTTCAATGCTTTCGTTTGAAACTATTTCACAATAATTGCAAAAAATTGTAACTCCAGGGCCCGCTACTTAAAATGAGGTGCTGATCACTTTCACAAAGATTGCCCTCTCCCCTCCAATTATCAAAAACCCTGCTTGCATTAACTGCAGTCGAAAAGATCATAATGTCCCGTAAAGGATGCCCAAAATAGCCCCCAAAAAAGCCTTCAACCTAATACTTCAATCTCAAACCCTCTACTATTACTACAAAAAATTCTAATATCACTATTATAATACTTATCGATCATTATAATTATAATACCTACCTGCTGACATCACGTTCAGTTACTTGGCTACCTCTTGGGCATTCCCCTTACCACTGCTAATACCAACTCAAATCCTATCAATTCTTCAATCAATAATGAAAGTGCTAATTTTCCTTAAAAATCACTTATTGCTGTAAAATAGTTCATATATCTATTCACCTGTCCAGATAGTGCTGCTAAAAATTAAGTTTCAGAGAAAATAAGCGGTCTGGTGGCCAAGTGGCTAGCGCTCTGGTCTTTGGTATCCCAGGCTTCAGGTTCGAATCCTGGCGGTGGCATGGATGTTTGTTGGTGGTTCGGAATCCACGTTAAACTGTAGGTCCCGGTCTGTTTAGCCCTCGTGCGAACAAGATGATCGTAGAGCGATAAATCAAACCAAATCAGAGAAAATAAAGCGGTTAAGTTACAAAACTTCATTGTTAGCTAAATCTCTCAATTCATTATTAAATATCTTTACATCTGTAGAGTACTAATGAATTTTATTTATTTCTCACTGCGTCTTGGGCAAAAAAGACAAATGCAAAAGCAATCCTTTTTCATACAAATTCTTGTTCAAGTTTTCCTCTTCATCAATGTTTTCTTCACCAAGTTCTTTAATGTGCTATGAAAATAAACTAACTCCTCAACAGTTTAAAATTCTTTTATATATATGGTGTTGAATTTTTTCCTTTTCCTTACTGTAGTATTTAAAAAGTTTCAAAACAATTTTAGTTATTTAATGTTACTTTCATGTATATTTATTTATGTATTTCGTATAAATTTGCTAGGAAATAAATAACTCTGCTGCATAAACAAGAAATTTCTATTTTTCTTCGCTGTCAATGATAATCTCTGGAAAGACATCAAAACATAAGAAAATAGTAACTTATGTATATATTTCAAGACAATAGAAAGGCTGTTTTAGAAAGGTAGATAAAAGCTGTGCAAAATAATCAAAAATGAGAATCGTGGTAGTAATGTCTTGTAAATTGTATAAAAACAAAAAAAAAATTTTTTTAGTTTGGTAAATAAATTATTTGAAATATTGCTTCGTATTTTTTTGTACTTAAACTATTAATGATATATTGATGCAATTTAGTGAATTCTTTTTATACTTAGCAGTGTTTTCTTTATAAAAAAAAATTTATGTTTATCGCAAATCTCACTTTAAAAATAAAATTAGTGCATAATTATCGTTAAAACTTATCATTTCGAAGAATTACTAAAAAAGTGTGGAATCCTCATTTGAATTCTATTTGCAAATTTATCTTTAAAACGAACGTTATATAGGAATATTTCGAATACTAATTACATAATTCTTTTTTGAAAACACTTCCTTCTCGTTGCAAGCACAGTTTCGCAGAAATGGTCGATTTTAATATGACTTTTAAGTGCTCACTTTGGCATTCTGTTCCATCTTTTTTTATTTATTAAGTTATTTTTTGTATCTCATCACAGACTGGCAGTTCTCAGTAACTACTCAACTCTCTCCCCTAGCTCCTTTTAAGAAGATTAAAAAAGCGAAACTAAAATGAGAGAGAGAGAGAGAAAGGAAAAAAAATACTGGAAACAATTTGCAAATAAAGTACTTAGCGAGTGCATATTAAAAATTGGACTTCGTGTTAGCATTGCGGTGATGACTTTTTTTTACTCAATCTAACTAGAGAAGGCTGAGTTAATTTGAAGTTGCGGGTAAATTAAACTGATTAAATATAATGAATGAAATTTTTTTAGAAGTACTAAATGAGTTTTTAAAAATAATTTCATTTATGTAAATTACCTTTTTAAATGAGCTTATTGAAAAACTTTTTTCTGAGGAAATTTTTGATGAAATAATTTAATAATTTCGTATTAAAAGTTTTGCAAGGTAACTAAAAATCGATATTTAGCATCTCTCTTTTAATGTTTATTTCAAATTGAGAGGTGGTTGATCTATACAAATCAATAATTGACAACTTCATTAAAGGTTTGGTTTTTTGAAGTTACATCATATGAAAGATTTGTTTTGCCGCTCTACGACCATTTCTTGAGCTCTTTAGGCTAATTAGACCTGGATCTACAGTTTAACGTGGATTCCTAACCACTAACAAACATCCATGTCACCCAGGATTCGAATCTGAAACCTGTGGTACCAAAGGTCAGAGAGCTAGCCAATTGGCCACCAGGACGCTGTATCGTACGAGAGAAGATTCACTCTGTTGATTTTTTGAGGTATATTGATCTGAATTTTTCTCATGCATTAAAAAAATTCAGAGGATCTTTTAAGATATACTGACCTGAATTTTTGTAAAAGAAGAAGAAAATGAGAAATGAGAAATGAGAAAAGAATAAACAACATTAAGAAAATGAGAAAAGAATAAACAACATTAAGAAAATGAGAAAATAAACAACTATGTAATGGCAAAGCATGTCGTCGTAGCTTCTACTATTTGAATATCAATACTATTAATAGAAAATGAGTAATCTCGAAAAACGAAATTTGTAATCTCTTTATCTTAAGGAATTACCTCTCTGTGACCCTAGTTGATTTAATGTTATTGATGAGTAACATGTTATGTTATTTAATGAATTAATAATGTTATTAAATGGATTTGATGATTTTATCAAGTTCTATCAAGTTTATTTTATTATTTTTTCAAGTTCGAATACGATTTCTTTAGTTTGGAAACCCGCTGCACTAGCTACCAGGCCACTACAGTCAATCTACCAGTTTTTGCAGAGTTAGCCTTTGCAGCTTTCTATTCATTTTAAAATTGAAAAATGAATTTTTATATAATTTTTAAGTAACTAAATTTTTTATTTTATGATTAAATAATTTCTCAAAGTGAACAAAACAGAACATAACCCCATTTGCAGTCAATTAAGAGTAAATATTTTTCTATGAAGTCTTTTTTGCTAAGACTAATCCTGGCCTGTTTGACATTTTGCATCGTTCATATTCTAGACCTATGTGAGGAAGTATTGCTTTTCCTCTTCTCTGGTTAAAATTTCCACATTTCAAAAGTGGAATTTTGCTACCATGAATCGTTTCAGAGGATCAAATTTTTTAAAGATTACTACTGTGTGCAAAAAGTAAGACCAATTTTCAATTTATATTTCCCGGGTATATGGTATATGGTATTTTTTTCTTTTTTAGGTTGTTGGCACTGTATTTGACATCTGTGTAAAATTTTACGTCAAAATATTCATTAGTGTTAAAGTTATGCTTTCTTTTGTGAGATGCTAAAACTGATTCCGGCGATTTTTGAAATGTCTGAATTAATTGAGCACGAACTTGCGTTAAATTTTGTTTGCGGAAGCGTATAGAATGTTTCAGAAGACATTCTGTGAGCATTCTTATATCGGAAAGAAAAGTTTAAAAGTAGTAAAATCAGTTCAAAGAAGGCAGAGAACACGTTGAAGACAAAGAGCCCTCTGACCGACCACCAACCTCAACCGACGAAGCTCATGTCCAAAAAAATTAAAGATTTGGTGTTTGCAAACCGTCAATTTACAATTAGAGACCTTGTTGATGATATTGGAATTTCAAAAGGATCGGTCAATTCCATTTTGGGCCTCAAACGCGTCAAATCTCGATTGGTACCGAAAACACTGAATGCGCCAGCTCACACTGCATTAATTCTTCGTGACTTTTTCGCCAAAGATGAAACCCATATTGTTCCACAACCCCCCGTATTCACTTAATTTAGCATCATGCTACTTTTGGCTATTCCCTAAACTCAAAAGACCGCTCCGGGGACACCGTTTTGAGTCGATTGAAAAAACATTTCAAAAATCGCCGGAATCAGTTTTAGCATCTCACAAAACCAAGCGTAACTCAAGCACTAATGAATATTTTGACTTAAAATTTCACACAGATATCAAGGACAGTGCCAACCACCTAAAAAGAAAAAAAAATTGAAATACCATATGACCGGGAAATTTAAATTGAAAACTGGTTTTACTTTTTGGACACATTAGTATTCAAAAGGTACTTGCAATACTTTGCATTGCACTTGCGAAAAGTACCTACGATAGTTAGAATCCGGGGCTTAAAAATTTGATTTCGATCGGTAAGAATTACGATGAGGAACTTGTCGTACAAGGAATTATTTTCAATTTGAAAGCTGAAAAGGAAGCCAAGGAAACTACTGAAATGGAAATCACGAAAAGGCGCTTATTGAGAAGCAGTACGATAACATGGATTGAACAATAATAAATTAGAAATTGAAGCCAAAAGTTTAGTTACCAGTGACTCATTATGTTAACCAAAAGATGATTGGCAAGCTAAATTACTATTTTGATTCCAATACCGAGGATATTGAACTATTTCTAGTGCATTTTGTATGAGTTATGAAAATAATTAATATGGATACCTCATTTTGAAAGATATATTTGCCTAGTTTAAAATGAAATAGTTGAATTAGTTATGATATACACAGAAGAATTGTTGGAAAGCATTATTATTTCCTAGAATTACTACTTAAATATTATAAATTAAGCTCAGGGAAATTCGAACAAGTTTTCCCCTTTCACAAACTAAAAGGTAGAAGAACTTGGCATGAATATTATTACGGACTAGAAACTAATTTTGATGAATATTTAAATCAACTAAAAATGAAGAAGTTTAAAATGTTAGGAATTAAATCATTTAGAATATAATTAAAATACATCTACATTAAATAAGGAACATTATATGGAGGAATGTTTTTCAATCAAAACATTAGTTGTATTAGTAGTAGAGAGCTGTATAGAATTTAACGCGCTATATAAAAGTAATTCTGGTTTAAATTCTTCTAAGAAATAATACAGTACTCAAAGGGGAAAAAAACCCACTGGAACTATACCAAAAACACATATAATCACATTATTGTTACAATTAATTAGTAAAACGGCATTTTCCAAAGATTTTAAAAAGTTTAAAAGATTTAAATTCGTGCATCTGATATAACTGAAAGTGATGGCACATAAGACTGTCCCACCATATCTTCATATCCGATTAAATATTTCATTATCTCGTTTGAATAAACAAATAACCCAAAAGTGTGTCAATCAATGGTATAATTACAGAAGCGTTGATGGATATAGCTGCTTATATATCTGTGATAAAAACAACATTATAAAACAAATAAAATCCCGTATTTTCATCAAGGAGTTTAAATTATTATAGATAAATTTTAAAAGACATGAAATTTTGTGTATTTAAAATTTGATATCCTTATTATCATCAATTCCCCTGATTTAAGGATTTTAAGTAGGCAAAAAAAATTGCTACACTTCAATGAACTTCAAAATTTGGAGATTTCGAAATTAATGACTTATCTAAATGACCTATTCTCAGAATTTCAGAACCTGTAACTATCCAACTACCTACGCCAAAACTTCAAGTGATAAAAGTTATTAGTAATGTAGAGGGTAAAGATGCAATAATGATTTTCAATGAAAATGGGAAAGACAGTGATGATGCCTTATTAATAAAATTTTATAACAGTAATTCTCATAGAAAATTTTAGCAGACATGATCTCTGCCTTACGAGAATTTATTTCATTTTTAGAAGATATGCGACCTGATCTACTGTTTATACTCTTAAAAGTACTAAAGGTACTAATATTTCTGATACTAAAGGTACTAAAGATACTATAATTGCTGATACTAAAGGTACTAATGATACTAACATTGCTGATACTGCCATTGACAAAGATATAATCTGTCCGATATAAGCTGTTCAAAACCTTTTCCAGAAAGACTATTCAGTATGATAATGTTAAAATTGACATAATAAAAATTGAACATAAGATATTGAAATAACAGAATTAGAATATAATATATTGACATAACAGAAATAGAATATAATATATTGACATAACAAAAATAGAATAGAATATATTGACATAACAGAAATAGAATAGAATATATTGATGTAACAGAAATAGAATACTTGATTTGTTGTAATTCTAGAGGGTTTTAAACCTGGACCAAGGTATTTTGTTATTATTTTAGAATCTTCTGTTACAAAGATAAACTTCATCAATTTTTTGGTTAGGGAATTTTTTTGACGTTTTGCTAATAGATATGCAACAATCGTTATCCTTCGTACTCGTTTTATTAAAAATCGACAAAAATTTATTTGAAATGCTGAATATAAGGATTTTGACACAATACGTGATATATTAAAAAAAACTATTCGGTCAAACTATTTGAATTATTTGAACTCTTCGATCAAACTATTTAAACTATTCGTTTTAAATCTATTCAATCCATAATGAATTCTAATTTTATATTGATGCAAGTTCCTAAGATTCAGCTGGAATATTGCTTCGAAAAAATGACAAAAAAAAAAAAAAAAAAAAAAAAAAAAAAAAAATGCTCTTCGACTAGTTTACTTTGTTAATCGACATAATAATTCCGCTAAAGAAAATTACCATTTCAGTTGATTAGAACTTTTTTCAATTCCTACTATAAGTTCACACTCTCCCTATGCATATCTTGTTCAAATTTTCAATCATTAATAAAATACTTTTTTATTCCTCCACTCAAGTTCAAATACATTTTTTTGAACTTGTAGTGGATGGCACTTGATGTTAATACAGTTTTTTCAAATATTAATTCCATTAATTAAGTTTAATTAATTAATTAAATATTTTTTTAGATTTATGTTGCATGTATCTAATGATAGATGGCGCCAGATGTAAGAGGAAAATTTCAACTTTATTTGTAAAGATCTTATCTGCAATATAGAGAAAAAAAAGTAGGAATTGACTTTAAAATGTTTTCTTATATATTTCTTGTTAACAGTTGAGTCATCTTCGATCATTACTCATTGAGTTCCACAATTCTTTATTTAAATCCTTTGCTTAAAATGAAATAAAATTATCAATATCTAAATGTCTAAATTTACCTTTTTTTTTCTAAACCTTCTGTTTACTCATCTTCGGCTGTTTGACTCATAGCATAGTTTTTTATATATTTCTTTTTAACAGTTGAGTCGTCTTCGATCATTACTCATTGAGTTCCACAATTCTTTATTTAAATACTTTGCTTAAAATGAAATAAAATTATCAATATCTAAATGTCTAAATTTACCTAAGTTTTTTTTTCTAAAACTTCTGTTTACTCATCTTCGGCTGTTTGACTCATAGCATAGTTTTTTATATATTTCTTTTTAACCGTTGAGTCGTCTTCGATCATTACTCATTGAGTTCCACAATTCTTTATTTAAATACTTTGCTTAAAATGAAATAAAATTATCAATATCTAAATGTCTAAATTTACCTAAGTTTTTTTTTCTAAAACTTCTGTTTACTCATCTTCGGCTGTTTGACTCATAGCATAGTTTTTTATATATTTCTTTTTAGCAGTTGAGTCGTCTTCGATCATTACTCATTGAGTTCCACAATTCTTTATTTAAATACTTTGCTTAAAATGAAATAAAATTATCAATATCTAAATGTCTAAATTTACATAAGTTTTTTTTTCTAAACCTTCTGTTTACTCATCTTCGGCTGTTTGGCTCATAGCATCGTTCGAGTTCCAAATCTTTCGTGAGTAGGTTGTGCTTTTATCCTTTATTTCAACAAAAGATTTTTAAAAAGAATATTCCAGCTAATATTTCTCACGTCACATAATAGAAGAATTCAATGAAAGTAAAACGTTTTAAGGAATAACTATTGTAAGTTTAAAGTGCAAAGCGAAACTTTTCTTTTCTGAAAATAACAGGGACGTAATAATAGACTTCGCATCAAATTGAATTTAAATATAGTGAGGCATCCGTTCTTTTGAAAGCACAACATAAGTCACACCAATAAAGAATATAGGAGACGGAAAAAAAGCATTACATTACATAAAACCTAAATAACCTTTTTTTAAGAGCAACGAGGAAAAATATTTATTTTAAATTTCAATAATATTTCATGTTTTAAAATAATTTTTAAATATATCTAGTGTGTTTCTATTTGTATAAATATGGTTAACGAATGTTCTTTATAATAATTTGGGTCCTTTATAAATATCATTATTTGAATTGATATTATTTTGTTCCATTTATCTGATTTTTTATGATGAGTGTAATTGCACAGACTATTAGGATGGTATTACACAGTAATTTATTATAAGATATTTTACAAGATTATATGCATCATAACAAACGATCAATTGAAGAATTTTTTTGTCATTTTTAAAGAACACAACAATTGCTTTAAAAAATGCCTTTTTAAGTATTACATTACATAAAACCAAGATAACTTTTTTTATGAGCTACAAAGAAAAGTATTTATTTTAAATTTCAGAAATAATTCAAAATAATTTTTAAATACTTCTATTGTGTTTTTATTTGTATAAATATTGTTAATAATTGGTATCTTTTATAATAGTTTGGTTCCTTTAAAAGTATTTTTAATTGTATTGATATTATTTTTATCCATTTATCTGGTGCTGTATAATGAGTATAATTGCACAGACTTTTCGGATGGCATTACACAGTAATTTATTATAACATATTTTACAAGAATGTATGTATCATCATAAACGATTACTTAAAGAGTTTTTTCGTCATTTTTAAAGAATACAATTGTTTTAACCGAATAACATTTATAAGCAAACTAAATTTTAATAAAAATAACTTATAATACACAAATTGTCATTTATTTATGATACTTTTGTGCCATTAAATCATCCTTAAATTTTCGTTCATATAACTTAGTCTGGAATAATTTATAAACTTATTATCAGCATTTAATTCAATAAATTGAGAATTTGAATTTAATTAAGAATTCAAATAAGAGTTTGACAATTCAAATAAAATTCAATTCAGTATTTGACAATTCAATTAAGAATTCAATTCAGTATTTGACAATTCAATTAAGAGTTCAATTCAGAATTTGACAATTCAATTAATGCAATTGAGTATTTTACAATTCAATTAAGAATTTGACAATTCACTTAATTCAATTCAGAATTTGACATGAATAATGAAGTTTACTTCATAACTGCTTTAAATGCATAGTTTGCTAACATTAAAATTAAAGATTCTGATCAGTTGTGTTTTGAAAAAAAAAAAATTAAGCTTGTAGTAAGCTGTCAAATAAGATTGCTTTGGTTTAAAATTTTAATATAATATTATTAAATAATACTGGTATCTAACAACGAAATTGAAAAATAATATATTTCCCACAATGGCATTCCTAACTTTAAATACCATACTTAAAGTCTACAGCAACAAATGCCATATTATATATATTTCAGCAAAGTGCTTTTTTATCGGACGAAAGCACATTCTAAAGAATTTTTACTATCCATCTAATGCACCTCTTTTATATAGGTTGTCCATTCGTCTGTTAAGCTGCAGATTTCTCGTTTACTGAAAGATCGATAAACGAGTCTGAATTCATGTTTTTTTGCCCACATTTAGAGAAACGAAAAGAAGTGTGAAATTGTGAAATGTTGGAATGAATGTGAATTCCATTATCAAATAGTTGGAGCGAATGCATGGATAGGTTCCATAAATATTCTTGGCTTTCGTATATTTGTATAGGAATCCTCAATTAAGTTAGCATAACATAAAGGAAACTTTCAAAATATTTTCTTTGAGAATAGATAATTAGAATTCATAAAAGCGATAAGAAATGTTTATTTTTAATATTTCCAGAATAGATGGGTTGTGTGTTTTAACGGGAATAGCAAACTGTCAAAAAATATTTTTATTTACACAGAATTTTCGTTGTATATTTACGAGATATTTTAATAGAAAAGCGCAGTTGTTTCATTCAAATACCATTAAAGACTAAGAGCATTTTGAAAATGCTTAGAATGTTTTTAGATAATTAATTTTGAATAATGTGAATATATTTTTATAAGAATCCTAAATTAAGTTAGCATAACATAAAGGAAACTTTCAAAATATTTTCCTTGAAAATAGATGACTAGAATTTATAAAAGAGATAAGAAATATTTATTTTTAATATTTTCAGAATAGATGGGATATGTTTATTAACTATTAAAAATATTTTTACTTGCACAGAATTTTTGTTGTATATTTACTAGATATTTTAATAGCATAGCACAGTTGTTTCATTCAAATACCATTAAGGACTAAGAGCATTTTGAAAGTGCTTATAATGTTTTTAGATAATTAATTTTGAATAATGCAAATATATTTGTATAGGAATCCTAAATTAAGTTAGCATAACATAAAGAAAACTTTCGCATATAATCCCTATTCGCATATAATCCTTATTCGCATATAATCCATACATGGATAGACGTGCACATACATTCAATATATTCAAATGCATTTGCATACATATGTAAAATCTGAATTTGTTTCTGATATTGCATACATAATTACGTTAATTGAGAAAAAAAAAACGGATTAATGTATGTATATATAAAATCATGCATATTTACCTATACCAGTACATCATTACTCATAGAGATACATATTTAGAAATTTATATACCTATACGTCTTATGAACATAGATACAAGTGCTAACGTATAAATAGAATACTAACTTTGAGAAGGGTTCATTTTCTTTGAAAAAAGGTTAATTTGATTTGCAAACAGTTTAATTCGTTTTGCAAAAAGGTAAACTGGGTTTGTAAAATGTTAATTTGCTTTGCAAAAAGGTGAATTTGATTTGCGAAAAGATTAATTTGATTTGCCAAAAGGTAGGAAAGGTAAGATTGCAGAAGAAAAAAAAGGTAGGAATTTATTTATAAGTATGATTTCCCATGCGAAGAAAGGAATTATTGCTGGTAAGCAAATAATCTCTTTTTTCAAGAACCGAAGTCAGTATCGGTTAAAAAACTAAAAAAGTAAGTAAAAAATCTGTAATATATTAGTACAGAATATCTTATATATCCTTCCTTTATGCTTTTCGTGAAAAAAGAGGCGGGAATCGGTCTTTTATTCAAGACTTTGTCCTCTATTGTCAGCGTAGACTTCTTTTTTTACTCCTGTCGTCAGGACAGGAATAGGTCTTTTGTTCATGATTTTGTCCTCTATTGTTCGCCATAGCCACATTTAAGGCTTTCTGTTGGTTGATTATGTGAAAACGAATTTCAGTGGCAAAAGTATTATATTGCAGGATATATTATGTAAGTGTGACATTGATTGGGATTTAAATAGTCAGCATTAGTATCATAAATTTTAGTATTTGTCCTCTATTCATCTAAGTCATTCTAATTGAAAAAAAGTACATGATAGCTTGTAACGAACATTATCCAAACAAGCAATTTCGGAATTAATCTTTTTTATGCAAGATGCAGTATTCTAATGTATGCCATGAACTCCATATGTTTCGATCTATGTAATGAAAATATCAAACATCAGTGTAACAGAATTTTTAACGTGCGAAAAACATATTCAACACTACAGAAAGAAAATTAATGTAATTAAATAATAAATGCTATTAAAATAATTATAAATGCTTGTGATATTATTAATAGATTTTGAAAAGAAATTTTTTATTAACTATTAATGAAATGTATAACCTAGAAATATATTATTTTTTTTATTTTCAAATGCCAGACAATTTGAGCTGGGATGATTCTCCAGCGGCATGTGGCAGATTCAGCGCCATTTGGAAATCTGAACAGCTGGGGCTCATATATTTTCTATTTATCCTTGTTTACAACGAAAGGGCAACTAATTTATCACGCTCATTCCTAGTACAAGCATGGGCATATTCTGTTTGGCATTGCTTGTGCAAACCATCTGTTTGGAAATCAATCTTGCTATAAATTGATTCATTTAATACTAATTAAAATAAAATTCATACTTTGATTACCTAAAACTAGCATGATCTAGATATATGTATTTTTAGAAAGGAGATTAACATGGAATCAGACGTAAAAATCATACAAATTTAAAAACATAAATAAATCTTCAAAACAGAACAAGATTGATTCCGTCCCAAACACATACCAACTCATTTGACATTTATCTTTTACAATATATAAGTAACATTAATGATGGGATATTATGCTTGAACTTGAACGCCGCAGGCGTGCCGCTGGCCTTCCCGAGTTAACGAGATTTCAGTGTTGGGTGCACATCTACGGAAAGGGAGGATTGAAGAACCACTCTGGGCAACGCAAGCAGCCCTTTGGCTGAGTACACTGTTGATAATCAGTGATAATCACTGGGTTCGTTCCGCTTTGGGAGTTGTCTGGTGCATATAAACACACCAGAACGGCTCTCAATCGTGAGGAGTTCTAAGAACTCTTGCTTTAGGCCTGTTTGAGTGATTCCTGGCGAATAGCACACATTTTATGGCCATCGGCAGCAATCACTCTACTAAAACAAACTTATAGAAATCTATCATTAAATTATAGAAAATCAAAACAAAAATTAGACAACTAAGAGAAAGATTACTGATATTTACATATGTACAATAAAATTGTTAACACAATTATTTAAAGGAAATGGCTGTGTATGGTAATTAGTATTACACAAGCTGTTAGGGGATATAGATACAATAATAGATTAAGAACATGCTTTTTGTTTCTATTGTGTAATGTAGTCTATATTATGGGTTACAAAGTCCATCACTTTAATAATTTTTTCCTTTATTGTTTTGGAGAATGCTGCATTTTGTGCCCAGGTTGCATATGTATCTGGATTTGGTTGGAGAACGTGATTTGAGTCTGTTAAAGAGCAGGAGAAGAGATAGTGTTCCGGCGTGCCAGTTTCACCACAAATGCAGTTGTCCGTATCTTTAATATTGAACCTGTATAAGTACGCGGGGAAGGGACCATGTCCCGTTACAAAGTAGTTTAGATATGTATTTATGGACATCTTCGTTGACACTGTTGGAAGAAATTGATGGGTTCTTCTTCCTGTAAGCTGAGTGTCCCACTCTTCTTGCCAGATCTTGAGGCTATTCAATTTTAGTTGTCCTTTCAGTAGGCTTGTTGGGCCTTTTAATTGGGGGGATAACGATACGTATTCAAAATTAAAAAGCTTTCATTAAATATCGAAATAAAATGAAAGCGTTTAGAAAAGACAGGGAGTAGGAGTCGGCCAAAATAGTTCTCTTGAATTCCGAATAGAACTCCGGAATTTTATGAATTATGAGTCTCTACAATAATTTTATGAATTACTTATCTTTACTAATGGATTTAGAAAATTTGCGAAATAAATTCAACGACTTTTATTGAATTCATATACTTATTAAAATGTATTATTTTAATTAATGCAATTTTTACAATTTTAAAAGTGTAGTATCTACACTAATTTAAAAGATAATTATATACTCTAAATTTGTTTACAGAAATATACATCCTACAACTATAACATTACTAAATTAACAAGTAGAAAAATCTCGTAGAGTATCTGAAGACTCTTAAAATAAATTTGTATATTTTAGTCATAAAGATTATATATTTGTAATACATTAAATCTTATTTGTACTTAAAAATAAAATAGCTTCGATAAGATCTTTCGTTGTTGATCTAAGATAATCTTTTATAAATCTCATTGCTGAGAAAAATCTCTCAACATTTACTTGGTTTGCTGCTAAATCAGTAACTGTCTTTACTTGTGGTTGTATTATGGAAGGTTACAAATCGAATTGCCTCGTTATCATTTAATTTTAATATTCAGAATTTTGAAAAAAGTAAAAATTACTTTTATAAAAGAGTTGGGAGTCGTATATTTATACCGACTCAAACTCCAATTCGCCACCTCTGGGGAAATAAATATTTTCGTCAAGGATGTTTGTTATACGAATTCCCGTCCATAAATATTTTATAGGTGGCTTCCTGACAAATAACTTTCAAGTTATTTAGACATTAGTTTGAGTGGCAGAAGTGCTCTTTCCAGCTGAACAAAATTGCACAATTTTTTTCTTATGTACTATTTCTTCAATGGTCCATTGCGAACGTTAGATATAAAAAAGAGATTTAAGCCTAAATTTATTTTTATATGTTTATACTTTTTTAAATAATATCAACAATCTATGATAAAATAAGTTTATTTCTTATTTAAACAGCCGAAAGCAGTGCATTCGTTATTTTGAAGCATAAATGTGAAAAATCCTGTCACAATATATCTTTAAAAGGTTGAAATGAAATCAACGCATAAGTTATGCAATCTATTCAACATAATTATCAGTATTGACAACAAATTTTATTAATTTTGTTTATTTAATATTGCTTACAATTAATTGAAAATAGGAGAATAAAGGGATTGAAATTAAATTTTTATAAATCGTTATTTAATATTTGAATTCTTCCGATCAAACGCATAATTCATTTCTCAAATTCTTTGGTATTATTCTTTATTGATTATAATTCCTTTTTTTCAAAACAAAGTCATTTAAAAGCAAGAATAAATTGAAAACGTGAAATCTCGCATTGAAAACATCTTTCTAAAGATATCGTTCTAAACTAAATCAATCAATCTTGATCGTGATCGTTTTGCCCATGCCCATGAATAAATAATTATGCTTTAAAGATTGAAAGGTCGTCATAACGATTTTATTATTGAATAAATTCTCTACCCTGACTTGATGGTTAGAATGCAATAGATGCTATTTTTAGCGATATCTTTGTCATCTCCTGGCTAATTCCTTTTATGTATTACGAATAAAGTTGTCTCAAAATAAACTTTATTCTCTTTCTTGAAGATTGAGCACTTGAGATTTGTCCTTAACCTTTACAGACTTTGTGACGTAAGAAAAGGAAACAAATTTCTGACCAAAAAAAGCCTTTAATTCAGTTGCAACATTTATAGATGATTTGAATCACTTGTACTTATCAAAGAAACTCAATTAGTTCAGTTTTCATTGCTTAACTTCAATTTAAGAATAGAGATGTAGAAATTCAGTTTTCATTGCTATCTATGACTACATTTCAATACAAATTAGTATAAAAATAACAGAAGAGTAGAGGTTTTTTTTATTATGATCTCAATTAGGACATATTGTAGAGTAGAACGAAAACAAGAAAAATATTGATTTGAATGAGGAACAACTTCCCTCTTTTCTACTTGATTTGTTTTTGCTTTTAGACACTGCTTTCTAAATCCTCTTTTAGGAGTCGTCCAGAGGAAGCTCGATCGATAGCAAAAATGGAACATGCTGGCTTTTAGACGCAATGGGATAAAAAAACACACTCGGTGTATCCCCTCGTGTAAACCAAATGTTCAAAAAGTAGGGTTTGCTTTCCTCAAGATGATTGTTGAATAAATATTTGATCCTCTTATAACAGCATTCATCTTTTATTAATGCTACTGTTGACCAAAATTGGCAAAAATTTCGATAGCGATCGGAAATTTTGGCAATAAAAATATTTTAGCTGTTAGCTAGATGCTTAACCCCCGTATAAAAGTTTAGTAATAGCAATAGATAAGCAAAAGTAGAAATAAGAAATTAAGCAGAAATCAAAACAATTAATTATGCAATTCTTAAGAAGAAAATATTGTTTGTAATTTGGATTATAATAAACTACATGTCAAATTTTGATAATCTACTTCCAATTGGTAATATTATATGATCAGCAGTACATATTTACTTAACTTTTTATTTATTTCACTTGATATTATTTTTATTTTGTTGATTTCATTGTATATAAAAATTAGCTGGAATTTCTAACAAATATCTTTAATATGTAAACTATTAGTAAGTATAGGCCGGAGTTTACCAACAGACAAATGTTTAATTGTTAATTCATATTCCTTTGTATTAAGGAAAAGTTTTCATTATTTATAAACATTAATTCATTTCCAGAAATCAACGAGAAAATTAGTTCAATAATATTATACTATATATTACTTATATTGCTGTATAGTGTTACAGTATATATATATAAATGGATGCATGTTGATTTAGATCACTCATTAATAGAGAAAATCTTATTAAGAAATATTCTTATTTAACTTCTCAAGAAAACTCTACAACGTGATAAATAAACAAAAATTTTAAAATATATTTAAAGGTGGCATTCGCCTTAAATTGTTATTAAAAGAACTATCATAGACCAGACGTGTTTGTTTGACAATAAATCTGGTTAAATCGTGGAAGTAGTAAAATTTAGTGAATATTGAGGAGTTGTAAAAACTGCGTCCACATGCGGTCTACCATTTACATGTTGAAATTCGAACTTAAGATAGACGATTGACAATGGAATTCCATAACTTGAGAAACTTGTTGAGTGTACCAGAAATCTGTGATAGGTGGGTGCATTCCATACCAGCGTAAAATACATGAATTATACGGATTGCTATTTCGATGACACTAGATTCGAATGCAATAATCACGGGGTTGTCGAGATTCGTCTGGAAAGATGATGTCTTGCTGCCCGTGTACGGTGTTCTACTTATCAATACAGTAACGGATGCTTATGGTATTGAGTTGCAGAAATAGATGCCTTCCCCACTATTGTAGAAAAAGGCGAATGATATATATTGACACAGGTTGTAGTGAACACAACCTAATTCTTGATTTTACAAAAATGGCAAGAAGGTCAATAAAGATAGCAAAAATTATCGTCTCGTCCAATGATGCAAAGCGGCTGCTGCAAACGTACCGATTTCCAATACAGTCTATAGTCTAATCAGCACTATTTTAGCGCGTTTCCCGGTGAAGACAAGCTTGTAGCGGAATGCATATAATAAGCTGTGCCCAGACTTGAATGCTTATGTTCTGAACTGAGCATATAAAATCGCTTGGCTATAATTTGTATAGAACGATGTGTTGTTTAACTTGTCGGGAATTGTGGTCGCTCTACTTGGTGTCGATTTTAATACCTTATCAAATGATTTGGTACCTGCAAAATGGCTGCCGGTCACTCGCTCACGTGGTAATATAGCGAGGCTTTTTTTTAGGATTGAAAGTGCAACGTACGTTTAACCTGTTCTTCCATGGTGACTTTCAAAGCAGTTATCTGTGTTTCATAGCAACTGACTTAACATTTAAAGTGGTGCAAATGCTAATAAATAAGTAATTCAAACTTTAAGTAAAAAATCCGTGATTAATATGAGCATAAAATCATTGTATCTTTTTGCTGTTTGTGTGAAATAATTTGAATCAAAATCCATGTTTAGATTGTTAAAGGAAGGAAATACTTTATAATTTATTTCTAAAATAGGGACTTTCTTGATTAGCCTTTTGTGCTTCAATTATTAAGCACGTTTTGGATTGTTGTTCTGCAACTAATGAAATGAAATGTTTCACATATAACAAAGGAGGGGGTGGAGTTCGTATTACATTTAGTGGTGTGTTTTTGTCTTTGTATTCTTAAATCAAAAAATCCCCAATGGGACTTGGGAAAAGAGCTACTGTGTAACAAATTCAACCAGAGATGGAGCGATTCATTAAATTCTTATTTCTATTAAGTCATAGTTCTTATTTAAACTATTGAATAAATTTTCATGGAACTGTTTCTAGTCTTTAACTAAATTTCGTATTCAATGTCGTTATTAAATATGACATATTAATATATCTGATAAATAATTTCGCATTATATTAAAATGTTGTGGACTACAGGTCTTCTCTACAGGTGATGTGTGGAAATTTCTAATGTCTTGTTTTTTGTAAATAACTCACTGTATTGACATTTTTTCAGTCCGAAAAAATATGTAAGATACCTACGAACGCGATAGCTTTGGCTTCTTTATAATGGTGAATATCATTTGGAGGATTAAACTTTTTTCCTTGCGATGTACGGTAGGGCAGAATGTTCGATAATTTGGCAAGAAGTTGAAAGAAAAAATTTTAATACCGGGAATTTTTTGTTTATTTCTGAAAATTCTATAAATTTCTGAAATTTTTACATTTGGTTAAACTTTGAGGGAGGAATAGCTTCCCCGTTAAACACCCCCCAAAAAAACATCGATAAATTTATGAGGTAATCTGGTAATCTTCTCGTCAGAAGGTGTTTGTTAATTTGGTAGTCATTGCAGCTTTTCAGAGCTACGAAATTTGTTATAAATATTTTTTTATGGCTTTGAATCCTTTAGGTCAGCATTTTGAAATTTTTGAATGATATTTATTTTTATCTAACTTAATTATGATAATTTATTAGTGGCTTAAAGGGGTAATTTTTTTTTTTCGAAATATTCCATCAATGTTTTTAAAAGTTGAAAGAAAAAATTAATTTTTACCTATTTCACCCAGGAATTTTTTGCATCTATACTATTTATATTATTTAATTAACAAAGCTGTGGAAAAAAATCTTGCTCATATTTGCTTCTTTTTGAGCTATTTTAGTTTTAAAATTGTCAGTTTTATTTACTGTTATATTTTTTTTTGGTCGGTTTTATATCGATTTTTTAAAAAATTTTACATGATTCGCTAATGTTCGTAAAATTTCTTTTACATTCTAACGCGAGAGAGTTACTTTAGAGTAGTAGATCATTTTTTGACGTAATGAAACAGTCAAGACAACCAAAAATGGTGATAAAGTAATTTTTAAGAGATAATATTGAAGAAAATATATTCTATTCAAAGAGAAGGGTAATCTTAATAAAGAAATTGGCCCTTTTTTTCTGCAAAATTTAAAATAAATGGAATTATTGCAAAAGAATAGAAAAAAGTTTTTTGTTAAAAAAAGTAAGAATTCGTTAAATGCAACCATTTGATTTGCTTGTTCCGAACAAATTTTCCCTGTTGTGAAAAGTCATTTAGTGACCTCCTTTGAGGATAGTTCGAATCATACTACTGTGTCCAAAAAGTAAGATCAGTTTTCAATTTTTTTTCTTTTTTAGGTTGCTGGCACAGTCCTTCGCATCTGTGTAAAATTTTACGTCAAAATATTCATTAGTGTTTGAATTACGCTTGGTTTTGTGAGATGCTAAAAATGATTCCGGCGATTTTTGAAATGTCTGGAGCAAGAACTTGTGTTAACTTTTGTTTGCAGAAACGTATAAAATGTTGCAGAAGGCATTCGGTGAGCATTCCTATATCGGAAAGAAATGTTTAGAAGTGGAAAAAACAGTTCAAAGAAGGCAGAAAACGCGTTGAAGACGAAGAACTCTCTGGTCGACCACCAACCTCAACAACGAAGCTCACGTCCAAATAATTAAAGATTTGGTGCTTGCAATCCGTCTATTCACAATTGCTGATGATGTTGGAATTTCAAAATTTTATTTTAAAAGATGTTTTGAGCTTCAAACGCGTCAAATCTTGATTTGTACCAAAAACACTGAATGCGCCAGCTCACACTGCATTGATTCCTCGTGACTTTTTCGCCAAAAATGAAACCCATATCATTCCTCAACCTCCATATTCCCCTGATTTAGCATCGTGCTACTTCTGGCTATTCCCTAAACTCAAAAGACCACTACGGGGACACAGTTTTGAGTCGATTGAAGAGACATTTCAAAAATCGCCGGAATCAGTTTTAGCATCTCCTAAAACCAAGCGTAACTCAAGCACTAATGAATATTTTGACATAAAATTTCACACAGATGTCAAGGACAGGGCCAATAATCTAAAAAAGAAAAAAGAAATTGAAATACCATATGACCGGGAAATTTAAATTGAAAATTGGTCTTACTTTTTTGGACACAGTAGTGTATCAAGTGGCTAGGACATTTACACTGATACATTTAAAAACTTAATGTTTACTACTAACAAAGAATTGATTTAAAATTGTACATGATACACGTTGCACAATTATCTGAAGAGACTCAAGAGGCAATGTTTGAGAACTATAAAAAGTTTGATGAAAATTTTCTTGAAAATATTGACGACTAGAAATTTTGACGGTAACTTTCACAGTCTTCTGATATCTTCTGACTAACTTATTGAACTTCCTCAAAGTAATTCTCGAGGTTTCAGAATATTTGAGTGAAGGAAAACCAATTCTAAAGATTCAGAATTGGGTAGCTGATTGTTGACTGTGCATTATGTCTTCAGATAATATTTTTATTTACTTTTAAATTTTATTATCAAGATTTGTATTTGTAAGTTTCGCTCGTAGTTCAAATAAGTAATGATTATTATCTGTAATAATTTTCTCATGATTTAAAACCAAAATATGATGTTAATACCACAATTTATCTATTTAAAAAAAATTCTAATTAGTAATATTTAATATTATCTTTAATTTGTATGTAGAAAAAATATACATTTCAGAAATATAGAATAGCTTGTAAAATAATTTCTTGTATCTAAATTAATAAAAAAAAACATGACATCTGAAAAATAATTGCACACTAATTTTACATTAATATAGTACATAATATACAATATTAATATATATTACTGAAAAATAGCACAGCTTTTAAAATTTGTATCAAAATTAATTCAAAACATGACATCTAAAAGATCATTTTTATAAGCTAAACCTAGAAGGATATTTTCATTCATAACTTTATAAAATATTGTAAATTTTTATTAAAATATAGCACGTGAAACAAACGCCTCATAATTATGCAGCAATCTAATAGTTACAGTTTAAAATAGCAATTATCGAGCGACGGAAAATTGAGACATTAAATGGAAGAAATTAGTAACTTCAAACGCGAATTTAACCTCTTTGATGCGATGATTTAATATAATCCTGCAGCTAAAAAGAAAGGATTCTATAAGAAAGGCAACCCTAAATCTTCAGCAATTATTGCTTCTATTAGATTAATATATAATCAGTTTATTTTAATTTGTGTAACCTCGCTCCTTCATTTAGTATGTGTTGGCTTTATGCTACGATAAACTTAGCGCTTCGCTTGTTTGGCTAGCATTAATATCATGTATAAATTATAAATGCACATGTCCATTGTACTACTCGAATTAGCAGGCGGAACATTTTATGTTTTTAGCTTTGTCATAAATTTATAAACAATTCAATTATAAATGTATTACATTTAATAATGTTATAATTGAATTCAAAAAATTAAAAAATAAATTAATAAATAAAACAACAAAAAATTCTTTTAACAAAAAAAAAAATAAATAAATTCAATTCGATCGAAATTTTTATTGCTTGCCGATTACGAGGATACCAAAAAAAATATAGAACATTTAAAGATAAATAAGTTTTCTTTTTTTTTTTAACTTTTTTATAATCACTGTACCATATTTTGTAAAATTTTGCTTTGTTTGGATACTGGGACAAACAGGGTGGGCCGAAATAGGATCCAAACTTTTAAAATATACAAATTATAGTTTCTGTCCTGTATCGGTAAGTTAAGGAATCAGCTTCATTCTGCCATTTTTCATCAGATTGAACAAATAGAGTTTAGCTTTTCTATTTTTGCATAGAATGTAGTCAGGGTTTTCGTTTAATAAATTTCTTATTTACACTGTGAAAAAATGAAATCCCAACACCAAAAAAATATTAGCTTTGAAGAATGAACTTTAAACAAAGCATTTGTCTAGGTAACATTATTAGGTAAATTTTCAAGCTCACAAGTTAAAGAATTTGAGAGAAGATCCATTTTAAATGCAAAATAATGGCACATTAATAAAATTTCGCTGAAATTTGCACCTTTTGGATTGTGAGAATGAAGACGAATAGGCGTTGTATCGTTCAGTTGCCGTATGTCTTTTTAGGGGAAGAAGTTCCATACCTATTGCAATTCGACAATCAAATCAGTAACTATCCGTGCTGGCTGTGCATGAAGATGGATTTGTCGTTTAATGTAACATACGTGTTTGAAAGATGTGGTGATCTCGCAGGTCAAGGTAACATGTCGAAGCTCTGTAGAGCATGTTGGCTGACAGCAGCAGTAAGTGGACCTGCGTTATCCTGTTGGACAACGCTCGTTGCACTATAGCCTTGCGTCAAATATGGTGGTCGTCCCTCTCAGTACTGGCCTGCCTGGAGACAATAAATTCCCGTGACCCCTGCTCCCGACAATCATGCACAGTAGATACATCCCTGCCAAGTCTTTCATGCAATATCGCGAAAAGAAAATTCTCCTTTTTCTCCTCAAAATATTCTTGATTGAAATCTAGCTGAAAATCACCTATCTGGAAGACAAATCATTTTGGATTTGTGCCATGATCTTGTATGAACGTAAACACACCATCTGAATAGATCACGAGTGGAACGAGTATTAAATATTAGCAAGGAAGTAATTTTATAAAGGCAGCAACAATGTATTTGTTGAAAAAAATAACTAAAAGTAAGTTGTTTCGCAAAAAAATCATTTCAGAAATTACTTTTATTTTCAATTTAACAAGAGCGTAATAATGTTACATCCAATATTTACAACAAGCGTGATTTTCATGTTTATAGTGGAGCTAGAAGTGTCTTCCTTATTTAGCTAGCGCAAAATTTAAATTGACCTCATCTTTCAGATGTGTAAACATGCCTCCTAAATTTGGTTCATCTTGTGCTACTCCTTCTTGGTGTTGGGATTTTATTTTCCGTCAGTGTAATTACCTTGTAGAATACATTGAATGAAGTCATTGATGAATTTAATTGAAGAACAAGTAAAGCCATTTAAACAGATAGTTGTGTAACTTAGATGGAGCATATAAGCAAACTTTCATAAATATTTCAAATGCAGTTGTTAGAATGGGTTCCTTTCAGAAAAGGCATTTCTGTAAGGATTTTTGTGCATTTTTTAACTGTCATATTTAAAGTTGAGTGAAGTACTAGTTGAGTGAAGGAGTATGCATTACCATAGGATATGAACGTGCTGGAAGTGGCCGATCCCAAGGTGTGCATCCTCATCGATTTCCGGGAGAACAGCACTTTCGCTTCGCAGGATTTGCCCTTCCCCAGCACTGCGCTCCGCCTCACCCCCAAAGAGTGGCTGGACACCCAACTGAAACGCCACAGGAAGGCCTTCCACTGGGTCAGAGAGTCACAACTGGCCATCGAGGGACTGCTGCTCATGAATGTGGAAAGACACAGTGAGTTCTTTCTTACTTTAGCAATACTTATTAAACTTTAGATAGATTTCCCCTTCTGGAATACCTGTTTTATAAAAAATAAGTCATGTTAAAATGTTTTATTTATTTATTTATTTTTTTTATTTTTTTTTTTATTTTTTATTTTGTATTTTGTATTTTTTTTATTTCCAATGGCAGATTATGAACAGTTACAGCAGAAAAAGAAAAAAAAAAAAAAAAAAAGAACAACGAAAAATAAAAAAGAATAGAGAATACAACAAAACATGCTAAAACAGAGTTCATTAATCTAACATAATGCCAAGTTGTAGATCTTTTAGCAACTGAAAAGTGTTACCAGGTGCACCACGGGGAAGTAGATCTACCGCGCACCTTGTTAAAATGTTAAAGTTAAACTACTGTTAGAAATGTTTTGTGATCTCATACGAGAAATTTACTTTTAAAAATGTATCAAGTTCTTCTCGTGTTATAATTTGATCATTTTAATTTACACTTTATCGACAAATGAATTTACGCTTCAAGCGTTCCATACACCATTAAAGTTTAATTTTTGTGTGCATAAAACTAAAAATAACGTGTAGTGGGTCCGTATTTTTGATGTGATAAAAGCAGTTTCTGTGCTAAAAAAGCCATCCACTACTGCTGTAATCTTAAATTAGAATGACATCCTTTTTTAGAGAAATAGCAGTTACTATTTTTGACATTAATATACATTAATATGGTGTAGATCTCAAACGTTCAATTACTATTCAATACTGTTCAGATCAGGTCTTTGTAGAGACCATTGCTTTTCTTTGCCATCCATATCAATAAATCAGATATTAACAGCACTTGCTGTGTGAAGGGAGCGGAGCTATTTCGAAACAAGAATATACTGGATAAAAAATCTTACAAAATGTGCATAATAGTGTCTGAAATGCCAAAATAAATCTCAGCATTTATAATTCCTATTACAGGAACTAGACAGTCAAATTTCTAGATTCATTTTTACACCGTAATTTTTCTTCCACCAAACTTGCTTTCAGACATTCATTCATCCGGCCCACACCTAGACCACATCTTCATCCTGTTGGGTATGGAATTCATGCAACCAAACTCATAGCCATCATTGTTAAAGTCTCCTGAAAACTTTATACAAACGATGCTTACCCTTTGCAGCGTCATATGAAACTTATTGGTACGTGGTTGATTTAAACTATTATTGGCATCAACCTACTTGGTCTAGTTTCTCAGTTCTCCACAAAACATCTTGATATTTATGATACATATCGATGAGTATCGGAATTCCTCAATTATTTGCGCGTATTCCATGTGTTTCCATTTAACAATCAATTTCAATACTGTACTTCTCCAATCTGGGAGATGAAGAGATTTGTTGTGCTTTAGTAGCCTCTATGCAGTCCAGTTGATGATTACATCAGTTTTAATAATACACGGTATGTATAAAAAGTCCAACATTTCTCAATTTCTACTGTGGCAACAAAATTTTTTTATCCCCTTTAAAAAATAATTTTAAAAACTTTTATAAATAGTCTTTTATTTAAATAATCTTTGTGACCTGGATAATTGGACCAATAGGTGTTTGGGAGGAAATGGTCACCCAAACCATTATTTCTGCTGGGTGCAAGGATGATGGGACGACAACATGGAAAATTTCTCTTCCTCAAATGTGACAATTTTGATCACTGAAATAGTCAACTAGATATAAAATACTCTTCATTAGAAAAAAAAGAAAGTTCACTGGAAAACTAAATGTTTCTCACATCAATGTTGCCGACATCAAGTTGTTATAGTCTGTCATTCCCGAGCGCTTCTAGTATATTTTTCGTAACAACATTAAAGTGATGCAGAATCTAAATCTAGTACATAAAATAGAAGTAGGCTGTAGAGCATAATAAGGTGCGTGAAAATTCGTCGTAATCTAACCTGATTTGCAACACGGTGAATAGAAAAGCGGGTCCTTTTGGGATTACATGTTGTACGATCTGGGTATTTGTCTTTAAGACTATCGAATAATGTAGGCGCATCTTTTTAGCACAGCCATTCTTTACATCCCCAGTCTATTGAAATTTTGTTAACAGAGCCAATATTGTATTCATCTGCCACATCGAATTCCTACCGAAAACTGAGTCTTGTTGAGACTACGTTGTAATTCAGGCGATGGTAAATTGCTATTCCAACTCAAGAAATCTCTGCCGTTTCAAGGAATAAACTATTTCTGCACCTCAAACTTGCAATCTCTGAACACCTCACACAAACAGCAGGACAACAGAAGCCCAGAATGGCGATCTTAATTTTTGGGAAGCAGCGGCACGAAAATAACTAGCTTATTTTACAAATGAATAATAATCTAAAAAAATGGGAGCAACTGAAATGCACCTTTTGGTACATTGTGTTTAGAAAAACTGTAAATGGCCAGTCGCAGAATTTTTCAAAAATAGTAACAGATTTTGCTAATAGTCTCCAGTCAGAAAACTGAAATAAATAAACTATCGATAAAGTAAATCTCTTGCAATGTCATCAATAGATTCTTCAACCATAAGTTCAAGGGTCATGTAACGCGAAGATTTAGAATAAATCTCAAAAATAATCGCCCAAGCGCATGTGTAGAGAGGCGCAGTTCTCTTCGTCATTCTGTATTTTGTCGTCTGCTATTAAGGTACAGTCTGTTCACAAGTTTGTTGTTCAAAAATGGTCTATTCCTTGGAACATCAGATATTTCTTGCATAGAAATTCCACTGCCAGAATTGGTGTTGTTTCAACAAGACACAATTTTCTGTGGAAATCTAATGTGGCCATGGCATATATATATAGTAAAGGCATTGTTTGAATAATTTCAACAGATTGAGAACATGAAGGATTACCATGCTAGAAAAATAGGACAACCGCTTTCGACAGTTATATAGTCGAATTGTTCAACAAGTGATTCAACAACGGTCTTGGATTTCTATTCGCCATATTGTAACTCAGACTGGATTACGACAACTTTTCACGCGCCGTATTATACGCTATATTCTATACTTGTTTGTAAATAATATTCAACCTTGCCAACTATTTAGTTCTGATGCTAAGAACACAGGAGAGTCTTTCGTGAACGACATGCTACAGCAACAGGATGTTGGAAAAATTTCGTTTATAGACAATGAATATTTTTACTTAGAGGATTTTGAAAATAAGCAAAATTATCAAACTTGCATTGCAAAAATTCTTCATGTTGGCATCTCATCATCCTTGCATCAATAAAAGTAATGGTTTGGGCCACCATTTCTTCCAAAGGACTTATTGGTTCATTTTTTCGACATCACAAAATGACTACATTACTGCAACACACAATCTCATCATTCAGCAGGAATTTCTAGCTATAAACAATGTCTAAGAGTTTTCTAGAATCCTGTCTTTATAAGACGGTATTCTGTCACATCGAAAGCCGAAGTATTTAATTTTTGACAACGAGCATTTTCATGCTTGCGTCATTACTTTTGAATATTAAAATCATGTGGGAAGTGGCATGTTTTGACTTACCTGTTCCTCATATTAGACTGTCTATAGCTTCTTTTTAAAGGGACTCCTAAAAGGCAAAGTTTACTGTCAACAGGTTTACTACTAACAGACTACTGCAGTACTATAATAGTAGATCTGGGTTGCATGTGAGACCATTTCGACTGAGATATTTGAGCTAGTTTCTCCCAATTTTGTTCCTAGATTACTTCAAGTTGTAAACGGTGTATGTTTTGAAAATACCTTATTTTATTTCTCCCAGACAAAAATGCACCCCCCCCTCAATTGCCAAACTCTTTAATTATTTTTTAAATTCTACGACTGGAAATTTCCTTTCTAAATGTGTCTGAACTCCTTTTTAGATGGCTTCAAATAAACGAACTACTTATTATCCTTAAAATGTTCTTTTTTTTTTACTTTAATGCTTCTTTTCCCTTATTACTTAATTTATAATTTATCATGCAATCAAGTTACTAGAAATTATGAATATATTATTTCTAGAATTATTTTTTTATATTATACAACAAGTTGCACTTTTATTGATAAAAATAACATGCTCATTAAACTTAATAATAATAGAGATCAGTAGTATTTAGAAGATCAAAAACAAGCCCAAATGTGCCACTTCTAGCGTCTGTGGTAGTACTTAAAACTAGCAAACAAGACAGAGAATTCTCTGGGGTCGCAGTCCTGTTTTTAAGAATCAAGGATATTCGATTGCGATTTTAACAAAATATATAAGCTTCTGGCATTGGCTTCAGATTATCTGGTAAGAGATTTCAAGATATTTGCTCATACAACAATCAATTTTGGGATAATTACACCTGGAAATCCTCCTGGAAAACATCCTTCTACCACTAACTCGTCAGAACGTAATTCGTGGTACTACTGTGTCCCAAAATTAAGATCCATTTTCAATTTAAAAAAGAAATGTTTATATCGGAAAGAAATGTTTACAAGGGGTATAAACAGTTCAAAGAAGGCAGAGAACGCGCTGAAGACGAAGAGCCCTCTGGTCGACCATCAGCCTCAACCGACGAAACTAATGTCCAAAAAATTAAAGATTTGGTGCTTGCAAACCGTCTATTTACAATTAGAGACCTTGCTGATGGTGTTGGAATTTCAAAAGGATCGGTCAATTCCATTTTAGACATCGAACGCGTCAAATCTCGATTAGTACCGAAAACACTGAATGCGCCAGCTCACACTGCATTGATGTTTCGTGACTTTTTCGCCAAAATTGAAACCCAAATCGTTCCACAACCACCGTTTCACCTGACTTAGCATCGTGCTACTTCTGGCTATTCCCTAAACTCAAAAGACAACCCCTGGGACACCGTTTTGAGTCGATTGAAGAGACATTTCAAAACTCGCTGGTATCAGTTTTAGCATCTCACAAAACCAAGCGTAACTCGAGCTCGAATGAATATTTTGACGTAAAATTTCACGCAGATGTCAAGGACAGTGCCAACAACCTAAAAAAGAAAAAGAAAAAAAAATTTAAAGGCCGTATGCCCTGGAAATTTAAATTGAAAACTGGCCTTTTTGGGCCTCAAACGCATCAAATCTCGATTGGTACCGAAAACACTGAATGCGACAGCGCACATTGCATTGATTCTTCGTGACTTTTTCGCTAAAAATGAAACTCATATCGTTCCATAACCACCGTATTCCCACCGTACGATTTCTGGCTATTCCCTAAACTCAAAAGACCACTCCGGGGACACCGTTTTGAGTCGATTGAAGAGATTCAACGTGAATCGCCGCGCGCTTTCAAGGCCATCCCGGCCCATGGCGTTTTAGCATGCATTGAAGATTTAAAAAAAAATTGGCGTAAGTGCATTTTGTCCGGAGGAGATTACTTTGAAGGCGATGAAATAAATTGGGAAGAGTAAATAAAGAGATTTTGAAAAAAAAAATAATTAATAATATTACTTTTTGGGCATCATAAAAAGAGGTCCTCGATTTATAAAAAAAAAGTTACTAAAGCTTTACTGGGAATTATGCAAAATCAAAATAAAGAAATATCAAGCAAATAAAGTGCAATGAATATTTTCTTATTGTTCCTTATCATTTTATCATTTGGAGAACGAATTCTGCTGAAGCTTAGGAAATGACTGTCGTAATTGCCATTGATGCACATTCCTAGACTTCCTGCCAGCAGAAGAATGTCTGAAATGTTTGGACATGAGACTTGTCACTAACAAATGGACAGTAGGTTTCTTGCAGTACATTTCTCAATAAGAATTTGTTACCCGAACAAAAAAAGAAAAAGAAAAACTGTCGTGCAAATTCTTCTTTACCCACATTGAATTTGTAAAAGGAAGTAATTATTAATTTGTTGAAATCCACTATTTTTATTTCAAATAGCAAAATGTGTAATTTATGATTTTTTTTTTTTTTTACAAAACTTTTTCCTTGAGAATTTTTATACAGTTAGATTACTAACACAGTTAACTAACATTAATGACTTTTATTTATGATTTAAAGAGACTATATTAATTCTAATTCAACTTCAAATAAGGTTAGATTAATAATTTAATTAGAAATACAAATTGTAATTTAATTTAACATTGAAAAAAGAATAGTAAATTTAAATTCGGATAGAGAACTGAAATTCTTTTTTATTTAAGTTTATATACAAACTCTAAGACAAAAGAAAAGGAAAAGAAGTAGAATGACCCACAAAGAAGAAAATATTCAAATAAGACGAGAAATGATAGATGCGATTTATTTATACATATAGACAAAGAAACGATTTATATTTCATAGGTTGACCGTAATCTGGTCCCTACGCAAGCTGGTATCCGGTCTATCATTTATTTGCAGAGTGGGTAAAGGCTTCTTTTCTTGCAAAGTCTTAAATTCTTGCCAAATAGTATCCCATTGTAGAGTTTAATCGACAGGATTCTGGGATGGACAAAAGAACTTCTTCATCAGATTCAAAACTTTTCCAATTGGGGGGAGATTTGGTGATCTGATTGGCCATAGACGTCCTGCGTTTAGGCCTGAGGTGGCCTGAGTTTATTTTTTGTATCTTTAAGCAACTTTCATTCTACCGTTTTTAGGGTTGGTTCAGTTCTTTAATTTTATAAATTCATTTTGTTTTGTTTTATTAATATTATTTTCTTTTACAAGCGTGTATTTTCTTTCATTAAGATGCACTTACAGATCAGAACTTTTTATACTGTTTTTTCATTTCTTAAATTTATCACAATTTTTTTTTTCTAAAGTTTTTATAATTTTGTAAAGTTTTTATTAAGTTAATTTTAATATTTTACTAAAATTTGTTTTAATACTAACAATACATTTTAACAAAACAAATCTTGCATAGGAATGTAAAATTCCTAATCAAAAAATTACACACGAAACTGTAAATACATTTAAGGCAAAAATATGGTTTTTTCAAATATGCATACTCAAAATCAATTACATTTTTCTTGAATAAGAATAAAAAAAATCAATGGAGTTGCAATTTTTTAAATTATGCTAAGCTGAAATATCTTATATTTCTCTTTAAAAGTATAAAAAAATGTATCATTCTAATAATGAACTGAAAACTATCCAAGATTTGAAAAGAAATCATCAAAACATCCAGAAATCAGGAGCTGCTTTTTGCGGAAATAAGGAGCATCAATAAGAAAAAGGATTGAAAAATGAAGGAATAAACATTCTCGAGAAAGAGGGAAGAAAACTAAATAAGATTGGAATTCCTCTCGAATTTGAATGCAAATATTTCGAATATTCAGAAGACATTGATTTTTCTTTTAAATTTCAGCTTTCAAAATTAAATAACATTTCTATTTTTGGGGAAAAGATTTAGTAGAGATCCAGAGAAAATTATTGAATAGATAGACATTTATATCAATGAAATCAAAACTCCAACATTCGACATCAAAAATTTTTGTGATATTTAAGGATTACTATTTCTGTTGTAAATCTCTTTAAGGACTAATTCCTTAAAATGAGGAAAAATATTTTTAAAATTATATTAATTAATTTTACTTAGATGGTATCCAATGAATGATCTAAAACAATTGACGAAAAATGCATATAAAGAATAATGTTCACATATGTGACCTTTGAGCTGTAAGTAGTATATATGTGAAGGAAGCTGGCTCAATTTTGAGCTTGAAGGGTTCTAGCTCACGTTTCAGCCTGGCATCTCAAAAATTAGTCAGTTTTTGTCAGGCGAACTATGAAAAATATGTCAAACATGTAGAAAATATGTGGAGGACATAAGGTTATATCTTTTTTTTTTTTTTTTTAATTTTGTAGGTTTTTTTTATTATTTCTAAGCGATGATATTGATTTTACTCAAATCTCTTTCATTTGGAGAGAAAAAAAATCTTACGAATGCTCTTTTAATTAACTCCAAAACATCTATCTGCCAACAGGTTGGATGAAAGATTTTTAAAAATCATTAACAGAAATGGAAGAGGTTTTTGAGTACTTGAAGGAGCCCAAATTTAACGAAGCAAATGTTAAACAAGAACTTTAATAAGAGTGCAAAACTAAATAAATAATAAAAAAAATGAATCTTTTAAAGGAAGTATGTAGGACATAATCACTCTAGTCCTTATATATCTTGCAAATTTAACATAGGTTAAGAGGTTTGTATATCTTGTAAATAACGAATGCAATATAACATCCAAACTCTTTTTTTTATTTTGCATGAATTCAATGTTTGGATGTACTATATACACTTAAAATGTATATACAACAGTGTATTACAAGTATATACGCTTACAATGTTTGGATGTGTATACTTTTGGATTTATAATATTTATAATCAATACTGGCCAACGGCCGTACCATGCTGAATATACCGGTTCTCGTTAGATCACCGAAGTCAAGCATCATTGGGCGCGGTCAGTACTTTTGTGGGTGACCACCTGGGAACACTGCGTGCCGTTGGCAAATTTGGGACCTGAATGGCCGCGTGTCTAGCGCTCTGGCGCTCGGTGCCATGGATGTTTGTAGTGGTTCGGAATCCACTTTAAGCCGTAGGTCCCGGTCTCCTATGACTGTAAGAGCGTCACGGAGCCAAAGTCAGACTTCTACCTACGGGTGCTCCATCACAACAGAAGCTGCTTCCTTCCCCTTCAATCATGAGTACGTATGGGCTCGTGGGCTTGGCCAGCCAAGTGGGATAAGAAACAACAACAACAACAACATAATCAATACTTCGTTGCTTAATGTTTTATAATCAATACTTGGATGTTTAATGTTTTATAATCAATACTTGGAATCAGTACTTGGATTTTTGGTTGTTATATACAATATAACATCCAAACTCTTTTTTATTTTGCTTTTTTTATGAAACTTTATGGTTTCAGGCTGATTTTCTATCCATAAATAATGTATTTAATTAATCCAAAATGCAAGAGTAGAATGTCTACGATTCTAAAAGAAAACAATTTTAAACCATACAAAAATATTTAACTACTTATTTAGGAAAAAAATATAACAATCAAATAAAAGCAGTTGGTATAATATTTTTTGCTGTTTTTTTTCTAAAATATATTATTATTCTTAGAATTGAAGGCATAGCGTTGAATAGTATTTAGACCAATCTGTACTAATTTTATTTTATTTAGTTTGAAAATGATAGAATACAAATCTTTCTTTGAATCTGATATTTATGTTTATTATTTCTCCTTGAATCTGATATCCATGCTTAATTTTATAAAATGCATTCAGCTATATATCATGCTCGCTCATTCAGCTATATATCATGCTATTATCATGCTCGCCTAGCTGCAGATATTCCGAACCGTTACTTAAACAGTAATAAGCTCCTACTCCGAGCTGCTATTTGTGTTAGTACTTGAAACTTTCATTCGTTGCAATGAATTATTATGTTCCGAATGTAACAACCATTTTAATTAAGATGTAAGATACAGCCTATCTTTCCTGCTAGTCTTATTGAGTTACAAACTCTCTAGGAATTCATACATTATATTCCACATTATTTCAAAGAAATATTTCAGCAATTTAATTCTTTACAGAAATAATGTTTTGGAAAAGTTTCTGTGACTAGTTCAGTAGAAATAGCTTAAATGCATTGCAGTTTAGTTTTTTTCTGGTTTTAGTTTAGTTTTTTTCTGGTCTATTATTAGTTTATATCTTTTCAACACTTCTTTCTTAGTTAATCAAGGTATATTTGACGGATGACACTAAGCTGATAATGAATTTTTTTTTTAAACAATTATTTTATCTTTAGCAATTTATCTCATTCAGGTCATGCATTTAACTAAGTATTTACTATTATTAAACAAATTCAAAACATTTACAAAGTATACATTTAGTTTGTTTGATCGACTGCATTTGTTCGATGGGCAAGAGAGCAAGCAAGCCATTCAAACAAATTCAAAACATTTACAAAGTATACATTTAGTTTGTTTGATCGACTGCATTTGTTCTATGGGCAAAAGATCAAGAGAGCAAGCAAGCCATTCAAACAAATTCAAAACATTTACAAAGTATACATTTAGTTTGTTTGATCGACTGCATTTGTTCGATGGGCAAAAGATCAAGAGAGCAAGCAAGCCATTCAAACAAATTCAAAACATTTACAAAGTATACATTTAGTTTGTTTGATCGACTGCATTTGTTCGATGGGCAAAAGATCAAGAGAGCCATTCAAACAAATTCAAAACATTTACAAAGTATACATTTAGTTTGTTTGATCGACTGCATTTGTTCGATGGGCAAAAGATCAAGAGAGCAAGCAAGCCATTCAAACAAATTCAAAACATTTACAAAGTATACATTTAGTTTGTTTGATCGACTGCATTTGTTCGATGGGCAAAAGATCAAGAGAGCAAGCAAGCCATTCAAACAAATTCAAAACATTTACAAAGTATACATTTAGTTTGTTTGATCGACTGCATTTGTTCGATGGGCAAAAGATCAAGAGAGCAAGCAAGCCATTCAAACAAATTCAAAACATTTACAAAGTATACATTTAGTTTGTTTGATCGACTGCATTTGTTCTATGGGCAAAAGATCAAGAGAGCAAGCAAGCCATTCAAACAAATTCAAAACATTTACAAAGTATACATTTAGTTTGTTTGATCGACTGCATTTGTTCGATGGGCAAAAGATCAAGAGAGCAAGCAAGCCATTCAAACAAATTCAAAACATTTACAAAGTATACATTTAGTTTGTTTGATCGACTGCATTTGTTCGATGGGCAAAAGATCAAGAGAGCCATTCAAACAAATTCAAAACATTTACAAAGTATACATTTAGTTTGTTTGATCGACTGCATTTGTTCGATGGGCAAAAGATCAAGAGAGCAAGCAAAGCCATTCAAACAAATTCAAAACATTTACAAAGTATACATTTAGTTTGTTTGATCGACTGCATTTGTTCGATGGGCAAAAGATCAAGAGAGCAAGCAAGCCATTCAAACAAATTCAAAACATTTACAAAGTATACATTTAGTTTGTTTGATCGACTGCATTTGTTCGATGGGCAAAAAAAGATCAAGAGAGCAAGCAAGCCATTCAAACAAATTCAAAACATTTACAAAGTATACATTTAGTTTGTTTGATCGACTGCATTTGTTCGATGGGCAAAAGATCAAGAGAGCAAGCAAGCCATTCAAACAAATTCAAAACATTTACAAAGTATACATTTAGTTTGTTTGATCGACTGCATTTGTTCGATGGGCAAAAGATCAAGAGAGCAAGCAAGCCATTCAAACAAATTCAAAACATTTACAAAGTATACATTTAGTTTGTTTGATCGACTGCATTTGTTCGATGGGCAAAAAGATCAAGAGAGCAAGCAAGCCATTCAAACAAATTCAAAACATTTACAAAGTATACATTTAGTTTGTTTGATCGACTGCATTTGTTCGATGGGCAAAAGATCAAGAGAGCAAGCAAGCCATTCAAACAAATTCAAAACATTTACAAAGTATACATTTAGTTTGTTTGATCGACTGCATTTGTTCGATGGGCAAAAGATCAAGAGAGCAAGCAAGCCATTCAAACAAATTCAAAACATTTACAAAGTATACATTTAGTTTGTTTGATCGACTGCATTTGTTCGATGGGCAAAAGATCAAGAGAGCAAGCAAGCCATTCAAACAAATTCAAAACATTTACAAAGTATACATTTAGTTTGTTTGATCGACTGCATTTGTTCGATGGGCAAAAGATCAAGAGAGCAAGCAAGCCATTCAAACAAATTCAAAACATTTACAAAGTATACATTTAGTTTGTTTGATCGACTGCATTTGTTCGATGGGCAAAAGATCAAGAGAGCAAGCAAGCCATTCAAACAAATTCAAAACATTTACAAAGTATACATTTAGTTTGTTTGATCGACTGCATTTGTTCGATGGGCAAAAGATCAAGAGAGCAAGCAAGCCATTCAAACAAATTCAAAACATTTACAAAGTATACATTTAGTTTGTTTGATCGACTGCATTTGTTCGATGGGCAAAAGATCAAGAGAGCAAGCAAGCCATTCAAACAAATTCAAAACATTTACAAAGTATACATTTAGTTTGTTTGATCGACTGCATTTGTTCGATGGGCAAAAGATCAAGAGAGCAAGCAAGCCATTCAAACAAATTCAAAACATTTACAAAGTATACATTTAGTTTGTTTGATCGACTGCATTTGTTCGATGGGCAAAAGATCAAGAGAGCAAAAGCAAGCCATTCAAACAAATTCAAAACATTTACAAAGTATACATTTAGTTTGTTTGATCGACTGCATTTGTTCGATGGGCAAAAGATCAAGAGAGCAAGCAAACCATTCAAACAAATTCAAAACATTTACAAAGTATACATTTAGTTTGTTTGATCGACTGCATTTGTTCGATGGGCAAAAGATCAAGAGAGCAAGCAAGCAGCCTGATGAGTAAAGAAGATTTGCTGAGCATTGCACCATATTGTGTTGATACAGTGTCACATCTGAACATGTCAATACGGTGTCGCACTATCCTGTTGAGATGCAACCGCAGGTAAACTTTGAAAGTAAGGTGAGACAATAAATCCTTAAAGACATGGAGTTGGCTGTTCAGTGTATCAGAAATACTATTAGAGACGGGTGAATCATAATGCCAGGTGAAAGACCGGTATGGCGATGCATAAAGAAAAAGTTATGTAATCTCTAGCCGTGACCTTTAATTTTACACCATATCCTTTCACTCTACATTAGTGTATGCCTCTAAAAGTACATAAAATTCCGCACATGAATGTCGCGATATAATCTTTTAAAACAAAGAAACAAACTATAGTATATCACAATAGCCACGATGCCAGACTAGTCACGAGGTGACAGACTGCATCACTTGAAGCTAAGGTATGGAGAGCCTTCTACAGATTGTCTATGCTAACAATGTACTTTTTCACAAGTTTATATTAACGATGTACTTTTTCACAAGTTTATATTAACGATGTATTTTTTCACAAGTTTATATTAACGATGTACTTTTTCACAAGTTTATATTAACGATGTACTTTTTCACAAGTTTATATTAACGATGTACTTTTTCACAAGTTTATATTAACAATGTACTTTTTCATAAGTTTATATTGACAATGTACTTTTTCACAAGTTTATATTAACGATGTACTTTTTCACAAGTTTATATTAACGATGTACTTTTTCACAAGTTTATATTAACGATGAGGGGGGGCCTGAATGGCCGAGTGGCTAGCGCTCTGGCGCTCGGTACCACAGGTTTCGGGTTCGAGTCCCAGCGGTGCCATGGTTATTTGTAGCGTAATAGGATCGTAGAGTGTTGCGGGGGCGTTGTTACTCCGCGTCCGTGGCTTATCTTCAAGTTACACGCGCCACCTGGGTAATGCAAAGTGAGTACGTCTCTGCAGCACTTGCCTTAAGGCATCCAAGACCAAGCTGTCTGTGTTTGCCAGCTGCATTAGAAAGAAAAAAAATATTAACGATGTACTTTTTCACAAGTTTATATTAACGATGTACTTTTTCACAAGGAAGATAGTTTTTGTAGCAACTTTAATGTCTAAAACCAACTTTACCATATTCGTTTCACTGTTTCCTTGAGCCACAATGACAGAGAGGATTTCTGGATATAATTGTTGCTATTGGCGACATTTTACCAGTCTGGTATCAATTGATCCACTGTTTAAAATCGCGTTTCAGGTTTTTGAAAATATGCTTTGTTAGATATTCAGATTTTGGGCTTCCCCCTTTTGCGTTTAGTTCCTCTTGTGACCTATTTAACTGCCTATTGTGACCTATTTAACCTATTTAATTTTCCTCTTGTGACCTAATCTTTTATCTTTCACTTCAATGATACCTTTTGATTAATTAATTAATTTAAGACTCTCAGAAACGACATTCACTTCAAACTACTTCATTCACTTCAGACAGGATTTCTAATATACGTCCATTGTGCGACATGTTGTCAGTTGCCTGATTTGCAAGCATTATTTGTTAATCTATGCGTCCAATTTTGTTTTTATTTGCATCTGATTAACTTCAATAATTACACCATTAGACATCGGTTGAAATCTTTAACCAGCGAGCATATTTTTCAAATTATCCTTCAAATTCTAATGAGCAGTTTAAAAAGGATGATTGACTCTGGTTTTTTTTTTTTTTTTTTTTCAAATCTACAGAGTAAATGTTGTAAAACTCATTTTAATTTACACACGCTAACTCCAATTTTCGAAAGCAGTTTTTTAAAATTTATTATAAATCTTATATTTGCATGCAATAGGGCAATAATGTAGCAATAATAGAATCTGATAACAGAGCTATACAAAAAGCTATCTTTTAAAATCTTCAAAATAGTGCTCATTAATTTTTAAATAGTTAAAATTTTTTAGAGATCTCTGTTAAGTGACAATGTGAGAAATTCGATCATTTCATGATCCTGCACGTGGACGAACAAAATTAATTCAAACTAATTAGAATAAGACTACTAAAATATTTGAAATAAACATCTAAATTAGTTCTATTTGTTATCTGCAAATATTCATTAAAATTTTAATAAGAGTTTTGTTAAGTTCTTATAAACAGACTAACATTGAAATCGTTTTACTAAGATCATCAATGTTTTCATCGATTTTATTTTTTTAGATTTTTATCGATTAATTTGCATGGAAAAACATAATGCCTTATCATTCTATCTTATTGAATTGCAATTGAAATTGATTCTGAAATACAAACATCTTAATAATAAAAGGTGAATATTTTATCATCCAAACTACAAAATAGATTTGAAATATATTCTGTTTAAATCATGAATGCAGTGACTGTGGTCCGCCTTATCATATGCCCACTTTCCTTAAAAATGTAATTGGCTATTATTTAAAAAGATTTTCAGATTTTTATGAATGATTGAAATGAGGAATATGATCCACTTATAGTTTAATAAAAAAAGTAAATATATAACTGTCAGAATTTATCAATCTGTTTTATTCAATTAATAACCTAAGAAAATTTTTTTAAATCTTCTGTTCGTATTTTTTACCCGATCATTTGTTGGAAATCAAAGCTCTCTATCAAGAATAAAATACTCATCTACATTTTATACATGAATCCACGATCACATACGCAAGTCAGATTTGGGGCTCAGCAGCCAAATCAAATTTAGATTGGAAAGTAAAGACTGGAAAATAAAGTTCTACGAATGATTACAAATTCACCTTGGTACTTCAGAAATGATATTAGAAACTCTCTTGATCTTCCCAATATTAGACAATTCATCTTTAATACCTCTAAAAGGTTTTATGACTCTATCCCTTTTACTGGTAATTATGTTCTTAGATCCCTCCCAATTTATGACATTACTCTATTTGAAGATAGAAAGCATCCTAGAACTGTTCTCGATATCCTCAGCTAGTGTTCTCTCCCTATTCTTCTCTTTCTGAAGTAGGGCCTGATGGCCGGGTGGCCAGCTCTCTGGTGCTCGGTACCACAGAGTTCGAGTCCCGGCAGTGCCATGGTTGTTTGTAGTGGTTCGGAATCCACTTTAAACTGTAGGTCCCGGTCTGTTTAACCTATCGTGTGCACAAGATGACCGTAGAGCGACAAACCAAACCAAACTTTCTGAAGTATCATAGAGCAAGCTCCACTTGTTGGTAGCTCTATCATCCTTTCAATTAATTATAATTTCCTATTTTCCTTTTTGGATATATTCGTATATGTTCCTATTCTCCATCTTTTTTAAAATTTTCATATTAATATTAATAAAAAATATGGCATAACAATTCAATGGGCATAGATTAAAGACAATGCTTTCTATAATCAAGAACAGTAAGCATGCGGCTGTTTAGCAGCCAAGAACTTCGTTTATCCTTCAATTGATCTGTTTTATTCTATGATTTCTATTGCATTGAAGACTAGGCCATTGTCTGATGAGAGTTTTCCGGAATTTCTCCCATACAACATGCACGTACAGGGAAGTTATCCCTAAATGTCCTCCCAAATCACCCGTCGGTGGGCCGTTGTAGTATATACAGGACCCACCGACATTTCACCCTCGCTTTCTAACTAGTAAGAGGTGAAGTGGGAGAAAAGACTAGAAAATCAGGTCCTATATTAATCACTTACCAGGCGTAATGTTTTATTTATCACCTCGATATTTATTGCATAAAACAGGCTACATTTTAAAATTAATCCTGAACAAATTAGATGCTAAATAATATATTAAAATGCGCAACCTTGTTCGGATCAACACCTCTTGGCGAACTAACATTTTTAGACATGAATATAATAAGATTGATAAATAAAATAATTCATTTAAATAAAAAATAGCAACATTTAATAAATTAAAATAATTTCGCTTTGTATATAAACTCAAACAGCTTTCACAAGTCTGTGCATCGCTGGTTTAAAACTTCTAACCGAATTCCAGTTACAGTCTTCGCCCAAATTCATGTAAACATTGGAATTTCTCAAAGAAGAATCCCTGCCGTTATCCTAACACGCATGGATAATCGAGTCTAAAAATTCCAAAAACTAATAGAGGATAAAAATAATGAAACCATTCTTCTCTCGCCATTCAGCCAATAAAATCCGAGTTCGAAATCTCACACCACGATCTCCGCCAAACCAAATCGAACACTTTGTTCATTTTTTTCTTCCTTGTGCAAATTTTAGCTAAAAGCTTCCGGATGATTTTCGAAACTTCTATCATCCATCTAACAGCTCTCTACTAGAGCGACTTTTTGAAAATCGTAATCTCTCTAACCGCTTCAATAGTCATTCGAGTATACTATGCAACTGCTTGAATCTCAAAATATTTGGAAAAAGATCTTGCAACTTGGATCATTATATATATATATATTTACGACGGTTATTTGATGTGGCATTAAATAAAGATTTAAACAACTTTTAATAATAACATTTTTCTTGAATCTATTAACATAACATGAATAATTTACCACATCTCCTCTTCTCAAATTGAATTAGAAAATTTCTAATATTGAAATCTTTGAATTTCGAACAACTTTAACAAACTGTTTGTTAAAAAATGTGAAAAAAACGACCTAAATTTTTTGAGATTTTAATTAGGCATCCTTTATTTAACCTGAATGTTATATGTTGATAAATAATTCTCCCAAAGTTTTTTCAGAATTTGAAGTTAAGAGATCGAAATGTTTAAATAAAAATGAGCAAATTTTTAGTGTCATGCCATCTTTCATACATTCCGCAGTTCGAATGGTGCGAAGTACATTGAAGTGTTTTGCTAATCAACGCCAAAATCATCATTTAATGAAGTATCTGTCTGGACATTTGTAGTGTCAATAAAGTTTCAGTTGTTGTAAGCAGTCTAAATATTTTTATTGGTGTTAAATTCTTGTTCAGTTTTAAGCAAAAAACATTCGACGTAAAATTCCTTAAAATCTATTGAACATTTCGAAACGCTAACTACACTCGTGTAAAATGAAATACCATCAAAAATTAGTTTAAAAGAATGAAGCTTAGTCAAAGCAATTTCTAGGTACATATTTATTTGGTTCAAGTTTCAACGTCACGGGCTAAAGCATGAGCGAGAAAACTCATCTAAAAAGGACCATCATTTAAAATAGGAAATTGCGATACATTAATAACGCTAATAATCTCCACAAACTTAAATGCTTGCTTACAAACGCGCAGACATTGTATAGCACAGGTGCCGTGTATTATTTTGGGTGATAGAGTTCCATGCCTGTTACACTTGGTCAGTCAAATCAGCAACTGTCCGTGCTGATTATGAGTGACTCTGGATTTGTTGTCATAATTTCCCAATAATGTCCTATACCTCCATATCTGGTGATCTTGCAGGATAAGGCAACATGTCGACACTCTGTAAAGCACGTTAGGTGACAGCAGGAGTGTGGAACTAGCATTATCCTGTTGGAAAAAGTTCCATGAAATATTGATAAAAAAAGACAGCAAGACCGATTCAATCACCAGTATGACGTACAAAATTGGGTTGATGGTGCTAGGGAGAGACTACCGGAAGCCTCACAGCACTTGATTCTTTATTATCAACGATACGAAGTGTAACCAGGACATCATTGATCACAAGGTTCACTGATAGGTAACTCAAAGAATAGGGTCTGAACATCTATTACGTAGACTCTCCTTTACTCATCAGCAAACATGGTTGCAATGGTGCTAGGATTGTTATATCTGTATTCCATTGTCAGAAGTAGAATTGCTTTCAGAGGTGATCCCCAATTTAAAAAAAGCCGCTATTATTTGTTGTCATTTAACCTGGTAGTCGAGAGTTATGGTATTGAGTGTCATTTCATTTGACAGTTGGATTCCTTTGGTCATCCCTGATTCCCTTACTTCACGACGTCAGTGTTATTCTGTTCCCTGTTGGGTTGGCTTTTGTTTCAATAGCACTCAATATAACTCTTCAACAGAATAATTCCCGGCTACTCATGACAATTATTTTAATTTTTTCTGATTGCCTTCGTTCTTGTCAAATACTTCCCTATCCAGCTAGATCACCAGATCTTTCCCCAATAGAGCCCGTTTGGGATCTGATAAGAAGGCACTTCCTATCATCTCAGCCTTTTTCATTGGTACACTGTATATAGATACATCTTTTGAATAAAACATTTGTTTCCTTTTGTTTAAGTTTTAATCTTTTAAGTGTAATTCTAATATAAAAGTCGAAAGTAGTGGCATATTTTTAAAATTTTGCGTTTCTAACATTCAGAGAGTTCGCACAATATTACATAAACTATGCAGAGAAAGATTTTTCACTTGGAATACATAAACTTTGTTTAAAAAATTATACCTCAACAACGCATAGTGTTCGAGAACAGTGCTAAAGAAAAAGTATGGCGTCGTATACAGTGCATTGATAATGAGCTTTAATAGTAACAGAAAGAGTAGCAATTGTATACGACTTGGTATTTACATTAGAGAGTCTCGAAATAACCATGATTTATATAGAAACATGCATGCGTGCTCCATACAATGGCTGCCATACTTTAAAATAAACATTCTTTTAGGTATGTAGTCCATCACATTGCATTCAGTCAGCTAAATTTTCGTGAAATCTCTCATAGAATTTATCGAATGGAACTGGCATTAAAATAGTAGCACAAACATTCCTAAAACAAATGTTCTTTTTATTAATACAAGTGTTCACAATTCTCAACATATAAATATTTTCTACGAAAGGTAAGAATTCTTAAGTCAACAGATACACTCTAGAATTTCTAATTATGCATGTATGTACGTATTGCCACGCATCTCCGTTAAAATACTTTGTAATAAGTAGACTAATTTTAAGATATACTTTATCACTCAATATTTATTTACATAGCTGTCAATTTTCTTCGTAAGCTAGCTTATTTCCATGCAATAAGAAAAATGTTCGAAAGCCATTTACCATCGTCAGCTTCACAGAGCAGAAAATATCTAATCACTTCCATTGGATATCCTTTACTATACTTATGTTACTTTTATTTCTTTAAAAACTGAATGTTTCAGAATGAAGGCATTGATGTCATTTCATTCTGTTTCTATGCAGCATAAAATTGGTTCTTCCATAATATCTAATTTTGCCATTATATACCTTTAACTTATATCCAACTATATTATAGAAATAACATAGACTATAATGTCTTGAAAGTACGCATCTCTTGACAAAGCAATTTTCAAAATATTATAGCTATTGTCTTTTGTTGACTTTGTAGGTACTCCTCATATTTCCTCACTGTTTTACATTTTTTTCTTTCTTGGTCACTTTGACTTCATTATTTTGATGTACCACTGTGTGCAAAAAGTAAGACCAATTTTCAATTTAAATTTTTCGGGCATTTGGTATTTCAATTTTTTTTTTCTTTTTCAGGTTGTTGGCACTGTCCTTGACATCTGTGTGAACCTTTACATCAAAATATTCATTAGTGCTTGAGTTAAGCTTGGTTTTGTGAGATTCTAAAACTGATTCCGGCGATTTTTGAAATGTCTCTTCAATCGACTCAAAACGGCGTCCCCGGAGTGGTATTTTGAGTTTAGGGAATAGCCAGAAGTATCACGATGCTAAATCAAGTGAATAGGGTGGTTGTGGAACGATATGGGCTTCATTTTTGGCAAAAAAGTCACGAAGAATCAATACAGTGTGAGTTGGCGCATTCAGCGTTTTCGGTACCAATCGAAATTTGACTCGTTTGAGGCCCAAAATGGAATTTACCGATCCTTTTGAAATTCCAACATCATCATCAAGGCCTCTAATTGTAAATCGACTGTTTGCAAGCACCAAATCTAATTTTTTGGACGTGAGCTTCTTCGGTTGAGGTTGATGGTCGATCAGAAGGCTCTTCGTCTTCAACGCCTTCTCTGCCTTCTTTGAACTGTTTATACCACTTCTAAACATTTCTTTCCGATATAGGACTGCTCACCGAATGCCTTCTGCAGCATTCTATACGTTTCCGCAAACAAAATTGAATGCAAGTTCTTTGCTCAATTAATTCAGACATTTCAAAAATCGCCGAAATCAGTTTTAGCGTTTCACAAAGCCAAGCGTAACTCAAACACTAATGAATATTTTGACGTCAAATTTCACACAGATGTCAAGGACAGTGCCAGCAACCTAAAAAAAAAAAAATTGAAATTCCATAAGCCCCGGGAATTTTAAATTGAAAATTGGTCTTACTTTTTGGACACAGTAGTACTTCTCCCTAAACCTCTCCTAAAGAATGGCACTCAAAATTAATTTTATGTTGTTTTGAAATAAAATGAAATATTAATTTTTACAATATAAATGTAAATTTCATATTTTTTTATTTTAATTGTATTAAATTATATATCAAATATTACAATTAAAATTTCTTCCTTGTATTTTTTAAATATTTTATATTTTAATGCCTATTTAGCAAACGTGATTTGATTAAAATAATAATAATAATAACTTTTTAAAATATATTCTGTTGAGAAAAAATTGCAAAGTTAAAAATTCGAATTTAGAAAATTTCAAAAGAAAATTTATTAGAATTTTTAATTTAATTTGAAATGAATGTTTCACACATTCTCGCAATTAGGAAATTAAGCAGAAAAAAGATAAATGTTGCACAAAAATGTAGTAAAAAAATGTTAATAATAATAATAAAATAGTAAATGTTAAAAATATCCTTTTTTATTAGTTTTAATATATGTACTATTTATTTAACGTTTCGTTAATAATCGCATCGTTTGATAATTTTTATAAATTTGATTTAGTGATTTCCTTAATTGGAAACATTTTTTTTAAAATTTAAATGATAATAAAATAATAATTGTTAAAATAATGTTTACAATGAATAAAATCACAAAATCAAATTTATAAAAATTACCAAACGATGCGATTATTAACAATGATTTCATTCATTAGAAACATTTTTTCTTTAAATTTAAATAATAATAAAATAATAATTGTTAAAATAATGTTTCCAATGAATAAAATCACTAAATCAAAATTATGAAAATTTCCAAAAGATACGACTATTAATGAAGCATTAAATAAATGAGTACATACATTAAAACTAATAAAAAAAGGATGTTTTAAATAAAAACTATTAAAACGCCAGGAGAACAAATTATGCAATTTTTAAGTAATCGAAAGGAGAAAATATGAACGTTAATAAGAATATTTAAAATGAATATAAAATAAACTCATTTTATCATGATTGAAAATGAAGATACTATTTATGAAATTGTGTAACAAAATATGAGTAGGATTTCTTTTAAGAAAATTTCAATAACCTTAGTAAAAAATAATTTAAAAAGTATTGCTTCATTATTATAATAGTTTAATAGAAATTTAATTAATTTCAACGCATAAAATTTAAAATTCCCTTAATTAATTAAATTGTAATTTAAAATATTGTTTCGTTATTGCAAAAGTCTTTCCTTTTAATTCCGCTTACCACAATTTTTTTAGTTTAATTATTTTTAATTGAAAAGTTTACGTTATCTTATTAAAAGAATAAAAATACTAAATAATAACTCTTTTATCTCTAAATAATTTCTCTTTTATCTCTAAATAATTTCTCTTTTAGTTAATTGTATTATAAAAGTTTAAAAAGAAAATTTTGCCGAAATTTGCATAAACGAAGTTTTTATTTGAAGAACGTTTTTATTAAATTACAATCTTGCAAAAATTTACTTCATTTCATCAATACAAAAAAATAATCAGTACAGAATAAAAAAATATTTGCCTTCTTTAACATCACACTCTGACATCGACTGAAAAATCAATATTTAACAGAGCTGCTTTAAAACAAAGTTCATTAGTCCATAAATGCTTATTGATATAGTTAAAAACCAATTGTTTTTATTGTAACGTTCTACTTGCTCCGATAATTTAAAATGCCTATAAAACAAGTAATATAAAAAATATATACTTTAAAGTCAATCCCTTTTTTTTTTCACTATATTGCAGAAAGTCCTTTATAAATAATTTTCATTCATTTTTTTAAGTTTATCTATTATTTTCCCCGAAAATAAAAATGTTATTTAATTTTGAACGCTGCGTTTTACAAAAATCAATGTCTTCTAAATATTCGAAATATTTGCATTCAAAATCGAGAGGAATTCCAATCTTATTTAGTTTTCTTCCCTCTTTCTCGAGAATGTTTATTCCTTCATTTGGCAATCCTTTTTCTTATTGACGCTCTTTATTTCCGCAATAAGCAGCTCCTGATTTCGGGATGTTTTGATGATTTCTTTTCAAATCTTGAATAGTTTTCAGTTCATTATTAGAAAGTTATATATTTTTTTTTATACTTTTAAAGGGAAATATAAGAGATTTCAGCTTAGCATAATTTAAAAACTCGCAACTCCGTTGATTTTTTTAATTCTTATTCAATAACAAGTAATATATAAAAAAAAAAAAAAAAAAAAAAATTAAAGTCAATTCCTTCTTTTTTTTACTATATTGCAGGAAGTCCTTTATAAATAATTTTCATTCATTTTTTTTAAGTTTATCTGGCGCCATCTATTGGTAGATATATGCAACTTAAATCTAAGAAAAACTAAAATTAATTAATTAAATTTAATTACTGAATTAATATTTGAAAAAACTGTATTAACATCAAGTGTCATCCACTACAAGTTAAAAAAAATGCATTTGAACTTGAATAGATGAATAAAAAGTATTTTATTAACGATTGAAAACTATTATTTTATTAACGATTGAGGGGGGGTGAGCTAATAGAAGGAATAAAAAAAAAAAAAATGACAATTTTGGGTGGTGTCACAGTGAGTTTTAACCATTTATCGTTCACTTCATCAGAGAAGATTGCTATTAAAGATTATATTGATAATATATAGTACAATTGAGATAAAATAATAAAAATTATACATTTATTATTATTTAAATAAACGATTTTAATTTTTATCATTAAACAATGTTTTTCAATAAAACCACGCAAATATTTTTGACTGTTTTCGTTGTACTTACAAAAAATAAAAATTTTTCAGTTAATAAATAAAAAGGTTGAAATTTTGGATAACTAAATGGTTTTTGTAATAAAATTAAGTGTGTATGGTGTTCATTATAAGTTGAATCGCCTGCAATGAAATTCTGGATTTTTGCAACGGAAAAATTCGAGTTAACATTTAATGAACAATGTAAATAACTTTTAAATCATCTACTTTGCACTGTTTTAATTCCTTTTATTTAATTCCCTTCGAACTATTTGCAGAAATACTACTTTTGTGAGGATCTAATGATAATTACGAAAATTATTAAGCGTGTTCCATTTTTTGGGGACTGGGAAAAACGTGTTATATATAACACGTTTTCATAGTACACAGTAATCATAGTACACAGTAAACTTCCTTTATCTTGAAAAAAATTTGTGAAAGAAAAAAGATACAAATATGTAAGTGAGATATCGATGTAGTAAGAAAACTGCTCTGAGGCTAAGGTAACATAGCAAAACCTCTAGTGGCAAAATTTAGAAGAACGAATGAATTTGTAATGCACGTCGATATTTATATGATTGCAATAACACGTAATATAAAAAAGAAATTTAAAGTCAATTCCTACTTTTTTCCCACTATATTGCAGAAAGTCCTTTATAAATAATTTTCCTTCATTTTTTTTAAGTTTATCTGGCGCCATCTATTGGTAGATATACGCAACTTAAAACTAAAAAAAAACTAAAATTAATTAATTAAATTTAATTACTGAATTAATATTTAAAAAAACTGTATTAACATCAAGTGTCCTCCATTACAAGTTAAAAAAAATGTATTTGAACTTGAGTGGATGAATAAAAAGTATTCTATTAACGATTGAAAATTTGAACAAGATATATATAGGGAGAGTGTGAGCTAATAGAAGGAATTGAATAAGACATTTTCAATGCTGAGAAAATGTATACGGAGATTCTTAACAGTTCTTAAATGTTTTTTTTAAAAGAATATTGTTGGGAATGGTGAAGTCTTCGAATATATATGTGTCTTAAACTTGTTGTCGCTGGGAGTCAGTTTGACACTTTTTTTTTATCTGCCAACATCGAAATGTATTACCATAAGCACCTTTATGCAATAAATTGAGTGTATTTACTCATACTTATGCTTGTTCTCTTCTAATATTGGCAGAAAATGGCACATATAAAATTTGGACATTTCAGGTTACACCAGAAAAAGGCATCTCATGAGCATAAACTACAGATATGGTTTCATACTAAATAATTAACTGGAAAAACTTCTCTGTAACTGGAAAATTTGTCGTCTTTTTAGTTTTCAATTTTCAAAAAATTCTTTCCTAAATTTCACCCCCAGGAGGCTAACAATTAGTTAAATTAATTTGGGTGTGGTCCCTTTGTCCCCATCTCCTCAGCATTGGTGTATCTCTTTCCGCTCTTAAGAGATTTCAGGATCAAAAGACATACACGACAAAGTTGGCATAAGTGCATTGTGTCCGGAGAGGATTGCTTTGAAGGCGATGAAATAAATTTGGACTAATATATATATATATATATATACTACTGTGCCCCAAAAGTTAGATCAATTATTATTTTTTTCAAAAACTCTTTATTTATTATTCCAAATTTATTTCATCGCCTTCAAAGCAATCCTCTCCGTACACAATACACTTATGCCAACTTTTTTTACAATCCCCAATGCATACTAAAAAGTCATTGGCAGGGATAACCTTCAAAGCGCGCGGCGATTCACGTTGAATCTCTTCAATCGATTCAAAACAGTATCCCCGGAGTGATCTTTTGAGTTTAGGAATAGACAGAAGTCCCATGGTGTGAACACGGTGGTTGTAGAACGACATGGGTTTCCTTTTTGGCGAAAAGATCACGAAGAATCACTGCAGTGTGAGCTGGCGCAATCAGTGCTTTCGGTACCAATCGAGATTTGAGGCCCAAAATCGAATTCGCCGATTCTTTTGAATTTCCAACATCATCAGCAAGGTCTCTAATTGTAAATCGACTGTTTTCAAGCACTAATTCTTTAATTTTTTGGACGTGAGCTTCGTCGGTTGAGGTTGATGGTCGACCAGAGGGCTCTTAGTGTTCAACGCGTTCTTTGCCTTCTTTGAACTTTTTATAGCACTCGTAAGCATTTCTTTCCTATATAACACTGCTCACCGAATGCCTTCTGCAACATTCTATACGTTTCCGCAAACAAAATTGAATGCAAGTTCTTTGCTCAATTAATTTAGACATTTCAAAAATCTCCGGAATCAGTTTTAGCGTCTCCCAAAGCCAAGCGTAACTCAAACACTAATGAATATTTTGACGTAAAATTTCACACAGATGTCAAGGACAGTGCCAGCAACCAAAAAAAGAAAAGAAATTGAACTTTCATAAGCACCGATAATTTCACAGTGAAAATTGGTCTTTTTTTGTACACAGTAGTATATATCTTCTCACCAATTGCATGTTAAGTTTCCCTAGCGAAAAACTGAACCTAACTTTTATCCTATTTTTGTCATTGGCGATTTCCTGGGCATCTTGTTTATCTCCCCATAAATAGTTGCTTGTTTGTGTCACGTGACTCAAATTTTGTTATAAAACCAGCTGCACTACCGAATTGTCATTTATTAGTTTTATTTCATACCGACTTGGATTATTTCATACCGACTTTGGATCCAGTTGTCAAGCGAGTAGAAATAATATGATTTATAATGTCCTGATACACGTATTCTTTGTATTATTTGATATGTATACGTATCTATCCTTTGATAAAGCTATCTTCGCATATCATAATCAATTTCTTATGGGGTTTTTTGTGATTTCCTGGAACAACATGTTTATCTCTATAGTTTTGTATGTGTGTATTATATTTTCTTTTTTAATCTGTATCCACAGTTTTTGTCATTTACCATTCAATGTTTGTATAGTAAAACTAGGTTTTTTTTAACGATTTGTGTGTGTGGTATATGAAAAAATTCCATCAAATGCATACTAAAAGTAAAAGTTAATTAAAAAATGTAACTCGAAAAGAAAACAACAGATTATTGTCAAAATAACATGCAAATTAAAAAATAATCCAACAAAGGGCTTGCCTGATATTATTAATTAAAAAAGGTAACTCGAAAAGAAAACAACAGATTATTGTCAAAATAACATGCAAATTAAAAAATAATCCAACAAAGGGCTTGCCTGATATTATATAATCCCATTACCACGAATGTTATTAGATGTGAGGTATGATGAGGTTTTGATTTTAAAAAATTTTAATTTTAATTTTACATATTTTCTATGTGGTATGTGGACTTTTTTATGTGGTCCCTATTTACCGTATAACTTTTTTTAAATGTGTTACGTGGTCGTGTTTCTGATTCTAAACTTTTTAAGTATATCATATATATGCAATAACCTTATAATATACTTAATTAAATCAATTTAAAGTTTTCTTTTTCTTATTACAGGTCAATTTCCTTTCGTGACCTACATAGTATCCAGTACTATAAATTCTGATCCTAGAAGAATTATTCTGCAGCTTCGCAGTCAAACAACAATCTCGCCCAACTGTGAGCAAGTGCAACACACAGGTAAATCGCATCGACTTATCTGTTCAGAACATAATCTCCAAGGATCAGATAATGCTTACCATGACTTACTGTATTTTCTAAGTAATAATTTGCGAAACATAACTGGTCAAAACATAACATCAAATGGCTGTTTATATTATGTTTTTTGAATCTTTTATATATTCTTTTGGAAGTAACTTTTTACTTTGCAATCAATGTGTTTATATTTTTTTTTTCGATTTCAAATAAACAAGGTGATTATTTAAACTTGAAGCAGACATCGCCCCAGCCAGTGCAACATTAGAGAGTTTTTGCATATCGTACGTTAGTTACCGTAGGACGTCCGTTAGCTTTCTCTCCCTAGCGTGCATGCTCATAGGAAATTATGTTTCCTAGTTGTTTGAATCTTCCTTAAAAGATTAAAGTATTTATAAATCGTTATTTTGGCTTCCAGGCTTAATTTGGGCTTATAAACTCATAACATATGAAAAATTGATCAAAATTATTAGCATACTGATTAATATTCAATATTTATCCCATTTCAAAATTGAGCAACTTTTGAGTCTTCTGTGTAAGTTAAAACCAAATGTTTAATCTTTAATTTTATAATTTTTTTACTTTATTCTTCCTATTTACCAGCTCATAAAGCATAATGCCAAAAATCAACATTACAGTAAAGCAATCAACTTTTGCGATCGATTATATCATGGTTATTATTCTAATACCGTTCCTATTCCACCTCCCTTCCCACATTTTTTTCTTCCAATTCTTGTAATCATTTGGATTCCGGTTTATCCAAGGATCAGATTTCAAATTTTTGCTTTCGAAGAAAGAAACGAAAAAGATATGTTATTCATTGCCTGCAGAAATCGATGAGATCATTTTCTGGAAAGGGAAAAAAAACTTTTTCTGAACATGAAAGTAGATCGAATTTTCTGCGAATGTCGATAGAAATGTTTCTTTTTCTTATAAATGTTCATTAGAACAACATTCAAAGTATTTATGGATATTATGGGCACTTTAGTTTATTATGTAAATACAGACATTATGCTGACATAATCTACTTAATTCTATATAAAAATGAAATAACAGACATTCGTAAAAAATTAAATGAAAGGCATATCGAAGTAAAAAAAAAAACCTTTTCTGAACATTAAAGTAGAACGAATTTTCTGCGAATGTCGATAGAAATGTTTCTTTCTTTTATAAATGTTCATTAGAACAACATTCAAAGTATTACAGGCACTTTAGTTTATTATGTAAATACTGACATAATCTACTTAATTCTTTATAAAAAGTAAAAAAGTAAATAAAAGGCATATCGAAGTAAAAAAACCTTTTCTGAACATGAAAGTAGAACAAAATTTCTGCGAATGTCGGTAGAATTGTTTCTTTTTCTTATAAATGTTCATTAGAACAACATTCAAAGTATTTATGGATATTACGGGCACTTTAATTTATTATGTAAATACTGACATTATGCTGACATAATCTACTTAATTCTTTATAAAAATGAAATGACAAACATTCATAAAAAATTAAATGAAAGGCATATCGAAGTAAAAAAACCTTTTCTGAACATGAAAGTAGAACGAATTTTCTGTGAATGTCGATAGAATTGTTTCTTTTTCTTATAAATGTTCATTAGAACAACATTCAAAGTATTTATGGATATTATGGGCACTTTAGTTTATTATGTAAATACTGACATTATGCTGATATAATCTACTTAATTCTATATAAAAATGAAATAACAGACTTTCGTAAAAATTAAAATTAAGTAAAAAAAACCTTTTCTGAACATGAGAGTAGAACGAATTTTCTGCTAATGTCGATAAAAGTGTTCCTTCTCTTATAAATGTTCATTAGAACAACATTCAAAGTATTTATGAATATTATGGGCACTTTAGTTTGTTATGTAAATACTGACATTATGCTGACATAATCTACTTAATTCTTTATAAATATGAAATGACAGACATTCGTAAAAAAATTAAATGAAATCATGTCGAAGTAAAGACGAGATGAAAGTAAATCTAAATTGCGAATTTAAAAATGTCTTTTAACAGAAGAAGGTGTAAAAATACATGATACACTTAAATAAGCATTATTTGTATGCTGCGTGATATCTGACCCAGCGTAAGCTGAAAAAAAATCTTTTATGTTTACTGTTACAAATTAACAAAGGGCAATCGAAATTTGTTTGTCACATGATATGTATATAGCAAAATAAACAATTCGATCCCAATATACATATGATATGATGGATGAAATTAACTTAAGTTGATGAAAGATAGAAGAAATTAACTTAAGTTGATGAATGATAGATGAAATTAACTTAAGTTAATGTATGATCGATGAAATTAACTTAAGTCGATATGATTAACTTAAGTTGATTTATGATAGAGGAAATTAACTTAAGTTGATGTATGATAGAAATTAATTTAAGTTGTTGCAAACAGGCATAGATTGGTACATTGATTAATCTGCGTTCACTTAAGAAATTTTACGTTCTCTTTTTTTCTTTTTCAATTTTATGGTTTATCAAAAAGGTTTTATTTCTAATGGCAGGCTACAAAAAGCAATAAAATAAAAAGAACACAAGGAACATAAAAACCACAACGAGAATTATCAAAAAGTTGATTTATTCATTTTATAAAAATTTCAATTCCATTATTCCAAAATTCATCATCTAGGATGAAAATAATAATTTCAATGCAGTATAAAGCAAGACCAAAAAATGTAGTTAAATAACTACAAAACAAATATTTTTCCTTGACTTATCACTACAGGAACAATTATTCATAACTATTCACTGTACTTTATTTCATTACTTATTATTATTACTCAAAACACTAAGCTTCGTCTGGAATAGTTATTAAATAGAAAACATAAGCACAGTAGAAGCCTTTTTTTCTCTTCATTTTTATAATTACGCTATCAAAGAAAGTTTTTAAAGGGTTATTTCAAATAATCTTTGTTTTCAAACTCCTCTAGATAAGAAAATAATGAGAATTTTTTAGACGAATTATCAAAATAAAATTGCTTACAATAAATACAATAAGTAACGAACACTGACACACATTGATTTTGTGTCGGTAATCCTGTATCTTGGATCAATGAAGGCTTTTATTGATCAACATTTTAGGAATAGACCTGCTCAGATCTTCCCTAGGTAACTACAAAAATTAGGACTTGTATGTTGAGCTGGCTGAAAGTATGTTAAAAAATAGATATTCAATTTACTTTTATAGCTTAAGAAAGGATTTGTTTTACAAAGAAGACAAAATGATAATTAAATACAGTACATAAAATCGATGAAATTTTAATACAATATTTTTCATCATAATCAAATAGGTTAAAATCTACCTATTTATTACATGGGGGGGGAATATAGAAATTTGAATCAACCTTCTTTTCATTATTGATAGCTTTTACGGTTCTATTTTTGACACGATTTAAAAAATTGGAGAATAAAAAATTTTTGATTGGTATTTATAATCATACTTATTACAGATAGGTTTGTCATTTACGGATTGGAATTACATTTGTCATGTATAGATTTTTAATTATTTTTTTATTTTGCAAACTATGATGATAAAAAATGAACAGCACAAATTTATTTAATAAAATCGTAATTTATGGAATGAAAAAGAGAACATTTATTAATTAAAATACATAAACATATATTCCATCTAAGACTCACAAGCATAGTAAACTAGTAGTAATGAACTGTCTTTTACTATGGTAAAATATGGACAGTTGACGCATTTTTCGGGATATTTTTTATAAAATTAAAGCTTTAAGTTACGTTTATTTGAATTCTGTTAAGCAAGGCTGCACAGACCACTTAATTTTGTATCTTTTAAATTGAATAAATTTGGTCAGTTAAAGAAAACATATTTTGATGATAGAGCTGATGATACATTTTCCAGCCCTTTCTTGTCAAAATAAAAAGCAATCAAATATTAGAATAATACGTTTATGCTAGTTTTTTCAATTCCTACTATTAGTTCACACTCTCCCTATATATATCTTGTTCAAATTTTCAATCGTTAATAAAATACTTTTTATTCATCCACTCAAGTTCAAATACATTTTTTTGGACTTCTAGTGGATGACACTTGATGTTAATACAGTTTCTTCAAATATTAATTCCTTAATTAAATTTAATTAATTAATTTTAAGTTTTTTTTAGATTAAGTTGCATGTATCTAGTAATAGATGGCGCCAGATGTAAGAGAAAAATGTCAACTTTATTTGTAAAGGACTTTTCTGCAATATAGTAAAAAAAAAAGTAGGAATTGACTTAAATTTTTTTTTATTTGCATTACTTGTTTTCAAGGAACTCATCTTTCAAACTGGGTGATAGGATCTGAACCGTTTTATCTGTAGGAGATACTCTGACATTAAAATGTCGCTGATGTTTTCTCTGTGTTTTAATAATTGGTCTTTCACTGAAGAAATAAATTCAATGAGTTTTACAAAATGGTGAACAATTTTAATCTCCTGTAGATACTCTATAAAACAAAAAACAAAAGAAAAAAGACTGAACACGAACTAGTTATGACTGGTTAGTTTTCAAACACTTCAATCTTTCAGTGTCTACCTTCTATTTAAGTGAAACGAAAAGTGTACAACAACTATAAACATAATATGATATGGTATAAAACGATATTAAATGTCATGACAGCATTTTGTTAATAAAATTTAAAATAACAAAATGTTATTGTTTAAAGTACAATAATAGATGCAGATGTTAAATAATTTTTTGAGAGATGAAATTGGATATTGAAGACAAGTTGTGTCGCCATCTATAACGCTTGTTTTAGCAAGATTATCTGCTGGCTCATTGCCATAATAGATTGTATATCCGTCCAAATTGTTACTATAATATTTAGAATTTTCGAAAATTTCAATGCTTTTTTTGATACTTAGAAGGTCAACTTGGAGGATGAAGTTGTTTTTGGAAAGTGTTTCATTCTATTTGTGAATTAATTTGTCATATTTGAAGCAGTAAAATGTGTAGTCAGAATCAGCTCCAGTTTTAGAATCATCTGTGAAAACATTAGTTGAAGAATTATATTTGGATTCTTTATGTATGCTGATTTTAAAATCTGTGTTAAAATTTGCTCTGTGTATCTCAAAACCTTTTAATTTTTCCTCATAGTTATTTGGATTAAAATTAGGATCATGGGATGTAGATGGATTTATATTTTGGATGAAAATAGCTTCATATTAAAGTCAGTCTTACAAATGTAGTATTCGAATAACCATTTGCAAAGATGTTGTTCGAAGTGAGCGATATGTTTCAGTAATATAAAGTAGAAATGGTCATTTAAAGTAAGTACAATTGTTAGTCTGATTGAGTGTCCATATTACTGAACCATGAAAACGAATGTGCTATATCAGGGGTCTCCAAACTTTCCAGTCTTAGGGCCATACTGTTTACTCCAGTAAGTACCAAGGGCCAAAACCATTTTAATTTTTCTGCCATTATCTATAATTTCCAGATTTATACATTCTTAACACCGAGTTATTATTATAGTTGTTATGCTTAAGTTAAATTTTCTGCGTATTATGTTTGTCATTAAGCTTTACCAAGCAAGTAAATAAAACCGAGTTATTATCATTCTGTATTTTTTATCCAACTTATTACAGCAACAATAAGCTATTCGCTGTCGCGGGCCGGACTGATGACACTGGCGGGCCGTAGTTTGGAGACCGCTGTGCTATATGATTGTTTTCTATAGTGCTTTATTGATTTTGAACTTTATTATTTTTATTCCCCACCTGTTGCTGGCAATTCTGTCAAGATGATTGAGCTTTTCTATTACTTTGGTTGATTGTCCTTTAAGATGGGTAATCCAGTTACGTTTTCAACTAGTATAAAGCCAAAAACTTGAGGCTTTCATTATGCGTATTGGACTTTAATTCCAGTGAATTTTTAGCTAGGTTTTTAATTTTCGGAATAGAACTCAATTAATTTTCCATTAAAAAAGTAAGATAATGTTTTTTTCCTATGTTTTTAATTTACTTAGAACTATAGCCACGAGTTATTTAGGTCATTCTCTTGTTTTAACTGGAAAAACTACTTCATAATCCGACAAGTCATTCCATAACTGTCCGACAATCTGTCCTAGCATCTACGTCTGTACAACTGCATTCATTACACACACACACATATATATATATATATACAAGTTTGTAGTATATATATATATATATATATACAAGTTTGTAGTATATATATATATATATATATATACAAGTTTGTAGAGCAAAGAAGTGTCTTCTCAGTAAAGAAATAAGACCCAAGGCTTAGGCCACACACACACAAATATTTTTATCCTCAATAGATGAGAACTTGTTACGCAACATAAAACTTTTTTTTAAAATGTATAAACCTTTCTAAAGTATTAATAAATTAGGATTTTTTAATAATTTTTTTTCAGAATGTAAACAATATAGGATAGAGGGAAGGAAAGATAAAGACAAGACAATAAAAAAGGAAGACAAAGATAAGACTATATAAAAGGAAGACAAAGAAAAATAATTGATATCAATTCTATCTTTTATATCATTCATTATATATATATATATATATATATATATATATATAAATATAATGAATATAATGAATATATATATATATATATATATATTTCTTTGTCTTCCTTTTTAATTGTCTTGTCTTTATCTTTCCTTCCCCCTATCCTATATTGTTTACATTCTGAAAAAAAATTATTAAAAAATCCTATTTTATTAATACTTTAGAAAAGTTTATAGATTTTTAGAAAAAGTTTTATGTTGCGTAACAAGTTCTCATCTATTGAGGATAAAAATATTTGTGTGTGTGTGGCCTAAGCCCTGAGTCTTATTTCTTTACTGAGAAGACACTTCTTTGCTCTACAAACTTGAAGAGGAAAAACCACTCGAAAACACTCAATTCTTTTCAAAATAATATATTAAAACCTTTATCAAATCCTGAATCTCGGTTGGAAGGGCTTTTTTTTTTGTTTGAATTCCTTTTAAATAAATCTCCACTAAAAGACCCTTACTCGTATTTCTGCTCAACTTATATACGACAAAAATAACCTGCTAAGTAGCTTTAGATCCTTAATCCTAGTCGCATGACACGAAGATTAAAGTGGATTTTATTGTGAACTAGCTGATATGACCAGGCGTTGCTCGGTTACAAATAATCCACACAATTCTAGTTTTCATTCATGGAATTAAAAGTGTTCATGAATATATCCTTCATCTTAAATTTAAAACTCTTTTTATTTTTATCTATAACAAACACATTGATATAAAAAATTATTATTATGTAGTACAAGAATAAAAACTTTAGTATCTAAAACAGGAATGCTTAATACGGGAATGAACATTTAAATAATAATATTTTCATTTTGTTTAGTTGTCCTGTCTAAAATAAACATAAGAGTGTCAATTATAAATATCAGTTTTAATTAATTTAGTTTAATGAGAATTAAACTACATAATAAATAATTAATTAATTAGTAATAATAATAAAGTTATAATAATATTAAATTATTAATTATAAAGTAATAAATAATTAATAATAATAAAATTTTATACTACTGTGCCCAAAAAGTAAGACCAATTTATATTTTTTTTCTAAAACTCTTTATTCTTATTTTCCAATCCTTAATGTATGCTAAAAAGTCATCGGCAGGGATGGCCATCAAAGCGCGCGGCGATTCACGTTGAATCTCTTCAATCGATTCAAAACTAGGAAATAGCCAAAAGTTGCACGGTGTGAATACGGTAGTTGTGGAACGATTTTTTCCAAAATATTTTTTTTTTCTTTTGAAATACAGTTCATATTACTTTCTGAAACTAAAATTTAAGATATAAATAATAAATTAGACATTATTTATTTATTAAATTTTTTTTCATAAGAATTCTTTCATTTTTCGTATCATAAAAAAGTAAGGCACAATCTTTTTATTATAAATCCATTTTATTTGCATAGAAGCAAACTTATGTTGATATAGTCTACTAATATCTTATTGGAACCAAAACATAAACTAAAATATATATAGTCAATAGAAAACAACCTTCCTTGTAGAAAAATGTTATTTAATCTATTACAGAGAGAAAAAATAGAAAATAAGGCAATTTTATTATTGCAATTCATTAATGATGTTTTTACATTATTTCAGCTTCAGAATTTTAAGTGTAAAAAGTGTCCGCTAAATGCAGCTTTGTAGAAGCTTTCTACTTTATACTATTAGTTCACACTCACCCTATATATATCTTGTTCAAATTTTCAATCGCTAATAAAATACTTTTTATTCATCCACTCAAGTTCAAATATATTTTTTGAACTTGTAGTGGATGACACTTGATGTTAATACAGAAGTCAATGCAGATTGCAGATTTTTCAAATATTAATTCATTAATTAAATTAAATTAATTAATTTTAGTTTTTTTTAGATTTAATTTGCATGTATCTAATAATAGATGGCGCCAAATATAAGAGGAAAATTGCAACTTTATTTGTAAAGGACTTTTCTGCAATATAGTGAAAAAAAGGTAGGAATTGACTTAAAAATTTTTTTTTTTTATATATTACTTGTTTCTTGAATATAAGCCGAGGAAAAATTCAAGAAAAAATAACAAAGAAAACCTTATTATAGTGCAACAATACATAAATCTTTACACATCTACCTCAACCAATTAAAAAGATTTGACAATCTTATTTATGATCAGAAAAGAAGGCAAAGACATGATTTATAACAACATCTGCAACTAATTAGCAAATTTTTCTCTTGGAAATGAGATTTTTGTGTTGTGGTATCCAATAATTCTTGTTTATATATTCGATGGTTTCCTTGTATTTAGTTTATTTAAACTTGTTCGTGTGTCCATGATTGGTTTTTAATTAACGTTTCTTTTTTAAATGAAAAAAAGCATAAATAATGAACTCTCTTATTTGCGAGGTGTTCTTTCAAACATTTATAAATCCCTTCTAGGTGTTTTAAAAAAATGAGAACAAATATTTTTTACTGAGTAAACAAAAAACTGCATGTGGAATTCATAAAGTAAAGAACGAAGAAGAAGAAAGTAAATAATTAAAAACTTTCTTCGCACCTGAAATTTGAAAGATTGTTTCAGTAAAATTCAAGTTGTTTTTTCCAAGAAGTTTTTTTTCATTAAAATGTATTTCAGTAAGGTTATTTAAAGCCATCAATGATCGAAGAATGATTGATATCATCAATGATCACAATGTTATCAATAGTCACTTATTCTATCCTGAAATAAATGTCTCAGAAGAAATAAACAGAAATATTTTTTCCAAAATAATTTGTTTTCCTTCTGTAATACAGTTCATATTATTTTCTGCAACTAAAATTTAAGATATAGATCATAAATTAGTCATTATTTATTTATTAAAAAAATTTTCATAACAAATTTTTCATAAAATTTCTCTCTTATAAATTTGTGATCGAAAATTTGTAAGAGAAATTGGCTAAATTTCAAAGATGTAAAAAAGATTAAATTTCAAAAGATCACATTTTTTTAATTTAATGCGAAATGTTTATAAACTACGATCTCTTAATGTAAACATTTAATTTTCTTTTCCAAGAATTTTTCTAACAAATATACTAAATAATCAATAATTTGTAAAATAAAAATACTGTAGTAATGAATTTTAAATCTACAATATTTTAATATTAGGGCCTGAATGGCCGAGTGGCTAGTGCTCTGGCACTCGGTACCACAGTTTCGGGTTCGAGTCCCGGCGGTGCCATGGATGTGTGTAGTGGTTTGGAATCCACTTTAAACCGTAGGCCCCGGTCCTAATAGGATCGTAGAGCGTTGCGGGGGCATTATTACTCCGCGTCCGTGGCTTATCTTAGAGTTACACGCACCCCCTGGGTAATGCAAAGTGAGTAATGTCTGTGCAGTGTTTGCCTTAAGGCATCCAAGACTAAGCTGTCTAAGTGTTTGCCAGCTGCATTAGAAAAAAAAATATTTAATATTAATACTGATTTTATGGCTTACGCTTTTTTTATAAAATCCTTACATTGCTTGTGTTTACTCATCTTTTGATATAATAATTTATTTAATATAAGCAATTGTTTGTCTCCCTTTGGTCAAATTAGCACCGTAAAGCAACATCTATCTCCCACTTTTTAAAAGTCTGAAGCAGAAGAAATTCAAATTAATCTCAACATCAAAAATCAATTTTAAAACAATATTGAGCACCAGATGAAATATCTAGCAATTTATCTGCTGAATAGAAACAAGTAATGAAATATTATACCTCTGTGCCCAAAAAGTAAGACCAATCACTTTTTTTTTCAAAAACTCTTTATTTATTCTTCCAAATTTATTTCATTGCCTTCAAAGTAATCCCCTCTGGACACATTGCACTTCCCAACTTTAATCCCCTCCGGACACATTGCACAACGCCAACTTTTTTCCAATCCTCAATGCATGCTAAAAGGTCATCGGCAGGGATGGCCTTTAAACCGCGCGGCGATTGACGTTGAATCTCTTCAATCGACTCAAAACTAGGGAATAGCCAGAAGTCACACGGTGTGAATACGGTGGCTGTGGAACGATATGGGTTTCATTTTTGGAGAAAAAGTCACGAAGAATCAATGCAGTGTGAGCTGGCGCATTCAGTGTTTTCAGTACCAATCACGATTTGACGCGTTTGAGGCACAAAACATCTTTTAATAGGGAATTTTGAAATTCCAACATCATCAGCAAGATCTCTAACTGTAAATCGACGGTTTGCAAGCACCAAATCTTTAATTTTTTGGACGTGAGCTTCATCTGTTAAAGTTGAAGATCGGCCAGAGGACTCATCGTCTTCAACGCCTTCTCTGCCTTCTTTGAACTGTTTATACCACTTGTAAACATTTCTTTCCGATATAGGAATGCTCTCCGAATGCCTTCTGCACCATTTTATACGTTTAAGTAAACAAAATTTAATGCAAGTTCTTTGCTCTATAAACTCAGAAAGCCAAGCGTAACTCAAACACTAATGAATATTTTGACGTGAACTTTCACACAGATGTCAAGGACATTGCCAGCAACCTAAAAAAGAAATAAAATGAAATTCCATTTTTAAGTTGGAAATTGGTCTTACTTTTTGGACACAGTAGTAACTCAAAACTTTGGATAGCAAAAAAAAAAAAAAAAAAAAAAAAAAAAAACCCTTTTTTTTTTAAACCAATAGAATTACTTTTCATTGTATTAAATCTTATTTCATTTTAATCAAACCTTATGAAAATTTAAATTAATGAGTCTAGAAAGATCTGTAGTGTAAATTTTGTTTCATTAATTTATGTATATATATATATATAATCCAGGTTGGTTGTTTTGGGTTTTATGGCACAAGGGCCAGATTGGCCATGCTCTGCCAATATAATCCAGGAGCTATGTGACTGCCTAATTCAGGGATGGGCAAACTATGGCCCGCCGGTTAGTTCTATCCGGCCCGCGGATAGAATTATAATTTGCCGGTTCGAGGCAAATTAAGAGAAATATATAGCAGTTGCTTCTAAGTAGGCCAAAGTTAGTGTTTTACAAATCATTATCGAAAGTAAGTTTCGCGCATTTAATATCTCACGCCCAGAAAATCAGTGCTATGTTTGCTTTATCTTTTATATGTGAACAAATGTTTTCAAGTATGAACCTTAGAAAGAATTATTTCAGAAGTAGAGTGACAGATGAGCATTTAGCCTCGTTCCTTAGAATCAGTACATCTCACTTCGAACCTCAATATAAGAAACTTTTAAAAATAAAATCGCAATTTCATTCATCTCATTAACATATTTAAATTGTAATACTTGTATATTGTTTTTAAGATTTTAGAAAAATTTATCTTGGCCCGCCAAACTTGTTTTCTTCAATTTTTGACCTGCGACCGAAAAAGTTTGCCCATCCCTGGCTTAATTCATATCCCAATGTCAACTTTCGCAGCTGACATAGAAGAGAAAATCTTTGGCTATGCGTATTGCGATTCAAAAAGGATTCAAAAGTCGGATTCAAAAAGTCGATCGACACTATGACAACGTATGTAAACATCTTGCACCAACAGTTAGTCTGCCAGATGAGACTTTTACGAATTTTTTCCCATACTACATACAAATGTGAGGCAGATAACTTTAAAGGGTTTTTCGGAAGAAGACATCATTTCTTTTTCCTGTTTATTTGAGGCAGATAGTAGTGGAGCCAGTTCCCCGATGTACATTAAAAAAAATTGGTTTCAACTTTGAAGGAAGAAGAGACGGAATCGGGATTCGTTGACGTACCAAAAATAATTTTAAACTGGCATGCATTTCAGAAATATCCTTGACAGCATTCCGACGGTTGAATGGATGGTTTTTTTTTTCAATGATACGGTAGAACCTCTGCAAGTCGAACTTCAAGGGAGACGCCAAATAATTCGAGTTATAGAGTTTTCGATTTATGAAGGATTTCGACTTACGCGGAATTTGTAAGGAAATATTCGACTTGTAGAGGTTTAGATTCTTCTTTAAGTCAAGAAGAATCTAAACCTCTACAAGTTGAATATTTCGGGTAAAGTTAGTTAGTATGTTAGTTAGAATAAATAAAAGTGAGGTTTGAATTAGGTAAAATAAATAAAAATTCAAGTCAAGTTACAGAAGTAATAAACATGTTTATTTGCAGCTTAAAAGTTATATTATGTACTACAATAAAAAATCAAAATAATTCCGAAACAACCTTAAAATTAAAAACATTATGTATTAAAAAAGTCAATTATTTATTTATTTGCTTTAGACAATTCGATCGTTCTCTATCTATCGCTAGAGTTCAAATGAAATCAATAGCAATAATAAGAATAAGAATTATAATAAGAATATTTCATAGAATTGGTTATTCTATTTACTGTATACTCATACATTGTTTTCTAAGAAACAATGGCGTGCATTGTCGCTAAATCCTTAAAGTCGGTAACTTATTTTTCTTCGAGCTATAGAGGTAATTAGTTTCAAATTATCGCGTTGCAAAGGTTGTAAAATCAAACATTGCTAATGTTCGAGATACAGAGGTCCAATTTTTTTTTTCGAGTTACGGAAGGAAAATATATACCAAAATGGCTTGTGGAGATTGGCTAATTATTTCGACATATAGAGGGTTGAAATTTCGAGTAATGGAGGTTTTGAGGCTTGAAGGGAAGGGAACAAAAAATTTTTTCGAATTTTGGAGGTTTTCGACTTATCGAGATTCGACTTAAAGAGGTTCTACTGTATTAAAATACAGCAAATATTGAAGAAAAGTGATCAGATTTTGTGTCATGAACTTTTCGAATTATAAACTATGGTTAGGTAGCTAAGTAGAATTCTGACAATGCATTGATCATTTGCGGTCGCTATTATTCAGGCATCTAATTTGATTTTTATAACCGGTTCTCATAGTCGTAATTTGCAGTGTTTAACATAAGCAAGGTTTTCTTTTTGAAATCTTACCTTTAGCAAATCACCTGTGATTCGACTGAAAATTCTCATAATAGAGCAAATTGCCAAGAAGTTCATCAGAATAGCACAATTACCGTGCCTCTAGGTTGTATACTGTCTTGCTAGCGGTTAAATGTGTGGTTAAGGTGATTGTGAAACTAACTTCGAAGACTTCCCTACTCTTGTGTGGCAGAAACATTATTGTAGTTTGAAAAAGTTTGGTTACTTTTTGTATTGCTGTGTTATACCAAATGCATTATACAACATTGATAATCTGTACATCGATATAAATTTGTATATAAACGTTATAATATTTATATATTTTTATCTTATGCACCTTTAAATTAATATAATTATAATATATGCAAATATAAATTAATTTTTCTGAATATTTAATGCTAAAGGAAGAATAAAAAAATGGGTGGGTGTGCTTGGGTGTAAAAAGTTGGGGTGTGCTTGCAGTGGATTCCCTCCCATGTGGGCATCTACGGAAATGAAATTGCTGATCTGATCGACTTAAAGAGGTTCTACTGTACTAGATTTCTGCTACATGTAGAAGTGAATGACGAAAATCAAAATGGATGTCTCTGACAAAATAAAACAAAATGTCCTAGAAACAATATATTACTAATTGAATGCTGAGTCTCAGATCAAAAGAAGAACAAAAATTTTTTTCGAGTTGTGGAGGTTTTCGACTTAAAAAGGTTCTACTGTATTAATAAATAAAAATGTTTGTATTTTCGGTGTCAATTTTCGTATTTGAAGCATTCGTTTTATTTGTAATATCGGTGTTGTTTAAATGTCTTTTCCTAACAAAATCTAATATTTTAATGTGATTTTTCTCCTTTCTGTTTTGCTAAATTGGTAATATGCTAACAGTACATTATTATTAGTTCAATAAAGTCTACTTTAATTTATTTAGCTCATTTAACGCAGCAGTTTTTTATAAACATAATTTAAATATTTATTGTACACATTTTTACTCACATCTTATTGATTTCCATTTTCATCCAATGTTCAAACAAGTAAAAGTGTGATTAACAATTCTGAAAACAAACATTCTCCCGTATTTTAGAATGAATCATAAAAAATTGGGAATAGTTTCGATTAATGCAATTAGTTGAATACACATGTCAATATGTTATAAAAGCTAAATTCATGTCAGCCATTATAAAGTGGCTGAAACGATATACACGCATTAATCTTCTTTTACTTAACTCATTATTATAGCCAAAACCAACAAAAATCACCATTTTACTGGGAAAGGCAAAAAAAAAAAAAAATCATTAGATAGATTGTGACGAAAGAAGATAAAAACAAACAGAAATCAATAGACAGTTTAGTTGGAAAAAATTTCGAAAATTACTTTGAACACCATCTGAATTCAAATCCATGATAGTAGAAAGTGGATGAGCATACAATTGCTTATTATGTTCCTGCGAATATAACTAGAAATTTTGTATTGATTTTACTGTTTATAAATTAAGATTCTCTTCCAATGTAGTTCTCCTTTTTTTTATTTAAACTACATTTAAATTCTTTATTTTAACCAATTATTAACGGCATTTAAATTCTTTATAATTAGTTTATAATTCTTTTAAACAAATATTAGCACTGCTTTAGATCTACAATACTTTAATACTCACCTTGAATTTATTACTTCTACTTTTTTTTATAAAATCCTTACATTTTTCTCTTCCCTCAACTTCTGGCGGCCTGATGGCCTACTGGCTAGCGCACTGGACCGAAAGCTTCATACCGGTTTGATACCGAAAGCTTCATACAAGCTTGGTACCGAAAGCTTCATACAAGCTTGGTACCGAAAGCTTCATACCGGTTTGATACCGAAAGCTTCATACAAGCTTGGTACCGAAAGCTTCATACAAGCTTGGTACCGAAAGCTTCAGATTCGAATCCTGGCGATAGCATGGATGTTTGTTGGCGGTTCGGAATCCACGTTAAACTGTAGTCCCATGGTTGAAGGGTAAAGGGGGCAGCTTCTGTTGTGATGGAGCACCCGTAGGTAGAAGTCTGACTTGGCTCTGTTACTGTGACTTTTTTACCGAGTAGGGTTGTCAGCCCTACGCCCAACTCTGAACAGTCATATTAGATCGGGACCTACGCCTTAAAGTGGATTACGAACCGCTATAAACATCTATGGCACCACATGGGCCGACACCTGTGGCACTGAGCGCCAGAGCGCAAGTCACTCGGCCATTCAGGCCTATTATTATTAATAGTACAAGTAGTAGTATTGATAATCAAAACTATCATAAAAAAAAGTATTCAACATATGAGAGTTAGTCATGGAATACATACTTAAATCAGGATTAGTAATAATCATTAGTAATAATAATCATCCACCTTCAGATCATCCACCTTCCATACAAATGTCAATAACTCTCAAATGAAACATTACTTTCCACTTATATGTGATGTACAATTTGACATAATTGTCCACTGTACATAATAAATAATGCACAGTATTTCAAAATATTAACAATCCAAAAGAAGACTGAATTAATTCAAAATTTCAGAACTTTAGCATTAAAAATACAGTTTCTGTATCGTGGAAGAACGTTCTTTTTTCTCAGCAAAAGTTCACCCTTAATTCCTGTGTTAACTATATGCTATTTAGAATACTGAATTTATGCCTCATTTTAGAGAGATTAAATTGTAGAGAGATTATGTTGGCGAACAAATTATAAATTCAAAAATATTCAAAGTTCTCAAAATAATAAATTACACACGATAGAATATCTAGTAGTTTTCCTGCTAAATAGACTCCCTGATGGCCAATTTGCTAGCGCTTTGGTACCACAGGCTTCAGATTCGAATGTTGGCAGTGGCATGGATGTTTGTTAGTGGTTCGGGTTCCACGTTAAACTGCAGGTGCCGGTCTAATTAGCATAACGTGGGCACGAAATTATCGTAGAGTGACAAATCAAACCAAATCTGTTGAATAAAGATAAGCAGAGAAATATCACAATTCAGAGCTTCATTTATGAATTTTTAATTATCTATACTTTTTAAATGTTGAATAATTTAACATACATGATAGTGAAAGTATAATGATCTACTGGATCCGAATTATTAATGCTGAATTTTGTGTACTAAAAATATCTCTCAATTTTTCAAAATGCTTTAAATTTTTATGCTTTCTATATATTACTTCAACAAAGCCTTTCCATTTACCATATCGTTTTCTACTAAATGTTAATAGTAATATACTTAAATAGAGATCTAACACATTATTTGGTCCAGCCTAGCTTATTTACTGAGCACTGAGGTACACCATCGCATTTACACAAGTATCACGTTTAGACATTGTCGAAGACGTGTGGGCGCGATAAAGCTTTCTTACGTGCTTTAATGGAAACAGTGATGAGGGAGCATTAGTTGGAGAAATGCTTGGCAAATATTTGGAAGAAAAACCTTTTTTGAAGATGAGATCTCAGTGAAGGATAGTTATTACACGTTGATGCGCAATGATATTACACTTTAAAAAGCAATAAAACTGTAATAAATTCCAAACCTCCTTAAAGACTATAAATAAGTTAAGTAATTGAGTTGGGAACATGTACATGACAAATGGTTGCAATGTGCCTTCCAAATATGAAGGAAGGAAAAGATTCTTAAAGAAAAAAAAAACGTTAAGGATTTATGTTGAAAGGTCTAAAGACTCGTTATTTTTAATGAGAATTTTCTGGTATTTTAGATTTAATGTTAGTTTTAAAACATTTATAATATTTTTTTTTGCAATGCAGCTGGCAAACAGACATGGACGTCTTTGGATGCCTAGAGGGGCTGCACCGATGCTACTCACTTTGCATTACCCAGGGGGCGCGTGTAACTTGATGGTAAGCCACGGACGCGGGGTAACAATGACCCTGCAACGCTCTACGATCCTAATAGCACCGGGACCTACGGCTTAAAGTGGATTCCGAACCACTACAACATCCATGGGCAAAGCCGGGATTTGAACCCGATACCTGTGGTACCGAACGCCAGAGCGCTAGCCATTCGGCCATCAGGCCCCCTGACATTTATAATATAGGGATACAGATTTTTTATAAATCCAAGAAAGTTATTGGAAAATAATCTTTTCGAGATAAGAATATTTTTGTATCTTATGCCCGTCTCCGACCTCTCGGTCATTAGTCGAGGAGCAGCCCAACACACTAAAGAAAGACAAAAGCAATCACTAAAGGCATTGACAGTATCACAAAAAGGGATAAAGTTAAGAACAGTAGGACATATGATGAGGTGCTCTCCAGTCATAGGCACGCCATAGTCGCAAAGCGGGAAGATATCTATTCTATACATGTGACTATGAAGTAGTAATGACCCGTGACAAGTCTAAAGCAGGCCAAGCCAACGGCTCTAGGCAAGAATATAAATTATATATATTTATATATATATAACTTATATATATTTATATTTAAGAATTTCTCAAGAATATATATATATTTATTAATTAATATTGTGTTGGAAAAATTCATGTAAAATGTATTGAGTGAAAGATGCCTATAGATCTTCCAAAAGTTACTGTAACCTTTTAGAATTATATATTTGATTCTTTAATCTGAGAACGCGGAAATAATTGCTAGCTTTGCAGATAGCATAAAGCGTGTGTGTGTGCGCGTGCAATACAAAATGTATGTATACAATACCTGATGAAACTCATAGAAACTCGATCATTTTAAAATATCAAATGTTGTACAAATATTGAATAAAGCCTTTAGAATCAAATATAGTTACAGAAACTATTACTTGCTGAACATTATTATAAGTTTTTAAAAAATATGGAATTTTTTATGCATATAAAAATTATTCTCCAATATTACAATTATCAATCCCAATGCTTTTGTCATTTAAACTAAAAGAAATGTGGACTTTCTTTTGCAAATAAGGATTTTAAATAAGGATTTCTTTTTCATGTAAGGACGTTTCTTTTACCTCATAATGGAACTTAAGCAAATCGTCTCATTTATAAATTTGTTTATTAAATTTTAGTGATTTAATTTTAATGTAGACCATGTACCACTATAATGAATGCAGGCCAACATAAAGTTATGAATTTTCTAAAAACATTGAAATTTTTACTACTAATTTTATTCCTTTCTTTTGGAATTCTGATTATGTAAATTAATATAAACGGTTTTTTTTAATTTAATAATTTATTTATCAAGTATCTATTTATCAAGTATATGCCGATACAATTTTGTTCAAATGTGGCAAAAGAAAGTCAAAAAGTGTACGTGAATGTTATTTTTTAATTTTGTTTTAAAACAACGATTCAAAAGATTATTTTCGTACTGTGAGAGTGACTCGAACTTATTTCAGTTGCAGAACAACAGTAAAAAAAAATATTAAATACAGAATACCTTTGTTTTCCTAAAAGTAAAAATACTTTAATCTAATTCCATTCACTGGTTCAAACAGAAACAGAGAGTCAAATATTTTTTCTTACTTTTAAGAATGATTTTTGTTATTTTCCCTGGAGACATTGTTTCATGGAAGCTAGCCTTCACGTTGTTTCCATTTTCTATTTCTTCTGTTTTTCAAAAACATTCTTCATTTTGTAGTAGTTTCTAAAAATAACAACATTACAAAGTTAGATGTATACGCATGTATAAGTCTCGACAGAATTGATTTTCTTTATTTTCAAACACGGACTTCACTTGAAAATCAACTTATCTTTTATGATACAAAAAAATTGAGTTTCATTTTCATCTTATTTATATTAAAATAAAATGCCTCTAAGATACAAATCAAATGCCAATGCTAATTTTTCTGCATCACAGAAGCAGTAACAAAAATAATTATGTTTCCTTTAAATCATATAAAAATTAAAAATTTCCATCATACTAATGATATTTGTCCCTATGAGGTTTTTTTTTATGTAATTATTTATATAAATTAATGTAGCATTTATTGAAGAAACTGTTTCTATGAGATCTAGATTTCTCTTCTTTGAAATTTATGAGTAATAAATGTAAGATAGGGATTTAAAAAACTTCATATCATCCATTTTTAATAGCAGAAAAGAATTAATTTATATTAAGAATCTCTACGCTGTACACCATGAACTATCGTTGAGAAGTAGTGCAGTCATTCCGAAAGAACTTTTCATCATTAACAGCACCGTATTTTTTAATTATATGAGAGACAACCCAGAAACCTATACCTGGAACCACATGACAGTCAGATATCCTTCCTCCAAAAATCAATGACAGACGCACAATTCTCAATTAGTCTGCTCATTTCTGGAAGCTGTAGCATTAACAGTAATGCGCACCACAGTTGAGTTCTTTTGAAAACAACAGCATTAGTTTTTTTATGTCAGATATAAATTTTGAAAAGACTTAAGGCTAGGGGCCTTTTAAATGAGGTCTAAATCAGACATGAGGATTAATTGTACTTGTCATTCTCATTTCAAGATTGAATACAGTAATTTTTATTAAAACTTCACTGTTTTGCTCCAACAAATATTATTGATTTATATACCATACATACTTAATCACTGTTCCACTATATTTCCAATGCTAGTAACAAAACAGATCTCAAAAATGAAACGTAATCTTATTTCTGGTTTTATAAAGAAACATAGTCCAAGAAAGTTTTAATAAACAATATGATTGTTTTGTACTTTATCAACACAGGTTTACGATGTCTAATATTTTTTTATATAATGTTTCACTTATATATATTTTGTATAATTTTTGTTGTAATAATTTTTTTTAATGGGAAAAAAACATGAGATAACCACAAAGAGGGAAAAAACAATATGAAAATGATTGGAATTTTATTCTAAAATGTACACAAAATAAAAAATGAATACTAAATTATAACTGAATAACGATTTTGATAAGAAACGTCGACACTTTTCAGTCAGCAGGAGGCCAGACAAAATGTGAGCAACTACGCTAATCATTTGAACTTTTCACCGTGATTCGTTACATTATTAATGGATAAATAAAAATGGGCAAAATGGTATCAAATAAATAACAGGACCAAATCCAATTGATCATATTTCCCGACGGCCCATTACACAACACTTTGGATAATGGGTCTTCAAAATCGAACCTAATAAAATAAATCGAGTCAAAATAAAACGAATTCAAAATCAAACCAAGAAACGTATAGAAATGAGGAAGCCAAATTTTTGGGAAATTGTCCCGTTGGCGTAAAAAAGAGTCGCCAAAACTACCAGTTCTCTAAAATACGAAATTACTTATTAATAATTTTTTTACCATATTATTATTACATTGTCATCTACAAAAACTGTGATTGTAAAATTTGAACTCGTTAACTTAGTATTATAAAATAGTTTAAAAATCATTTTCACAATTTTGAAACACATGAATAAAATATAATATAATTCAGAATATAACCCTACAGTAAGATTCGCTTTATAACATGACATTAAATTAATATATAATGCAATTTAATAATATGTAATTATTAATAAGTGGAAAGTTTTTAAGCCATTACAGCAAAATATTCATATATTTAAATGTCATGTGCACACACGACTAAAAAACTATTTTATTCAGAATATAACCATACGGTTATACTGTTAGATCTGCTTTATAACATGCCATTAAATTATATTATTCAGAATATAACCATACGGTTATACTGTTAGATCTGCTTTATAACATGCCATTAAATTAATGTATATTGAAATGAAATAATATATGAAACATGCAACTTAATTATATGTAATCATTACTAACTGGAAAATTTTAAGCCTTTACTGCAAAATATTCAAACATTTAAATGTCATGTGCACACACGACAAAAAAATTATATTGCTTAGAATATAACCATACGGTTATACTGTTAGATCTACTTTATAACATAGCATTAAATTAATAAACATTGAAATTAAATAATATATGTAACATGCAATTTAATAATATGTATTGATTAATAAGTGGAAACTTTTTAAGCCTTTACTGCAAAATATTCAAACATTTAAATGTCATGTGCACACACGACAAAAAAATTATATTATTTAGAATATAACCATATATTAATTAGATTCTATTTAAAAAGTTAGATCTGCTTTATAACATGCCATTAAATTAATATATATTGAAATTAAATAATATATGTAACATGCAATTTAATAATATGTAATGATTAACAACTGGATTTAATTTTTAAGCCTTTACTGCTAAATAATCAAACATTTAAATGTCACGGGTCATGAATGCAGCGAATTTCCCGTTTCTAATTTTTTTTTTCAAAATAAAATGTGTCATCAGATTGTTCTTTCTAGGTTAATGAGAATTATTGTGTTTTGACCTTTTATTTAAAAATGTTGTCGTGAAAATAATCCAGTTTTTTAATGTCTTTCGATTTAAAATACCTTAACCATCACTGATTAATTATTCGTAAATACGGAATTCTTGATAATTAAATTTTGTGCTTATCAAAAATTCTTCATTAGTAATTTTTATTAATTTTCTCATTGAAGGTGGTTTAATTTTTATCTGACAAAATATACCTCACCCTTCTTGAGGTTCAGTCCCATATTTTGGGAAATCTTAATTTACTACTGTGTCCAATAAGTAAGACCAGTTTTCAATTTAAACTTCCCGGGCATATGGTATTTCAATTTTTTTCTTTTTTAGGTTGTTGGAACTGTCCTTGACATCTGTGTGAAATTTCATGTCAAATTATTCATAAGTGTTTGAATTACGCTTGGCTTCGTGAGACAAAACTGATTCCGGTGATTTTTAAAATGTCTGAATTAATTGAGCAAGAACTTGCGTTAAATTTTGTTTGCGGAAACGTATAGAATGTTGCAGAAGGCATTCGGTGAGCATTCCTATATCGGAAAGAAATGTTTTGAAGTGGTAAAAACAGTTCAAAGAAAGCAGAGAATGCGTTGAAAACGAAGAGCCCTCTGGTCGACCATCAACTACAACCGAAGAAGCTCACGTCCAAAAAATTAAAGATTTGATGCTTGCAAACCGTCGATTTACAATTAGAGACCTTGCTGCTGATGTTGGAATTTCAAAATTCCATTTTACAAAATTTTTTGGGCCTCAAACGCGTCTAATCTCGATTGGTACCGAAAACACTGAATGCACCACCTCACACTGCATTGATTCTTCGTGACTTTTTCGACAAAAATGAAACCAATATCATTCCACAACCCCCGTATTCACCTAATTTTGTATCTGGCTATTCCTTAAACTCAAAAGACCACTCCGGGGACACCGCTTTGAGTCGATTGAAGAGACATTTCAAAAATCGCCGGAGTTAGTTTTAGCATCTCAGAAAACCAAGTGTAACTCAAGCACTAATGAATATTTTGACGTAAAATTTCACACAAATGTCAAGGACAGTGCCAACAACCTACAAAAGATAAAAAAATTGAAATACCATATGCCTGGAAAATTTAAATTGAAAAATGATCTTACTTTTTGGACACAGTAGCATACTATTACGTATTGTACAAAATTTCAAAAGATTTAAAAGCACTAAATTATCGAAGCACATAATTACACTTCCTTTTAAATGAAAGGCTTTTTTCATTTAAGTAGTGTTTTCTATCTAATTCATTTGGAGGGGGTAATAATGGCACAGCTGATTGTTTACCTAACCCGAAAGCTAAGACCAGGGGCTTTGAAAGCCAATCTAAGTCAGCCGAAATTGCAGGGAAAGTCTGTAATTGACAGGCTGGGATTCATGATCTTCCCCTAAACTGGTGAGGATCCATTTGTTTTTGTCTTTCCAGACTAATTAAAATTGGATGCCTCGTATTCCTATGCAAGATTTTGTTTGTTGGAGTAAGTCTATCTCCGCTGTTTTGGTGACTTCCTTTCTGAATGAAATAGTTTTAGTTTGCATTTAAATTTAACTCAGGTTTTACAGTCTTTACTTTGATGTAGTTATAAATAGAAAAGAGATCTAATTTTTTCAAATCCGATGACAACTTTTTAAACGAATTCGAAATAAATATTATATTAGTAAGGTACTTTGCATCTATAAAGAATTTAATTGAAATAATGATAATTTTTTTATTATTTTTTTCTTTCTTTATTTTTTATTATTATTATTATTATTCGGGAACACCACGATATTTGATTTTCTTGTACTGTTCAGGGCATACGACAACTACAATATAATTTCATTATTTTAACATAATTTCTTAATTATTATTCCTATATTTATTTCCATTTTTTAATTACATAATAATTAAATGCATTTTATTGATTATTAATATATTTTGGTTATTTAGACTGTTTTTAATATTTATTTATATCTTATCTACAACTACTTCTTCTTCATTGTCGCAACAGGCCCATGGTGGGTTAAGGCCGTCTGTCTTTTCTTTTTAAGGGGGAGGGTTGTCAGCCTTACGTTCAAAGCTCTACAGCCATATTAGACCGGAACCGACGGTTTAAAGTGGATTCTGAGCCACTACAAACCCCCATGACACCGCAGGGACCCGAACCCGAAACATCTTAGCTACTTAGGGTAATATATAAATCGAGGATACAGAACGAACATGGTTTTTTAATTTTTATATTCTTGGATGTGTATCCATTGATAACATTTACATCATGGTATTAATTAGTCGTATACAACTACGTTGGATTAACCAAAATAACGTTTACATTTTTATCTAACTAAGCATATTGTTGTATATATAAGAGAACCAGATGCACATTTTTCAGGAAAAGCAGTGCTGATTTATAATGAGATTGCAATATTTTACAAATTTGCAAACGTTTTTACTGAAGACATAGGAAGGATAATCATTTGGTATAACTTTAAAAAGCCTTAACAATATTTGATTAAAGAAACCTGAAAAAAACGTTTCTTATTAAGAGATTGCATCCTTGCTTTTGTATTTATTCTAATGCCAATACTAAATCATACGAATTTTCAATAATAAAGGAGCTATACTTCGTTAAATTTAGATTTTTTACATTTTTACATTTTATACAAGACTGCGATCTACCAAAAATCGCTTTGCGGTCAACCCAAATCCCTAAAAACATTACCACGTCTATTCCAATCAGATCGTTGTACAAAGACCTCTATGTTAAAAGCGAATTTTATTTTAGCTCATATGCCTAACCATTTTGTTATTTTCTTTTTTATAAGCTTCAGTGTTAAAAGACACAGCAGGAGTGTTATTTCTTCATGTTATCGAAATATGTCGATAAAATACTCCTAGAGAGCAAAAATAACAAATTTAAGTATGTACATTGCTTGATAAAATTATCCTGTTGATAAGAAGCCATTTGCTGATTTTCTGGATGTATTTAAAGCTTATATACCTATATATTTTAATTCTTACATGATCTGCAATTTTGCAAAAAGACGAAATGTTCAGGTCAGTGTGTTTGCCTAATAATATTTAATTACGTTTTTGTAGCTGGCTACATATTTTTTGTTCTTTTATCTTTCTACTAAGTATCCCCAATGTTTGACAAGACAAGCTAATCAATGAATACAATTGGTATTTGTTTAATTCATTTCTTCACAATTATGAGATCAACAAATTGTTTTTTCTCTAATATATTCCTTTTCAACTCTCATTTCGAATTTTCTGGATATTATGTTCCTTTCAAGCACACACACACACACACATTATCTATATATATACATACAGGGGGTTATCAGAATAATGGAAACACCATAGATTTATAAAGAATCCTTTATTGGTATGGTGTAGGACCGCCTTTGTCATGTAATGCAACTTGGATTCGCCTAGGAATCGATTCATACAAGTGCTGAATAGTGTTTAGATCCAGTTGCTAATTGAGCTCTGCGGTCACTTTTGCTGCAGTTGTTCGCTTTTGAGACATCACAATCCGCTTCAATACCCGTCGGTCTCTTTCACTGAGTTTCTCTTTCCGTCCACTCTTTTGCTTTGCCGAGCTTGTCTTGCCACGCTGTGTGTATGCTGCCATGACTTTAGACACCGTACCTCTAGAAACGCCTAAAAGTTGGGAAGTTTCGGTTACACTTGTTCCAGCTAGATGGGTTCCTACTATTTGGCCTCTTTGAAAATTTTAAAGGTCCGACATTTGGCGCGTTTGAAATAAATCCAAAACTTACAGAACTTCAATAAAGAACTTCAATAATATAAACTTAATAAAGCCACATACTACCAGAATATATACATTTCTATTTTAAAAAATGGTAGCTATCATTATATTTTAATGCTTACGGAGCGCATTTGAACCTGTCACTTTTATTCACAGCGTTTCCATTATTTTGATTATCCCCTGTACATATATTCAATATTCTTATTGAATATGTATTATATATATATCGATCGAGAGAGAGAGAGAAAATCCATGACAAGTGAGAAATGAATAATTAATACAAAGTCAACCCTTTCTTGATTTTGATTACATATAAATGTTTCCTTGCGTCGACAAGTAAGTTCTTTTTCCGTGGTTAATCTTCATCGTCAGGTTCCTAGACTAATGTGACTAATCATGTCTTATTGGCCATTGTCTACTTGTCTGCAATCACGCAGATGTAACTTCTTTATAAACCAGCTGTCTCGGAACTGTTTTATCTTATCATTTCTATTCAATGATGTCTCTATGCATCCTGAAATATTTATCTTTAATACATTGTTAGACACGATCAGTTGGAAACTGTCATATAGCAGGCAGAAATAACAATAATTTTAATAACCTGAAGGAACATATACTTGTTAAATCTTTTCTCAGATTATTATCAATTTCCGGATAAACTTGAATTTTTTAAATTTATTTTTGTAAATTATTTTCTATTTTTATCTGCTACTGCAGCATTTGTTCTTTTACTTTACAAAGTATGTAAAGGGTTCATATATATAAAAAACAAGTAATATATAAAAAAAAAATTTAAGCCAATTCCTACTTTTTTTTCACTATATTGCAGAAAATCCTTTAGAAATAAAGTTGAAATTTTCCTCTTATATCTGGCGCCATCTATTGGTAGATACATGTAACTTAAATCTAAAAAAAACTAAAAATGATTAATTAAATTTAATTATTGAATTAATATTTGAAAAAACTGTATTAACATCAAGTGCCATCCACTACAAGTTCAAAAACACGTATTTGAACTTGAGTGGATGAATAAAAAAATATTTTATTAATGATTAAAAATTTTAAAAAGAAATATATAGGGAGAGTGTGAACTAATAGTAGGAATTTAAATAAGCAATCCGAGTTAAATAATAATTAAATAATAATAATTAACTATCCTTTAGACATGTTAAGTTAACTGCCTACTGCCGGGGAATCTTAACATTACATTTCGAAGGAAAATACACTCAAGAGACAAAACATTATGACCACCCCTACATTTTGCAATGAAGTCGCCTGGATGATGTGGAAGGCACGTGATCAGGTGGAAGTGGTATTTAACTGCTGCTGGAGAGTCTGAAGAATCATTCTTTCACTTACTTCTGTGTGTGATGGGGAAGGCTGCGGATCTAAGCGACTTTGATAGGGGGCAAATTGTAATGGCTCGAAGGCTCGGAACAAGTATTTCCGAAACTGCACGACTCGTGGGTTGTTCGCGATCTACAATTGTTAGTACTTATTCAAAGTGGATAAATGACGGTGAAACCAGCAGTAGACGACATGGCGTTGGACGTCCACACGCTATCAAAGAAAAAGGTCGTCGGAGACTGTCTCGCATGGTGAAGCAAAACCGGAGCCAGACAGTGGCTCAGCTGACAGCCCAATACAATGCAGGGCCAAGTAGAATAGTATCGGAGCACACTGTTCAGCGGACACTGTTGGATATGGGGCTACGCAGCAAACGTCCCACTCGTGTGCCTTTGCTGACCAAGCGTCATCGCCAACTGCGCCTGCGCTGGGCTCGGGAACATCGTGACTGGTCCATGGATCAGTGGGAGAGAGTTGCCTGGTCAGATGAATCACGTTTTGTCATTCATCACGCCGATGGCCGTGTCAGGATACGCCGTCTTCCAAGAGAACAGTTGCTCCCTCAATGTACAGTAGGTCATACACAGGCCGGTGGTGGCGGTATTATGCTTTGGGGGACGTTCTCTTGGGCGTCTCTGGGACCCATGGTTGTGGTAGAGCAGACCATGAATGCTACAAGGCATCTGAACATCATTGAGGACCAGTTGCACCCTTACATGGCCTCTGTTTTTCCAGCTGGAAATGGAATGTTCCAACAAGACAACGCCCCTTGTCACAAGGCTAAAATTGTGTTGGAGTGGTTCCAGAAACATGATGCTGAATTCCAGTTAATGTCCTGGCCGCCTAACTGACCGGATCTCAATCAGATAGAATACATTTGGGATGTCCTGGGACGGCAGCTCAGAGTTCAAAGATCACCAATTCGCAATATATCGGATTTGCGTGACCGTTGCTTAAACATCTGGTACAATCTGTCTCCGGCCATCTACCAAGGACTTGTGGCATCCATGCCAAGGCGGGTTGAAGCTGTGTTGCGCGCCAAATGTGGGCCAACTCGTTATTGACAGGTGGTCATAATATTTTGGCTCTTGAGTGTAAAATAAAATGTTATTTAATTTAAAAACAATTTGTGTTCAATTTTCTAAACTATTTCAAATTTCTAAATGTTCAATTTTCTAAGATATCATTTTATTTATTAATACGATAGTCCCTAGATATGAAAAGCTTCGTTATAACATGCTTTTGTTATTTGACGCACTTTTGTTAGGAAAAAATGGTCTCGGAAGCTCTAGAAAGTCACTCATTACATTGCGTATATTGAATTCTTCCAATTTTTTTTGTCGCGGGTCTTCAACAGAAAAGCTTGACATATACTTCCAATCACTGCTCTGGGCTGTCTTGGGTAGAAAGGCATTGATGTAATAAAAGGCGTTGTCAGATTATTTTGTGGACTGCAAAAAAGTACGTCAATAACGAATTCCGCCTTGTATTTATACTGAATTGTGAATCAGAACCATTTCATGATACTTTTCAATTTAGGTTTCGGTAACAATTCTAAATTTTAAAAACTAACACTTTTCAAAATGTTTAATATGTTTAAAATGTTCAAAAGTTTTCAAAATGTTTAAGATATCTGTTTTAAATTCTCATTTTTTTCCTTCATTAGTTCTCTTTCATTTTTGCTTATGATTCAATGCTTAATAATTTTTGTATGATTTAATACTTAGTACTTTTTGTTACGAACTTTGTCTGTTGCATTTACAATGCAACATCTACATTTTTCAAAGAGAATGAGGCACTCATACAAAATTAGAAAATCATCTCAAAATTTCTCATGCAAGTACCCTTAAACAAATTGTACAAGTGAAAACATTTTCGCAGTTAATGATTGCGAACTTTGATTAAAGTGCGCTTTTCTATTGCGTAACTAGCATGGTATAAACCAGTAACCAGTAAATCAGGTAATCTTTTTATCTTTCTTGCTGGCAGTTACAGTTTCTTAGGGGAGAAAACTAATAACGCCGTTATAATATTGTCAAAGTCTTTGCAGCCAACTGGACTATTTTGAACATGATCCTATAATCAACGCATGGTTGACAGACCATACAGAGCAATAAGCCACCCCCTACACTTCACGAAAACTGCTATGAAAAGGTGCAGACAACAATGGTTATTACAAAGAACTAATCAAATGAAGGCTCTGGAAGACTAAGGAACCCAAACGTAAGGCAGGATCGGATTAGTGGACAATAGGCTTAAACCCAACGATATCAAAGTTCGCTCTGCAATGTACCTATTCTACCCCATCTGTGGTACCTTCCGCCAACTTACTTAGACTGTCTGAGGTGGTGTGTCCAATAGTGTCCCTTTAGAGGCTTTCCTTTAAAATTGCATCGTCAATAGTAGAGTTGTATTGTAGATGATCATAATGGCTTCCCTAAAACTGGCATGACATGGTATTCAGCGATGAACATCACATCAATTTTAGTGCATTTGATTATCGGATGTGCGCGAAGAGATGCCAAAGTTAGCGGATTTGAGCAGCCTTTGTTTGCAGACAGGTTCAGTCATTGCATCATGTGTAATGGTGGTAGGTGCTATTTCTTACGACAACCAATCACCTCTACAACTTTTACAATTACATTAGCAGCTACACCGGTTGTTTTCATTTTCTTTCAAGGTATGCCATCCTGTAACCCTTTTTTAGCAGGATAATTCCGGTGGTAAGAGTCTCGAGGCCTACTGACCATTTCTCCCGAACTCCACAGGGGGCGCTCTTGTGATGCATAGGAGGGAGCTCAGTTACAAGCTACTCAAGAATATTAAAGACGGGGTTATTTATAACAAAAATTTGTAGACTCGCTTAAACCAATTTGTTGGAATTAATTTAAAGTATACAAAAATTCAATTTAAAAGTCATCTTTCATTTGTTATCTCTTACAAAAAAAATTTGTTTGATTAAATATTAATGGCTGTAAAAAATTTAAAATATGTTTCTATATGTTTTTCTAGCGTTAGATATAAATTGATTATCTTACTTTTTATAGCTTATAAAAAGCACTTTGGATACATTAGTAGGTTACATTATTATGTTTGCATATTTTTTTTCCTTGAATTTCTCAGTATGCTAATAAATGTCTTTTCATTCTTTTATTATTTTTATTCCTTCATTATAAGATCTAAATGTACTAATTTTTGGTTTCATTTGGCTTTTTCTTTCAGCTGGCTACGAGGAAGTGGCATCTATCATTAAACCATCTTTAGACGACCCCATTCCTAATCGAACTGGCTACATTATATCTGCGTTTCGTGTCTTCCCTGGTGAAGATAGAGAAAAGTTGGAAAAGAACTGGCTGACTTGGACCGGAGCTCGCCAAGTGTACGCTTCTTTGCCAAGACATTTAGGACTACGAAGGCTGACCTTCCATAAGAAACTTTTCCCAGATGGTGGCATAACGTACGTGTTGATGTGTGAATGCTCTGCATTAGTACAGCATGTCACCGAAGCACTTGTGTTTGTGGACCACCTTCGAGCTCGGTGCTGTGGTTATACAGCTTTATATAGACCTGTTGATGTTTTTTGATAATCTTTTGTTGGACTGTATCTTACTGAAAATGTGCTTTGAGTAAATTTGTTCGATGTTCTCTTTGTAAGCTGTTCTATAACGCTATTTCTATAGATTTGTTCGATGTATTGAAAATGTGATTGAAGAGCAGCAGAGTACACTTTCTAAATATTGTGTGATATCTCAAATCCAAGGATATGTGCCAACAGCACTATCTGAGCATACAAAATATTGTTTTTAATTAACCTTTTGCAACGAGATGTAAATTCAAGGCCAGTGACTATTATTGAGGTATATGGGTATATGTTTAAAGAACTTCGTAATAGGGTATATGTTTAAAGAACTTCTTAATATACGCATTAGTGATGAAAACTGAAGAAAATATGTATCAATGTAACACTCGTGTTATTTGATTTAGTTATTAAAAATTATAACAATAATTGTTATAATTAAATTATAAAAAATAATTAAATTACACATGGCAAACCAAGCAATAAACATTGCTATTCGTTCGCAAAAGGTTATTTATTTAAACAGCATTGCTAACCCTTGTAACGCGTTGATGTTTTTACATTCCCTAATAAACATAACTTTTAACTTATTTCATGATAAAGAATTATATATTATTTATTTTCATACATTATTTATATTATTATTATTATTTATTTTATATTGTTTATTTTCCTGATTAATTACTATGGAAAAATTACATGTTCGTATTTTATATTGATCCTGCTGTTCAAGAACACCTCTTACCGCTTGTCAATGTTTAAAGAGATTAAGCGGTATATATATATATGGAGATATTCGCTTATTCCTTAGTTCTCTAATGTATATACTATTAGAAACAATGCTGTTCTTCAATAATGCTTTTTATAGAAAGTAAATTTCAGTTTAATTTTTGACTCTTTTTCTTTTTCTCGTCTATTGAAAGATGAGGAAACAAATGGAGAGTTTCGCCGAGTGGATTGTTTTCTTCTTGAGAATGATCGAAAAACAAGAATTTACTTAGCAAATATGAATAAGTATATATCTGCATTTAGAAAATATATATATATATGTATATATATATACATATGAAGTATATCATATCAATATGAACATGCTTGCATGTTCTCAGGTATTTTACTGGTGCTATTGGCTTTCCTATAGCTGTTGTTTTATGTAGAAAAAAACTATTCAAAATAAAAGTTTGTTTAAATTTTAAATGAAATGGAATTCAAATAAAAACTCCCTTTATAAACAAAAATTAATTTTTGATTTTTTTTCAGATAATATAAGATTTTTCTAACTTGGAATGTCGTAGTTTTTGAAAAAAAAATTTTGAATAATTTATTAAAACTTAATATTCTGTTATTTAAAAAAAAACACAGAAACAGCCTCAAACTATTGAATTTAAATTCCTTTACAGTTACTAAACACATTTAAACAATATAACTCAACTTTTATTTATTATTTTGCGACTTTATTCAATAAATTTGCAAAACAATAAAGTGACACACTTTTTCTTACTTGAAATTTAGTTTATGAAAAGAAAAAATTTTTTGAATAATTTATTAAAACTTAATATTCTGTTATCTAAAAAAAAACCACAAAACAGCCTCAAATTATTGAATTTGAATTCCTTTGAAATTACTAAATACATTTAAACAAAATAACTGAACTTTTTTTTTACGACTTTATTCGATAAATTTGCAAGGCAGTAAAGTGACAAAAGTAATTTAAGACTACTGAAGAAATTTTCAAGACCAAGGAAAAGTAGCATTTTATAATTCTTTTGAGTACGAAACTGTATTTGATATAGCTGATATTTATAAGAAATAAAATACTACTCCACATATATTTTCGTTACATCAGAAAGGCATTTTAAACAGTACATTACAGCATATCGATATCGGAAGCGTATCAATAAATCTATTCTTGGAAAAAAAATCAAATTTTGTATATGAAAAATACTTCTTTGTGTATTACTAGTAAAACAGAAAAAAAAAATTCGATTTAGCAGTCTTTCTTCAAGTTTAATTGGGGTAATATGTTTAAAAAAATTAGAGAAAATATTGCTGGAATTTGTCCTTTTGTGCATGCTAAATGGAAATATAAATTGTGTATGTCATCTGCCTCGATGTATCAATGGATGTATTAAACATACTTGTTTGTACAATGTAATAAAATAATGCACATATTGTACAATTCTTCTGTTTTATTTTCAATTAATATGTCATTTACAGAAAATAATACCATGTGTGTATTTCTTTTCAACAGAAAAGAAACTACGCTACTCACTTCACGCTACTCCTTCGCTACGCGTCGTTTTTATGCTACTCGCTTCGCTATGCCTCATTTTTACGCTACTCACTTATCTATGCTTCATTTTTATGCTACTCACTTCGTTATGCTTCATTTTTACACTACTCACTTCGCTATGCTTTGTTTTTATGCTACTTACTTCGCTATGCCTTGTTTTTATGCTACTTACTTCGCTATGCTTCATTTTTACGCTATTCACTTCGCTATGCTTCGTTTTTATGCTACTCACTTCGTATACTCCCATTTTATTTAAAAACATAATTGATATATATTTTTAAGATTTTCAGATAAACTGTTAGAACAGTGATTATAATTCAGCTTCGGTGCAATTAAAAAGTAAACTTTTAAATCTTAGAAAAATATTTTATTTTATGTTCCTTTTTTTTTAATACAGACTAGAACTCAGATTCTTTTTTCCAACAACATGATATCTCCAATACAGGATGTTTTATCTGTGCAATTTTTTTTATCTCTTATGTTTATTCTTTTTTCTTATATTTACTACTAAAATAATATTCAATTTTAAAATTTCGCTAAAATAGATGGATGTGCTTGTTGTTAAACAATGCATACAAAATCCGCAAAGACACATCGAACGCATAATCGGATTAACACATATTTGTATACACACATTTTTAGGCTTGAATTAAAGAAAATCGATACATAAAAATTGTTTGCCTATTCATTAAGTGCTTGGTTGTTACACAAAATCGAACCAAATACTAACACTTATTAAGTTAATATTGTAGTATGCTAAAATAGATGGATGTACTTGTTGTTAAACAATCATACAAAATCCGCAAGGAAGTTCGGATTAACACATATTTGTAAACCAGCATTTTTAGGCTCAAATACAAGAAAATCGATAAATAAAAATTATTTGCCTGTAATTTTTTAAAAATTTAATTTATTTATTAAGAATTGCGTCGAAAAATGAAATAAATATATTAAAAATTTATATATGAGCAATCCATATTTTGTATAGAACTGCTTTTTGCTACTTTTTCCGAATTAAAGTGCTTATACGAAGGTATAGCTTTTTATATGGCTTTTTTTAAGGTGCTTTTCCGAATTAAGGTGTAAACGAGAAAGAAAAATTTGAAATAATTTCGCAATTTATGAAAATTTGTACTGTATCAAAATTCAGAAGACTCTGTACTTGATACGATTTTGAGACGAAATATATAAATAAAAGGAATGGTAAAAGAATTCTTTGTACGATAAATATACTTAATTTATGTAAATAAATAATTTTTTTAACTGAAACTAATTGATTTTAGAAAGGACATTAATTTATTCTATTCGACTCTTGTACAGGAATTACAGCTTTTTGTGTTTTTGTGTTACAGATTTTTAAAATTGTGCTCGATAACTGTGGTTATTTCAAGAAAATGTAAGCCTATTTGAATCAATTCTTATTTGACAACAAATAAATGCTTTAAGCAAATCGAACCCGGTAACTTCTGTTTGCAGTAGAAGTTGTTTGACTAATCAGTTTTGCCTTGATTCAACATATACTTTTTATCTTCTTTTTCTTTTCTTCATACCTCAGCCCCGTACATGTAGTACCCCCGTACCTCCCTGTGTAGTCTCCTGACAGTTAAAAAGGTGAGGGTGGTTCATCAGTTGGCCGCGTGTATATCACGAATAGTGTGTATACCAAGGCCCACGGCATGTGGAATTACAGAAAATTTTATATTCCTTTTAAAACACAAGATTAATTTTGAATATAATTGTAATTACCGAAGCCATAATAAATTTCAGATTTGAAAAGGTCAAATAGTAAATATTACACTGTAAAATTCCGTGCAATTACAATATTTTTGATGAAATCAATGTATGATTTTGATGTTTTATTGATGAAAGAAAGTGAACAAAGTGAACGATCTTTAAAATAATTTCCATGAAGGATATTTCGCGCTGCATTTAATCGCAATACAATAGCGTGTACATGGAATATGTTCTGCAATGTGCAAATTACTTGCATTATAGCACAATTCTTTCGCTGGAAATTAGCGTGTAAGTTTTTCGTCAGAAACTGTACCATTACAAATCTGATTGCGATTAACTCAATTTTTTTTCCAACTCAAAAATATAAATACTCTTATTTAATTTGTATCTCTTTGAGTATCTGATTATATTAATTTATTCTCTTAAATCTACTGATAACTAATGCAGATCTGCGAATAAAAGTTTTGTCATTTTTTTCTGTATCATTTTAGGTTTTCGATACGCTGACTTGAGAAAGGCCTAGTTTTTCTCTAACAAGCAAATTTTTTTAAGTAAATAAATATGAACTTCCAGGAACAGCACACAGTAGATAGAAAAAATGCAAAAAAAATCTGTATAAAACATGTAACAATAAGCAGTATTTTAAATTTTATTAATATTCTTGTTTGTTGTACAGCTATTACAAAGTCAAGTATCTTTATAATGCCTCTTCTTACCTTCAAAATACCATTTAAAACATTTCCTTTTGTGTACTAAATGCTGCAAATCCCTATCCATCACTATTCCGCAATCATGATTACATTTCACCGATCCTGTATATCTCCGTTCCGTCACCTTTATGTCCAGGTTCATCAATCACAGCTTTTAGATTTCCTGGGAAATAGCTTAGATGGTAGTTCAAAATTTGAACTTCAAGCTCATTGAACCCCAAGATTTTGAAGTTCTCCAGCGTGTTTCTTACGATACTCTTGAAGTCAAGATATTTCTGGTTGCTAAAAGAATTCTTCAAAGGATCTTTCGATTTCTAAATGTCTTCCTTTTTCGCTACAACGATTTCGTCTTTAGTGAGTTTTCAAATGTCAAAACTGACGAGAAACTCCTTTGAGCTACATTTTTAACAACTGGGAACATTTTTGACACGTACATAAAAATGTCACTATTTTTTGCAGGGCTTTCACAAACTATTTCATAATACTGAATGTAATTTGTCCGCCAAATTATCGAAGTGTACATTCTTTTCCCCTACTATTGTTGTCTCTTGGTTACTGTTCTTATCTTTAAAGTGACATATCCTTAGCAGGGAAAAGAGAGGTATTTATTCACCGTGTTTATCAAGAATCACAGAGAGTAATTTCAGATCACCACAGATGATATATTCGTAGTCCTCATAGTTAAGCTTGGTCAGGATCTCAGTCAGGCAAAATTCTTATACCCCTCTTTCAAATGAACAGAATTTCAAAGCAGTATAGAGGTATATTTGTTGACATTGTGAAGAACAGTTTTAAATCATTTTTATGAGTCAAAGAAGAGTCTCCAATTTCAGACTCATGCTGAATTTTAAATTTGCATTGGAGCAGTATATAAAACCGGGGACAGTATATAAACCGGGGACATTGGAGCAGTATACAAGGTCACTGTCTTGATTAAAGTAAGGCATGAAATCTTTTTCCTGGTTTCAAAACGAACAGAACGAAGTTCCAAGGGCCCAGCAAATTCTTCGCTTTCAATCTAGACCCTATCCACAAGGCAAATTCCCAATGACCAAATTCCCAATTCTCAAATGATGTCGTTCAATTCAGTTTGTTAAAACAGACAGAAATCAATCATTAACTTGAAGCCCTTTGTCTTCATAATGCTCACTTGACTTTATCTCTGAAGCTGCAGTCCCATCATCTAGCCTTGCATTTGGCTAGATGATCCGTGAAGAACAGGGGATAGTACAAATTCAAAGTTCTGGTAGAAGTTTTTTTTAAAACTAAAATCCTGTATCATTCTATATCAAAAGGAGCAGCCTTCGTTGTGGTTTCATGACTCTCTGCATATCATAAGCAAACCAGAACAAAATATCTCTCCTTACCTTTAGACAACATGCGGCACATTTCCAGGTAATTTAAAAACACTGGAAGTGGGGCTCACTCATTTTTCTTGTCTCTATTTCTTACACCGAATTATGTAAAGTACACCTTTCCAACAGACAGTGATCTACTGTTCCCTTTTCCCTACAAGATCGCCACAGATATAGAAAAACCTGTCCAGAGAATTGATCCAATTTCTCCAAGTCATGAAAGTCATACGAGCACACACTGACCCAAATTTTCATTTAAAATAATGTTTAAATATACATTAGAAAACTTTTCCAATAAAATATTAAATTCAAATTAACCTACCAGACTGAAATTCTTAATTTCTGTGTAAACTGTATTTGATAGAATTTTTTGTGTACTTTTCTGAATTCAGCGTTTGAAATTACATTAAAAACCCCTTCTATTTAAAGAAAAAAATTGCATCTCATACTTATATATAAGTAATTTAAATAAATATTTACCTAGCTAATTTTAATAATTTCATAAAAATTTAAATATCAATATCAGGCTCATTTTTCATTATAAGTCTGAAAACGAACTCAATTTAAAAAATAATTTTATAACTAAATAATAATAAGGAATATATTGAAATTATTAATATGGTAAGTATTGTTGTGTAACTAAAAAGCTTTTCAATGATGTAAGTAGGTATTTCGATTTTAATGGCATGAGGGCCAGCTTTGGTGAAGCTGCGCGAAATACACAATTGGTTATTAAAATTGCTACACCAGGAACAAATGCAGATAACAAAATGATATTTATTGAACAAATATAAAATACTGTAATTAACAAGTGCTTAAATTTTCACGAAATTTGGGGGCATAGATCCTAAGAAATCAGTACCCAGAACAACCACCTCTGGCAATAATAACATCACTTATACATCTGGGTATTGAATCAAACATAAATTGGATAGCATGTACAGGTACAGATGCCCATGCAGCTTCAACACGATGCCACAGCTCATCAACCGTAGTGACTGGTGTATGGTGACGAACCAGTCGCTCGGCAACAATTGGACCAGACGTTTTCTATTGGCGAGAGATCTGGTGAACGTGCAGGACAGGGCAACAGTCGAACATTTTCCGTATCAAGGAAGGTCCGTACAATACCAGCAACATGCGTTCGTGCATTATCCTGCTGAATCGTAGGGCTTCGCAGCGCTCGAATAAATGGTAGAGTCACGAGTCGTAACACACCAGAAATGTAACGTGCACTGTTTAAAGAGTCGTCCATGCAAACAAGAGGTGACCGAGACATGTATCCAATAGCCCCCATACTATCACACCATGTGATGGACCAGTATGACGATGACGAATGCACGCTGCTAATGTGCGTTCTCCACAATGACGCCAGACACGGATGCGACCATATTAATGCTATAAACTGAACCTGGATTCATCTGAAAAAATGACGTCTCGCCATTCGTACGCCCAGGTTCGTCGTTGATCCCACCATTGCAGACGCTCCTGTCTGTGATGCAGCGTCAAGGGTAGCCGCAGCCATTGTCTCCGAGCTGAGAGTCAATGCTGCTGCAAACGTCGTCGAACTTGTTCGTGCAGACACTTGTTGTCTTGCAAAAGACCGCAATTCTTGACTCAGGGCTCGTGACGTGGCTACTAGTGATAGGGGGCCGTTGAGATCCAGCACGGCATTCCGTATTACCGTCCTGAACCCATCGATTCCATATTCTGCTAACAGTCATTGGATCTCGACAGACGCGAGCAGCAATACTGCGATACGATAAACCTCAATCTCGGTACACTACAATTCGACCTTTATCAAAGTCAGAAACATGCTGGTATGCATTTCTGCTACTTACATGAAGCATTACAACAACTTTTCACAAGGCAACAACGTTCAAATGCAATTTGTGTATGAGAAACAGACTGAATAATTTCCTCGTTTAAACACCTTGTAGGTGTCGCTACCGGTGCCTGTTTTGTCTGAATGCACTGTAAAACTAATCATTTGCATATCACTGCACCTTCTTTCTGTCGTTTAAATTTCACGTCTGTAGCATGTTGCCTACTTGGTGTAGCAATTTAATGGCCAGTAGTGTAGTTGGTGAGACAAAATGAATTCAATCTAAAATCATTAACTTAAAGAAGAGTTAAAACAGTACTGTAAGTATTTAGTAAAAATAAACAAGCGTACACAATAAATCAATGTTAGTATTTGCTACATTGTACTTAAGTCTAAAATAGTAAGCAATCAAATGCGTACAAATCAAGTTATTTACAAAGACTTTTTTTGCAGATGCAGAGCATTTTATGAGCCATGGATTGAAAACTGCTATTTCGGATTATTCGGGATATTAAAAGGCTATCTGTTAATATTGTGAAATTATAAGCTGCGAAACAATAAAAAAGCAAAAGCTACTCCAGTAAAGATACTATTATAAAAGGAATTACTGCTTGTAAAAAAAAATTTTTTTTAATTGTTCATGGCAGTAAATGGATTTTTATGAGAGGTTTTAAAAGCATCAGAAATAAGAATATAGTAATTTTTTCTTCTTATTGCTGTCTTTATAATGTTCAAATATGTTCTTAATTAAGAAAGCGAGCATTGTCTTATTTCGGATTTGGAACTAAGATGATAAAGATAAAAGGTATTTTAGCTGTTGTTCTATTACTTTCAAGTTGGGGGTTAAAGAGGAAATAGAAGCATGTAGGTCAGCTTGCAAACAATGTCTATAATGAAATCAGATGCTTCAAACCTAGAACTGATTCACAGAGACTATGGTATAAAGAAAAAGAATATGGTGCATCATAAGATATCTGTTTCAGGTAGACGCATTCTGCAAATAATAACTTCTTCTGGTTTAAAAGGAATTAAACAGTTTGTTTTTAAAAAATTATAGGGAGGTCTACTTAAGAAGATTGGCTCCAAACCGTAATTCTGAATACTTAGTACTTCTGAATGCTTGAAGTAATGCTTTTAGTAAAGGGTACAAGATAATTTGTTTTAGAAAATAATACGGTATACTGTTCTGCTGGAATTTTTTTTCTGCTTATTTAATTATGTATATATTTTCTAAGACTTGGATTAATATTTCTGGGTGCAGATAACAACAAAAATTTTTATTTCATAGATATTATAGCGTCATTTACATCATGCTAGATAACGAAGGTGAAGATAAAAGTTAATTATTTTCCCACTAATAAATTATGGAATTACTGAGTAAATTTCAAAATCTTTAAAAAACTTTAAAAATACTTTGAAGCCTCTAAAAAATAGAGTAAAGTAACAATAGCATTAGCCTTTTCCCCCTCTTAACGTGGCAATTTAGGTTTGTTTGAATATCTACAAAAGTAAAGCTGTACTTAATTAAGTAAAATTCTCATAGGTGAACACTAAGATCGAAATCAGAAGGATTTGTATAAATAACGACCTTAAATATTTTCTTATCTATTTAGTGACGTCTAAAGAAGTTTATAACTTTTGAATTATCTAGTTGATTATAGTGTGGGAAAACACAATATATGTTGAGATAGAGATATGAGAAACTTTTGTAGTGATTTTACCTCGTTCACAAATGTCTTTATTAAGTGATTGAGTTTTCATTACTCATACGGTCATTTTTTGACGATATTATTATAATTACTGATGGTAGGTCGTTGAGCTTTGGTGAAAAAGAGTTCTCAATTTCACAATGTTTAGATTGGAATGAGTTTTTAAAATGATGCAACACAAACATGAAAATCATTTTCTTCCTTGTATTAAAATGCTAAATACTTTAACGTTACATCAAATCAAGTACTCTTCGGTATGAATCGCGTGGAGATTTTTTCTTCATTGAAGGAAGCTGTAATTGGTATTCCCACGATAGCTTTGATATTGATAAGTTCACAGCCAACATCCAGGTGATCCGTGGTGACGACGAGTTTTTTCTGTCTCGTTATTTCATATGGTCTATGTGATTGGGAGCTATTAATTTCTAAGATATTCTTTTCAGGGTTCTGGAAGTGTTTTGTTCTACCAAAACCGTGAAAAATTATATTAAAAGATTGAGACCTTTTCTGGGTGACAAATCTGGAATGACATCATACTGTCGGATGAGATGCATATTAGAATTGGTTAAAAAAAATTTGATGCAATGTCTAATATGGTGTGTAGAATTAAACTTAAAAACCAGTATCTTTACATTCAATCAAATTCTTCAGGAACAAACTATCAACAAAAATGAGCTTCTTACCACTAAAGGAAGGAATAACATGAAAGGGTAATCGAAATAACAAGGAAAAAAAAAAAATAATAATAATAATAAATAAATAAGAAAGAAACGAAAAAATAAATTTGAAAAATAGTGATAGCAATATTATAGTAATAATTCAGTAACCATGTTGTCACCACTCTCCTTTGTACTAGTTGAGAAAAAAAAAAAACAGGGACTGTCTGAAGACAGCCTAAATGAGCAAAGAATTCGGCCATTAAAAATTATAAACTATCAGAGAGAGCTGGTAGTTTTTACGGAAAGGGATTTTTTCCTGTAAGATTTAGGAAAGTGATCGGTTTAATTACCACTAATTTTCGTATGGAATTGTGGGGGTTTTTTGTTGTTGTTTTGTTTGTTTGTTTTTTCCGTGCATTAATATAGTCTTTCTGTTATTTTATTTTTGTACATTTAGTATTTTGTTACAAAATTTTAAATGTTCTAAAATATACTGGGTTTTGTTTTAATTATTAATCAGAATTTGTTTGATTTATACCAGTTAATTAGTTAATGAGTTACGAATAATTATCTAGTTAACATAATGGTAAGTCGCTTTGTTTTTAAATTGGTTATTATATCATTCCGTTCCAATAAACGTATTTAGTACCTTAAATTGATTGTTGTTATTTGTAAAAAGTGTTAAGATTCATTATGTTGAAAATTAATTATCGTTTGATTATAGCGTATTATTTTTCTGTTTTCTTTTCTTGTCACAATTTATAAATTGAGAAGTATTCATATATTTATATAATTCTACATGTGTCCCTTTTATGTTCTATAGATATACTGAAATACTTATAATTTCCATTTACACATCATAAATCTGCTATGTGAAAATGATGCTAGACATGCCATAATGATGATAGGCATGTTTAAGAGTTAAGTTGAATTTATATTTAAAATACATTTTTTAAAAAGACTTCTTCATTAGAGCATGTATCTCATTAGTAGCATGTAATATTTTATAATCTTATTTGGGTATAATTATTAGTATAACTTTTAGATTTATTAAGTAATTTGGAATACCATAAAAAATTGATACTTTTGCATTATCCGGATACATTTATTCACTAAATATAAATTTGACAAATCATTGCCTATTGTAAAATAAAAAAAAGAACAAAAATAATTAAACAAATATTTCTATATATAATTGTACAATAATCAAAAAGAAAAATATATATTAATGAAAATCAAACATCAACCACAGATACATATCCGCCTAATTCACTATGTACGGTCAAGAAACCGATTTGCTCTGATAAAACTGCTCGGAAGAGTACATGCAATGCTGCTATGCCTACTGACAAACCAGCTCTTGTCAGAACTTTCTTGAAAACTTTGATCCTCTACAAATTACTCAACAGCAGCTAATTTATGTCCTTCTGGAACCACCTGATAACACTGAACATCAAAGACAACAGAACCAAACGATTCACAGTGCTATTATAGCAACCCATTAAAATTGAGACGTGGAAACATAAGGATTACACACTTGGAAGAATTTTTTTATAAGAACAGAACAAATCAATTTTTAATGGATCTGGAATTCATACAGGTAATGATGAATGCATTGCAACAAAAGCAAAGAAGAAATGCTGCTATTCTTTTAAAACAACAGGTAGAATATTTTTGTGGAGCTTTTAGTAGCACTTTACAGATCATGGATATTATACTTATTTATTTTATTTATAACATCCGGCTGAAACTGTAAAATATGAAAGAGGAATTTTTCAGTACTTATTTGAGCTTTTCAGTTAGTTACATTTATAGAATATGCAAAATGACAGAATATTTTTGCAACTCATTATATGTACATTTGCTAACATTTTATTTTGCAAGTTAGTAAATTAATTCTCAAATGCTTGTAAAAAAATATTTTATTTAAAAAAAGAAACCTAATTTGCATGAAAGGAAATCATTATTTATTATTTTGCATGTTTACAAGACCAAGGTCTAATGCTCATTATATTGGACATTTAAAAGAAAATAGCAACAGTTTTCACAATCTTGAGATGGTAAACAGGGTTACTAGTGATTAAAAATATTTATTTTATCACTTAATCAATTTAAACAATCTGGACTTTTTCTTGGTTATTATCTGTAAATAATATGAAATTCATTTTTCAGATATATTTTATTTTTTAGAAAACTGTGATACAACATATTTGCAATCATTAAAGAATGAAATTAAACCCTCTTGTAAATTATCTAGAATAAAGTTTTTTGAAATTCAAACAATTTTATTGTATAGATGTAATAAATCAAAAAATTCCTGCAGCTGGTACATTAGATTAACAATGAAATGCATGAATTTGTTTTTTCATAGATATGTCTTATATAAAGAATTTAAAAATATAAAAGTCTCAAAAGATAATCATTTACCAGCAAACATTCTCTAAAGGCAAAAGTATAAATAAATTTAGCTTTAAAGAGAATATCAACTAGTTATATTAATTAAAAACATATTTAAAACAACATAACATTTTGGCAGTAATGAAGCAGCTTCTTCCTGTTAATAAAATATTTATATATATAATATGTTATATATCAAAGTACATAATTCTAAATTCTAGTTATCCCATATTACTAAAAAAATAATAATAAAATTGTAAATCTATTCCCTTGTCATCTTTACTTTCTTTCAACAGACTTTTGGAATTTGTTAGGGGTTAACTTTTGCAATATAACTCAATAAATAAATAAATATGCTGGCCTGCCATTTCATAAATGTTTTAAAAAAATTTCTCTTTGTTTACTTCCAAAACAAAAAGAAGAGTTGTTTAAAAATATGCATAGCAGCATTATTATTATTGCTTTTAAATTATAATGATCTTCCTTCCCCTAGATCTACTTATTTTCTCTTTTGCAATAGATACAAACATAAATTTTTATTTGCTGCTGATATTTTTATAATCAATTTACTAGATCAAAAAGTTATACAGTAATTTAATACAAATTTCATCCCTGTCAAATCTTGTGGTCTTTGCACTGCATGTTCTAATTATGCATGAAATACATTTTGAGCAATGGTTGAATCATTCATTTATAGTAGTGATTATTAACCCACTTTTATTTATTATTTGCTCCCTTTAAACAAAAAAAAAAAAAAAAAAAATGCTTACTCATCACTCCATAGAAAATGTACCTTCTTTAAGCAAATAATCATAAAGATATCATAATATAGGCATAGCAGCAGTGCATTTGCTCTTAGGAGCACTTTTGTCAGAGCGAATCGGTTTTATGACACTCAGTGAACTAAGAGGATATGTATGTGAGGTTGATGTTTGCTTTTCATTAATATTTTTTTTTTCCTTTTTGATTATTGTATACTTTATAATGTATAGAAATATTTGTATAAATTTTTTATTTCATAATTGGCAATGATTTGTCATATTAATATTTAGTGAATAAACATATCCAGATAATGCAAAAGTACTAAATTCTTTATAGTAATCCAAATTGCTAAATAAATTTTAAAGATTAAACTAATGATGCTACATAAATAAGATTACAAAACATTACAAACTATTGATGGGATGCATGCTCTAATGAAGAGCTCTTTTTAAAAAAATACACTTTAAATATTGATTCACCATAACACTAAAACAATATGCTGATCATCATCCTAACAAGCCTAGTATCCTTTTCACATAGCAGATTTATAAAATGCAAACTGAAATCATCTGTATTGCAGTAAAGTTAGCAAAAATATAACAAGAAACTGGCATAAAATTCAAAATTATATAAGTATATGCATAATTCTCAATTTAAAAAATATGACAAGGAAAAAAATAGTAGGCTATGTTGAAATTATTGGTTTTCAACAAGATGAATCTAACACTTTTTACAATTGCCAACAATCAATTAGATACTAAATATAATACTTTTATTAGAATAAAATTATTTAGATAATAATCAATTTTTAATGAAAAAGAATAATTCAAAATGGACTTGCCCATTATGTAAAGCAGATAACAAACACTAACTCAGTATTAGTATAGTTCAGAGAAATTTTGATTAATAATTAAAACCTAAACAGTATATTTTAGAAACTTTTAAAATTTAGTAAATTATTAAATGTACAAAAATAAAACATAACATTGAATATTACAAAGAGGAATTAACACGAAGCTGTGCCTCCAAATTTTAGGGAATTTTCTCTGAACAGTTTTTCTCCTAACTCCTTTGAGAGAATTCTCTTGGAGAGAAATTTTCTCTGAAGAGTTAGAAGGAAAGATTTCTGAAAGATGAATTCTCTAAGATCATAGAATAAAAATCTTAAATATAGATTTTTAAAAAAAGTGTCTAACTTAATTTAAGGTGGATACTAAGTTATAAAATTAATGCAAAATCAGATTAATACTGGAAAATTTATTAAACATTTAATCATCAATAAAATGAAATTTTATATTCCAACGAAATTTATGCTGTAAAAATGAATTAATATATACAGAATGATATATCAAGATATTTGGTGTCCATCAACTGAAAATAACTAGTTATGTTTCTTATATATTAATTTTTTTTTATAATTACAAATAAATGAGTAACTAAAGACTAACCAACTATTTTGAAATTGTTATAGTTAATTTATCTTTTTAATTCACTATATTTTTCCATCTTACAATATGTGAAATGAATATAGTTACATTCTTTTTTAAGTTTTTCATTCCAAAAATGCATAGAAAATAAATTGCCGTTTTTTATATTTAATTATATATACTCTAAGCAATTATTGGACATTATAAAATCTTATGCATCAGACATAAGAAATGAGTATAAACATATACATTATAGGAAAATAGATGAAAATTATAGAAAGATAAAAAAAAAGTAATTTTTTTTATTTCTTTTGAATTTCTATTTAATTTATCTAATATATATTTTAAAATTTATTGTGATCAAACTATATCTGTTAATATGCTAGTGTTTAGTTTCAAAAATCAAAATATCATTTATAAATTAATCAAAATTATTTAACCATGTTGGTTAAAGTGTATTTTATATAAAAGTTATCCAAATGGAATTGGAAAAAATCTTGATGGAAGGCTATATATTATCTTGAAAACAAACTGTATATGTAACAAATTTAAAAAGTATTATGTAAGCTTGCATGCATTTTAAATTTTCATATTTTTAAACTTGGATTTAATTTCTTCTACTTATTTATCATTTATATGCTATATAAATCATTTTATAATGATCGTCAAGAAATTTGACAGAATTTTATATAAAAAAAAAATATTTCGAAAACCATTTTCTTACAAGAAATAAATGTGATTCTGTAAATGTTTTACGAGATCAAAGTTTGTTTTTATTATGCTGATATATAGATATCTGTGTGTGGTATGGCCAACTCACACAATTACATTTTCCTGCCGTAATTGATATTTTCCAATAATTTTCAAAAACTGAGAAACAAAACATATTTTGGTTAATGAGTCAAATGAAAAGAAGTATTTCTAAAAATGTTTACCATTAAACAAGTTTTATGTAAAAGGAAATGTGTGTTTTATATTTTAGATTTCTTACAGTATTGAAGAAAAATGCTAGGTGTTCATTATCTTCTCATTAAGAAACAAATTTTTTTTAGAAATGCTTCTGATATAATTAAGTTTGCAATCCCTTATTGCAAAACTTAATTATCAATATATAGGCAGTTAGAAATTTAAATTCCTTTTTATTTTTAGATTTGTTTTATTGCAAACTTAATTATATCAGAAGCATTTCTAAAAAAAATTTGTTTCTTAATGAGAAGATAATGAACACCTAGCATTTTAAATGTTTTCATTTCACAAAGTAAAAACAAAAATATAGTGATACTTTTTACTAAATATATTAACAGCAATTTATTGCTATTTACAACTATAACTGCTTGCTAAACAAACTATATTAATTACAATAAATACATTTTGGAGAAGACTGTGCTGGGAAAGACTTCTTGGGATAACTGCTCTGCATTTGTATGTTGGATGGGAAGAACCTTGGGAAAGACTGCTAAGTCAGGCAGCTAGATTATTTATGTGAGGTTTTTTACACACACTGTGGCAATCGTCATCGAATTTTAAAAACTAATTAAATTTAAACTAAATATTAATCACTTTATTTAAACATAAAGTGAAGCAAGTCAAATAAGCATCAAGTGAATCAAGACAAATACACATAAAGAGAGTTAAAAAAAAATCTATTTACTTTTCAATTTATACACCAGAAATTTTATACTTTTTCCTGTCCAGTTTGATGGATTCAATAAACATGAATGAATAAATGCTTTATTATTATTATTATTATGCTGTATTGTTCTGACTAAAGTAATACTGCATTGACTAGTGATGAATTTTTCAATGTACATACTAGAATTTCGAACTTTTTCCTATGTCTGTGAATGGTGCTTTATTATGATTACCTGTAAAGAAACCAATAAAGAATATTCACTTTATGCTGCACAAGGTGCTTTGAATACTCACTTTGAAAATATGAGGACATAACTAGTGATTCATAGACTAGCTGTAAATAATCGGACACTGTAGGAATATCAGTTTTCTAACCCAAAATTAAAATGATTTAGAAAATATACTAATTGGGGTAGTCGAGAGTAATGTGTTTTGTGAATATATTAAGAATTTAATTTTAACTTTTTTTTTTCTTTTGTGAGATCGTGTAGTATTTTAATAATTCAAACAAGAAAAATTTAGACTAAAAATTAGCAATTTTTCAGTTATTATGAATATCTTTAATAAATTATTTTTATTTACAATCTTAAGTCAAGCTAAGTGCATTCGTAGTATAATATTTGTTTTATTATGTTTAAAAATAATCTCAAAAGAAATGCTATTTATTCAGAAAAAGGAATTAAATGATAAAGAGATAGTTTAATACAAGGATGGGCAAACTTTTCCGGTCTCGGGCCAAAAATCGGAAAAAAAAAAAAAAAAAAAAAAAAAAAAAAAAAAAAGTTTGGCGGGCCAAGATAAAATTTTAAAAACAATATACAAGTATTACAATTTAAATATGTTAATGAGATGAATGAAATTGCGATTTCAATTTTAAAAGTTCCTTATATTGAGGTTCGAAGTGAGATGTACTGATTCTAAGGAACGAGGCTAAATGCTCATCTGTCAGTCTACTTCTGAAATAATTCTTTCTAAAGTTCACAGTTGAAAACACTTGTTAACATATATAAGATGAAGCAAACATAGCACTGATTTTCTGGGCGTGAGATATTAAATTTGGCGAACTTACTTTCGATAAAGATTTGTAGAACTAACTTTGGCATATTTAGAAACAACTGCTTGAGATTATTGTTAGATTGCAACTCAATTAATTCAACCTGCAAATCTGACCTCACTGCTTCACAATTTACGTTGCAAAGCATGGTAAAAATATCCAATTCTGTTTGAATGGCATTGAAATCTGCGTTCGAACTCAAAATGCAGTTTTTTCAAACCATCTTCATAATTCTTAAGCTTCTCTTCATTTATTGAGGGAATTGAATTTAACCTCGGGAAATGAGACAAGTAGTTTTTAGCTAGCTGCTCAGTAAACAGTTTGAGTTTGAAAGCTTTGAGATGGGCCCAGATATCGTCGGTAAATTAATTTTTCCCTTGCATTTCGACATTCAAGTTGCTCATATGACAAAGAAGATCTGTGAAAAATGCAAAGTCCGAAAGTCATTCTGTATCTTCTAACATTTCGCACTCCGCAGAACACTGTTTCTCATGGAAGAACGACACAATGTCGTGTTTCAGCTGCCAAACTCGCTTGAAAACACATCCTGCACTAAGACACCTTACTTTCATGCAATACAGTACATCAGAGTATTCAGATTGCATGAACTGAAGAAAATCTCGAAATTGCCTGTGAGTAAGTCCACGAGTTCGAACAGTATTTGCAAGCTTCACGACTGCATCAAGCACGTATTTCATATTTAATGCAGATTTACACAGAGCATCTTGATGTATAACACAATGTAGAAAAACAACATTGTTCCCGGGATAGTATTGATTAGAGTTCAGATTTTTTTCTTGTCATATTGGTGCTCCATTGGTCGTCACCCTTTAATTTTTATTATTTGTTTCCTTACAGGCAGTCGAAGATAAAGGAGATTGTATGTAACAAAATTTCGCATCAATAAGCCAGCTACCTATTAGAAGTTTTTCGGGTTTTCTTCTATCCAATGGACAAATTATGGGCAGTCCAAGAAGCTTTTCCCCGTACAGTCTTCTGAGAAATGTCTACATTTACAGTAATTAATAGTGCTTTTTTTTGGGGGGCAAGAAGAATGTATATTTATTGTTGTAAATAGCAATAATTTGCTATCATTACTTTGCTGTTGGTGATATTTTTAATAAAATTTAGTAGGACTATATTTTTGTTTTTACTTTGTGAAACGAAAACATTTAAAAGGTTACATGTTCATTATTTTATGTTTAAGAAATATAATTTTTTCTGGAAAGTTCTTTTTAAATGAACAAATTTGCAATAAAACATCTATACATGAATATTAATTTATGGTCAGTAAGGAAAATAAATTATCCATTTTTTAAATAAGGCGAAAAGATAAATAAATTAATCTTTTCTAAATCTTCAAAGCTGTCAGAAATCTAAAATATTGCGCACATTTTTGGTTATTCATGAAAGTTGTTTAACTGTAAAAATTTATTTTCATTTCACTCATTAACCAAGATTAGGTTGTTTTTTTTTTCCTCAGCAATTTTTTAATAATGAAAATATCAATTTTGACATGAAAATATATTTGTTATAATAGCAAAATACACACACACATATATATATATATCATTATTTGCAAATATAATAAAAGCAATCTTTAAAAAAAAAACACTGATGTATAAATTTCAAGTACTCGCATCTATTTCTAGTAAATAAATTATATTTGATGCATTTCTTTATAAAGTTTCATTACATTTCTTGAATATTGTTACATAACAATTTGTATAGAATATAAAATGAACAAGTACAAGAAACTGAATCCCAATTTAAAAATATGAAAATTTCAACAGCATGTGAAGTGACACAATATTTTTTAAAATCATTACATATACAGTTTGTTATCAAGATAATTAATAAATTATCATACTTTTTTAAAGATCATAATCAGTTTAATATAAATGAAGGAAATATGAAAAAGTATAATGATTTAAAAAAGATTGTGAATGATATATAAATATATTGTTCTGTAAACTGCATCACCATGTAAAAATATGGAATTTTAAAAGCTTGCAATTCTTTTTAAATATTAACTATAATCACAGAAAAATTATAATTTAAAAAAGTAAAAGAATCATAAATGTTACTCAGGGATTCATTTATAATTTTAAGATAATGCATTTTAATTTTATCTAATTTTTTTAACTCTTATTATCTTGTGTCATTCAACATATATAAATTCATTTTGGTTCCATAAATTTCGTAGCAATATAAAATTTCAATGTATTTTTAACATAAAATCTATCTTATTTTACTAACAGAGACTTTATTTGAAATCTTCAGTAACCAACTCTCAGGCAGTTTCTTCCTACAGAGGAACCGGGTGCACCATTCCGCAAGAAAAAATTCCCTAAACATTTGGTGCACTTTTCCTTCCCCTACTCGACCGTATTCCCTAAAACTGATAGCGCCGCCTGATGATCTCACAGTGTGTAGTACTGGCCGCAGTTACCTAATCAGAAGAGCGCCTCATTGACGAAATGGAATTCGTATTGAATGGAACACTTGATGAAAACTTGTTTTTATAATTAGTAGAAGTATATATATATATAACTTTTTGAACAGTTTTTAATGTGATTTTTAACTCCTTGTTTTTTTTTTTTTCCCCGTTTTTTTACTTCTTATTTACTCATTTGTTTAAATAAAAAAATGCTAGTTTAATAACAGAAAATAGTTTTTAATTAAAGAATATGCCTGCTCCCCTTCATCATGAAACACCTGAGTTTGTCAATCCTCAACTATTTGTTGTTCAAATGAACTTGTTGTAAAATATAAAATAAAATACACGATAATGCAAATAACTGATGGACAGCATATCAAGGCTTGAGGAACAATTTTTTTAATCAGTGCATTAGCAAATGATCATATTTATTTCAAAATGCTAATATTGACAAATGTAACACTCCTATTTTATTTTCAAGGTGGTCACCAAAATACTGCAATTTGATTGGAGACTTCTCTGGAACTACTTTTGCTTACTAAGGTCTAGTCCATTTGATTTTTGTTTTACTTTTTATTCGCCACGCTTTGCTGTGCACCTTTCCATAGCAGAATTGTATATACATAGTAGAAATAGGAATTTATGTGATTTTTTATTGATATATCTTCAAAATTATAATTGAAAATTTCATTAAAAAATAATAATAATGGCATTGTTTACTTTAAAAAGATTCAGAGGAATAGTTCATATAAACCCTACTTATTTTCCAAAAAATGTTTGTATCTCAACTTTGTGTGCCAAATATTTTTGTATATTCTTATTTTTACCTGTCTTGCTGTGATAAGCATTTATATTGAATATTTTATTAAAACTTGACTTGAAAAGATTTGAGTTTATTACATAAAAATATAAATATATTATATAAAAATACCATATTTTTTATCAATATTTGTATATTCTATGATGAAAAACCTGTAAATATAGAATTAAATATGTTATTCCCATATATAAGGTATAAAAATAATTTTTATATATTATATATACTATTCACCTAATCCACTGAATATTTTAGCTCTTCCTCACCTTTATCAGTTTTTTTATTAGTTATTAATTACCATAAATTTCTATCCTTCCTTAACTGTGAACTTTCATTTACTATTGTCATTCTGATCTCTTCTACTTATCTAATTTTTTCTATTCACCTGCTGACCTGCTTCCATTTCATAGAATGAAGATTGTACAAACCAGTTGCTTTTCATAGTTTGATTAGTGTTCTAATTATACTGTTAATAGTTAATTTATCTGTTCCCTTTACTATACTGGAAATATTATTTGTTTGTGATTTTTAAAATTTTTAGCTGTCCAGATATATTTTTTAGTAAAAGTCATGTAAAAACACATACAAAAAGTAAAACTACAAAAATAATTTTGGTCGGAATTTTAATGCTCAAATGTCCCTTTTATTCCCAGAGTATTCATATACTCTTAATTCAATATCGTGATTTTTATATTTGCTCTTTTTCATCCAAATTCCTACTATGCTTTTTATTAAAAAATATAAGCATACATAAAAATGAACTTTCAAGAAATACCTACAAAACTTTTTAGTATTTTAAAATTGTAAGTTTTTAAAACATTGTGTTCATAATAAATATTTATTGTCATTATTACTTAAATAATTCCATTTGGGTGTACTTATCTTTTATTTAAAAAGTACTATCTGCTTTAATTACAATCAAATGCATAGGTGATTTTTTTTTTCCTACAAATGAAGTGAAATGGTCAAAACTTCTTTTTTACAGCATCTTTTATGTAGCAAATAAAGTTTCATACTTGATTTCAATTACTTTATATTATAATTATTTTAACAAAAATATTTTTTGAGAATAAAGTTATCATTGAGTTACATTCATTTCTTGTATAATTATTTTAATCAGATTTCCTGCTGTTAATTTTTGTTGGATTATTTACTCATCCAGACTTCTTATTCATGCATTTCTATTCTAGTTTCAATTATACTTTTGTGATTTGATACTTGAAAGAGAAAGTCATGGTTTTTAAAAGAACATGAGAATGCAAAAGTAAGTTAACTATTTAGTATAATTAAATTTTTACAAAATGAATACGTGAAAACAAGAAAAAAATCTAAAAAAAATATTACATAGAAAGCAGAGTGCTTTAATCATAATATTTAAAAGATTCATGAATGCTATTATATAAATAATTTTTCAAATAGTCTAATTATTTAATAGATTCATTTTAGTTTAAGAAACTTTTTCAGATTCATTTTAATTTCATAAACTTTTTCTTTTATATCATATAAAACTTTTTTTTATTGTTTATATATTTAAAATTTCAAATACACCTCCACATTTTGTGTAAAAATAATTATGAAACAAAATTTTACTATTTGTTATTAAATCTGAACCTTTCAATTTTACATAGCAACACTTTGGAATCCATAGCTAATAGCATAACCATGTATTTGCAGATACATTGCAATATTGAAGTAACATGACTGAATGTTCAATAAGAATTGTAAAATTTTCTGACTTATCAGCCAAGCAGAAAACATCCTACCATCTGAATAAATATATAAAAATTGACACTAAAGGAATATTTAATTTGGCAAAACTGGAGGCAGGGAAATGCACAATCAAAAGTGATTAATATGTATATAATCGAGAAGGAAATTAGTTTGGATGTGGTAAAATACCAATTGTTACTGCATTGAGATTTATTTATTGTTGGTAGGAAGAGTTAACATTAGTATTTCCTTGCTATTTAACATTTCTTAGCATAACCAAAGAAAGTAGTCAAGTGCAGCTATAATGAACAATTAATGTATTATTATTGTAGAAAAGAAAATTAATGCACAAACAAAATAATAATTTTGGAACTTCATTAAAATTCCCAAATAACTACAGTTAATTGATGACATATTTTCTAAAAGTAATCCTGATGTTAGTTAATTTTACTTATTATTTATTTAATATTTATTGTAGATTCATTAAACATATACTGAATTTATTTCATACAAAATTTTACTCAGCCAACATTTTTGTTCTTATTGTAATATATATTGTTCTATATTTAATTATTGATGTGGAAAAATACTACATAATTTTACACTTATTCCATTATGAAACATGTGATCTTAATAAGAGACATATACATTAAATACACACAAATATATGAAAAAGGTTTCCATAATGAAGAATTTGTAAAAAAGCTCGTAAAATTACTGTAGAAAAAATTAATATAATATTTTAATAATATGTTAAAAAAACTGTTGCCTTAACAATTTCTGACATTTATATTTTATTTTTACTTTTTATATTTGTTAGGTTCCATGGTACTGTACTAAAACATAGTGTTTTTTATTCAAATATTAATTTTAGACATAAATTGAAATAATTTATAATTCATAGACAAATACTATTTAAGAATTTAAACCAATAAAGGGTTCATTGTTTCAGTTACATGATTGTGCAATAATGGTTAACTAAATCTTATAAATTTTGACAGAAAAAAATTGTAGGATTTTTTCTCATACAATTTGGTTTGTAAGGATAAAATGTCTGTCACTGTTTTTTTTATTGGTAATTATTAATTTTTATTAAGTAATTTGACTATTACGAAAATGTTGCTTTGCTCTTCTAGCTTTATTTCATATTAGTTGTCTTGATATTGAAAAGAGAAAAATAAAAAACCTCGGTTATAGAAGAATATTGAATGGTTAAAATAAATTAAATTAGTTTTTATAATCAAAAACTGTTTAAAAATTGAAGAAAGTGAATGTCTCCTTAAAAAGATATATATGAAATTATCTGGAATTATTAAGTGAATTATTTTAGTTTAATATGTCTTGTTTATTTTCTTTTGAATATTTTAAACCTTTTTACGACTCATTGATATTTAGTACTACAAAAAAATCATTGTATTTTCTGGAAAAAAATTTAAAGAATAAAAACACCTATGTTACTGGATATATCATAAAGTATGGCAATTATTGCCATACTTGAATTGATTCAAACATTGAAAAAGATGACAATTTAAATATCATCCATATTTGTTTGTTTGTACTTTATTGAAAATCCAGACAATTGTAGTGGATTTATGCCAATTTTAAAAAAAGAAGTAACCTAATAATCATTTTTAAGTTAAAATTAATCATATATTTATATTTAATTCATATTTGTTATAAAATATTCTGGATTTATTTGATGATATATATATATATATATTACATTATTTTAAATGTACTTCTTAGAACCCATTATGCAACATGTAAATCCATCTTAATCAATAAACTTTCCCATTTTTGAACCTTTCCTGAAATGGCCATAAATTTGAGCAAAATTTAATTTTAAAAAATTAAAATTTAATATTTTATTGATATTTTAAACACTTTATTTCTGTTTAGCATTGAACTTAAAAAATATAGTCTGAAGTTTTAATTTTTAAAAATTCATTGGCAAATATTTTTCTTTTTTTTATTTATATTGTAACAAACTTTTTTTGATAAAAATGCAATTTTAAGAGAAAGTAGTAAAAATTGCTATTCTTAAAATATGCTCATTATTATAAAGAGATATGTATGGCAAAATGATGCACTTTTTCAGTTGTATTGAAATTTTCTCTGTTTAATTGAAAGTACCACTTTCCCTTAAAAGATTGTGAACATTCTCTGTATTTTTTTTCCAATATTTTTCTTATATTGCAATGCTGAATACATGAATGAAAATTAAACATTTTATGTGCTTCTATAAATTTGATCACCATAGAGTGGTCTGCCTTTTGGAGCACTTCATCCAGTCTTAGTTAATCTCTTAAATGCAATACAAATCTGTATTTTTAAACTTATACAATTTTATTATGTATTTAGAAAAGATACAGCTTTACATTTATTTATTTATTTATACATTAAGGGGATGATTTAAATTTGAGATCAAATAAGTAAACAAAAAGTTACAGTGTGGTATCATATGCTGAAATCAAACAAGTAAAAGATAGCGAATAGTATATTTTGAGGAATGTATTTTAATAAAACTGTTTAAAAAAAGTTTTTAAATTTTAGTGCATATGTAAGAACAGAAGAAACCTTAATGATGCCCTTTATAACAACAATCAGTTTGTCTACAATTTCTGAGGAAATAAATCAATTATGTCCTAATTCTTTGGTATTTCCTTTGCTTAAATTATTTGGAAAACTCTTGAAATTTTTTAAGTAGTTATCATAGATCATGTATTACTTTTTTTTTAAATTTTTATTCATTTAGTTTTCATCATTATCTGAAATATACATTATCTGAATTACAAAATAAACATGCATTATCTTATTACATGACTGCCTTTGTTACTATCAAAGTCTTTTTTCAACTTTCTCTTTCAATTTCCTCTGTACTTTTTTAATAAAATTTTTCTATATTACTTTTCTCCTATTTACTTTCTATAGTAATTTTTTTTTCTAAATGATTTTATTGTGCTTCTCAATGCTTTTACAGTTGTTTTAGTTTTCTAAGAATTTTCTTGTCGCAAGTCAATTATGGTAGTTTAAGATGGAATGTTATATTTTTCATAAAAGTAATTGTGGTTGTCATAAATATATTGCTTCTAAATCTCACATTTATTCCTTTCCATTCTGAATACAACAATGTGCGAGTATAATTATAACTATTGATAAACTAAATCCGTTTTTTTTTCTGCAAATTACTTCACTTATAGTTGAGAAATTTATTAGATGTTTATGATGATGAATGAAGTGGTATATGGGGATGTGAAGCAACAAAGACTATAATCCTCTAATCACTATATATATGAACAGTTAGTTTTCCTTATTTTTAATATATCACTCTCCACAATGCTGTACGATAGTGTTAGACCGGGACCTACGGTTTAAAGTGGATTCCGAACCACTACAAACATCCGTGGCACCGCCGGTACTCGAACCCGAAACCTGTGGTACCGAGCGCCAGAACGCTAGCCACTCGGCCATATTAGGAGATGTGTTCTTAAATAAAATATTCACTTTTTAGAAAATAGATAAAAAAGGCTGAAGTTCATAAATATATGACTTCCACCAACCAACCAACCAACCCTATTTTTGTAAAGCTCCCAAGTACCGCTAGTGACCATCATATATTTTCCCATCAAAGTATATTTGTCTACCTTATATTGAATAATAGCAAAAACGTTCTATTAGAAATGCTACAGAATAAATACATAAAATTATTTTAGACATACATTCTGAATGAATTTAAAATTAACAATAATTTTTATTTCTAGAAAAAATTCTTTCTTAATTCTTTTTAAGACAATTTCTCCTTTTTAAGAAATTTAAACTGTGGTGTTTTAAAACTTTTTCCCTCGATATCCTAAAAAATCAAATTTGCATAAAGTAGCTGATTTTGTTTTTATATTTAACTTTTTGTTCTTCACCTAACAAACCTATTATTGCCTTCTGTGAGACTTTAAATGGAGTTTAAAAAGCATTAAAGAACTTTATAGGAAGTTCTACTCTGTCTCTTAATTAACTGTGCCCCACCTTCTAAAATTATAAAAATATTTAAATTAGATTTCTTAAATATATTTAATTATTAAAACAAAACTTTTGACAGGTGTTTTTAGTTTTTAGAGTTTAGATTTTAGAGATCAATTACAATACATGATTTCTCTTTAATGCTTATGTTTTAACGTAAGAGAAAAATAATTATGAAGAAAGATCATTTTAAATATGCTTTTTATTTAAAAATCATGATATAAATAACATCAATGAAACTTTAAATTCAAATGTTCAAAATCTAGACAACATACAAGAAAATTAAAACAACTTTAAATTAAATGCTTTAATAACATTTATCCACTTTTTTTTTTTTTTTTTTTTTTTTGTCATATAATATACTAGGATTATTATTTAAATAGTTGAAAAACATAAATTTATTTTTTATATATACATTATTAAGTATGAATTTAGTTTTTTTTTCTGAAAAAGTAATTAAAAAATGATAACATTGAAAGATTTTTTAAATAGTTAATATGCATATACTGTGCCTAAAAAGTAAAACCAATTTTCAATGTAAATTTCAAGGGCATATGAAATTTTAATTTTTTTTTCTTTTTTAGGTTGTTGGCACTGTGCTTGACATCTGTGTGAAATTTTACGTCAAAATATTCATTAGTGTTTGAGTCACGCTTGGCTTTGTGAGACGCAAAAAATGATTTCGGCGATTTTTAAAATGTCTGAATTAATTGAGCAAAGAACTTGCATTGTTTGCGAAAACGTATAGAATGTTGCAGAAGGCATACGGTGAGTAAACTATATCGGAAGCAAATGTTTAGAAGTGGTAAAAACAGTTCAAAGAAGGCAGAGAACGCGAAATGAAACCCATATCGTTCCACCACCACCGTACTCACTTGATTTAGCACCGTTTGACTTCTGGCTATTCCCTAAACTCAAAAGACCACTCCGGGGACACCTTTTTTGAGTCGATTGAAGAGATTCAACGTAAATCGGCGCACGCTTTGAAGGCCATCCCGGCCAATGACTTTTTAGCATGCATTGGGGATTGGAAAAAACGTTGGCATAAGTGCACGGTGTCCAGAGGTGAGTACTTTGAAGGCGATTAAATAAATTTGGAAGAATAAATAAAGAGTTTTTGAAAAAAATAAAAATTGATCTTATCAAAAAGTAAGATCAATTTTTATAATTTTCAAATTCATTTATACGGATGTATTGCAATCGTATATTTTTATACATGAATATTCTACATTGAGTAAGTGAAAGTTTTTCTGTAAAGACAGCAAATATTACTAATCACTTTAGTTTGTCTAAAGAAACTAAATTTGTAAGTATTTAAATATTGAACCTATTCTGCATTATTTAATTAAAATCGTTTCATGAAAAATGCCCTTGGATCTAAAAGGAGTTTACTCTCCAGCGGAGTATTCAAGAATTCCTGCCTTCCATCCATTAGTCATAAACTCAATGAATAGACAAAAGCTGCTAGTGATTTATGAATTTTTAAGTGCAAAGAATTGAACTTAGTACAAGCCAATAAAAGTCATTTGATTGAGTGAATCCAAATCTTCAAGCACGATCATTTGGGTTGGCCACCCTTGGTGTAGATGAATCTATTACTTATGCTTTTTAATAAATGTGTTTGTTTTGTTACAACATTATTCTTTATTACTCTTACGTGTGAGTACATATAAGAATAAATCTTCTGCCATTGTTTATATAAAAACAGATAGCAGACATAACATATCTGCTGTCATGGACATTAATTTCTAAATCACTGTGCTATTAGATCTGGAAAGCTACAAACTGGATGATGTTTTGGTATTGAAAATATAAAATCCCTTAAAGAAGAGTATTTAAGATCAAACAAATAGGAAATAGATTTTGATCTGCTGTCTAAAGAAAAATTTAATAGGCTTTTCAGATTTGAACAAAAGGGTTTAGAATACTTGGTTGTTACATTTGGACTGCTATCACAAATTGCTTATAAAAATAGATATCATACTACAGGTTATCACATTTATTTGATTGTTCATGAATTTTAAAATCTTAATTCAGCTGCAATTTTTCAATTGTAACTAAAATATTCTAAAATTCTGTTTAGCTGAGGTCTTTCAATTGTAAAAAAAAATAATAAATGAAATGAAATATTTTAAAGATCTAAAATAAAACATGTATTATTTACACAGCAACTTTCATAGATCCTATAATAAAATAAAATTTGTAATAAAAATTTACTTTTAATATCATTTCATTATTCTAAGCTTTCATTAAAAGGACTTGAAGAATTGGTCATTCTAATGAGAAAATTGCCATTTCCAAGTAGGTTGTCAGATTTGGAGCCTCTATTTTAGTTACCAACCCTAACTCTATCACATATATGCAATGCAGTACTGAAAAATATTTTTATAAAGATGGCAAGTAAAAAAAATATTATTGAGTCATTTTTAAAATATTTAACTTAGATAATAGCTTTACTTTAAAACTGGAACAAATATTTTTATATATTGTCATAGAAGAATTTAGTTACCTACAAATGTTCAATGAATTCCCCCCAGGCTTATATGTTTATAAAATTTGCAATTATGTCAATTAAATTTATATGAAAAAATATAATTAAAAATTATGTACAAAATTAATTGAAAGAAATGCATGTGCTCATTGTTTAATGAAATTATGAGTCATTTTTATAAATTTTTTGTATAAAATTATATTTTTTACAAAAAAAACATACAAGTACAAAGAATAATAAAAATTTCTATAATGAAGGTCATTTGGGAGCTTTCTGACTTACCATGGTTTGTTTAAGCAAGATATAATTATTATGCGAAAACAGTTTTTAGACGTGGAACTCCAATAAAAGATTGCTGGGAATTCATTGGTTTGTTTATATGGTTGTTTATTAACAAATATTTTAATTTCATATGATAGAGTTTTTCATAAATATAAGGCATAAAATTTTTTTGAGATTGATTATGTATATAAACAGTTATTCTTTTGAAAATTTTATAGATAGCACTGCTAGAACTATTTGTAAGCCATCAAAGAATCAAGAACAATACTATCCTGTACACAAAAGAAAGCATTGCCTAAAATATATTGTTTTTTTTATACCCTGATAGCATTACTATATTAATCGGACTGTATCCTAGACGAAGGCAGGATGCTGGTACATGATATTTCCTTTTTCTTAGCAAAGGGCTAATAATGCATATTATTTGATTTCATAATATTTGTAACTATTTATTGCAGTTCATGTATTCTTATAATATTGTATGAATTAGTAAATTTATTAGTTTACCTTCAAGATTATTCTTTATTTAAAAACAACAAATTCTGTAAAGTTATTACTTATTTATCATTTCCAACAGTTTTGTTGTAACTGCATTATTTTACATAAAGGCATATCATTTCTTCATCTTTTTTATTTCTTTCCAGTTCAGCATTTAATATTTTTTCTTCTAGTGTCAGTCTTTTCTCTTACAACTCTAACTTTCTGTTTTTTTTATATATCCATCCTTAAAAGATTGTGATGTTTTTTAAATTATTCTAATATATTGGTATTGCAATTTTTTCCTTGTAATCCTGAAAGTATTAAAGTATTTAAATGTAACAGATTATGCATTTCAGGCCTACAGTCTTCTGCATTTCTTTTTACTTGTGTACAAATCTCACCTTGTTTTCATACATATCATAATTTCTTTCTTAAAATCCCTGGATTATATATGCATTACAAAACATTAGAATTCCATGATCTATTTTATATAGGTGGAAAATTAATGTGGTTTTAATAATATTATAACAAGAATTAACAATAAATAAGACAGTGTTGCTTAATTACATACTCAATAAGATTTTAAGACATGGTCTAGAAATTTTTTATATCTAATAAATTGTTTAATAATGTTTGTTTTTTGTTTTGATCTTAAGATTATCTAATTTCTGCACAATAAATAATTTTATCTGTTATATCTTTACTGGCATTCATTTCAGAATCTGCTGGAGAATTTTCACTTTTGTTATATTAAACTATAATTATAAAAGCATATTTAAATTTTCTATTTAAGAGTAATAAAAAAAACTTAACCTAATAAAAATTCTGAAACCTTTTCCAATGCCTTTTTGCATTGAGACTTCATCTTGCAAATTGAAGCTGCATTTTTTATTCCATTAGTTATTTCATCTTCTGCATTAACTACTCTTTTTCAGAATATTGTTTCTCACATCCTCGTCTTTTATATAAAAAAAGCACAAAGGCAAAAACTTAAATAATTCAATAGTAAAAGTCAAATCATCATTATACATAAAAAAATATTTTATTTAGATTATTATGACTAAACAATCAATCAGGGGTGCTTAGGGTTATCATTAAAACTTTCACTATATGACATGTAATATTTTGAAATTGTACATGAAACAAACTAGAACTTTCCTGCTTTCTTTTGAGCAAAAGAGCAATGTAAAATATGTTAAGAAAATCTATTTTACATTTGTTATAAAAAGTCATCCTACATTTAACGCTTATTTTAATTACAATTTACATCAATATATATATTTTTATAGCATTATGTATTAATATATATATATTAATACAAAATTTCTATATATAATATATATATATATATATAATTCCCGTGTCACGATGTTTGTCCGGGATGAACTCCGAAACTAATAATCCGATTTTAACTTTTTTTTTTTTAACTGTGTGTTTTGTTCCAACTTGAGAGATAGGATAGTTTTTATTCAGATTCTTTTTTATTTAAATGCAAAATCGACGATTTTCTTATTTTGTCATTGACGTCATTTGGCGCAATTAAAATTTGCGATTTCTCATCCGATGGACGTAATTTTAAAACTACATTCAAAATACAAGGTCAGGCGTACCATAAGATAGGGTCGTTGATGCCAATACCTAACGAAGAGCCAAAATTTCTTCAAATTTATTTTATGGGCAGTTCTGAAGAACGTGTGACAACTCGATGTCAGTATAATTTTATCGAACAAGCAGTACAAAGAGCTACTGTAGAATTCTTGGAAAATTTTTTAGAAAATCATAACCACCTTATTAAATTATTTAAAAGAATGTCACCACAATTACGAAAGGACAACTTACAAATTGTCATCACAGCTGACAAAACACCATCAGGCGAAGACGCAGGCAGGTTCAACGCCCTAACCGTAGAAGAAGTTGCTATTATCATGGTCGGTGATCCAGTTGATAACAGAGCTATCAAAATCACACGTCGTGACAGCACTGTTCATGTGATATCAGACTTACATCTTTCGTACGATGCACTACAATATCCACTGATATTCTGGCAGGGTAAAGATGGATATCACATCAACATTAACACAGGTTAATCCGGTTGCTGGTAAAGATTAAATTTTTTAATTTATTTGTGTTACTTTTTAACATGCCAAAAACTAAATTTACATTTATTTCTTATTTTGCAGGTAATGAAACAAACAAAAAGGTCAGCTCAATGTGTTACTACGCGTACCGGTTGATGATAAGAAATAATCAGGACAATTATATTCTTCGATTCTGTCAGCTCTACCATCAATATGTTGTAGACATGTATGCTAAGATCGAGAGCGAACGTTTGCGATTTCTTCGGTTCAACCAAGTTAAGTTACGATCAGAGGATTACATTCACTTACGAGATGCTATTATAGGAAACAACGATGAAAATTGAAACATCAACAACATTGGCAATGCATTTATTTTACCCTCCAGCTACATTAGTAGCCCACGGAACATGCAAGAATACATACCAGATGCAATGACCTACGTACGTCATTATGGCCGTCCAGATTTGTTTATTACATTTACATGTAATCCAAATTGGGAGAAAATACAGGCCTTGCTGTTACCAGGCCAACAATCAATACATCGTCATGGTATCGTTGCACGTGTGTTTAAACGAAAATTAAAATCCGTGATTGATTTTATCGTAAAATTTTCGGTTTTAGGTACGACAATTTGTTGGCTGTATTCGATTGAGTGGCAAAAACGAGTCTTGCCGCATGCTCACATTTTGATTTGGCTCGAAACTAAAATTCGCCCGGAAGAAATTGATTAAATCATTTCCGCTGAAATTCCGGATCCATCAATCGACCAAGAAATGTTTGAAATTGTTACCAGTCACATGATCCATGGACCATGTGGTTTTAACATGACATGACCATGCATGGAAAATGGCAAATGTAAGAAACGTTTTCCAAAAGAATGTATAAATTACACAATTTTGGATATTGACGGTTATCCACTGTATCGCCGTAGAAACGCTAAGAATGGTGGCAATGTATTCACAATGCGAATGTCGAATTTTAATCAACTAGAAATTGATAATCAGTAGGCGTATAACGTATAAGGCCCATATTAATGTCGAGTTTTGCAATTCCATCAAATCCATTAAATACATTTGTAAATACGTAAATAAAGGCAGTGATTTGGCCATGTTTGAAGTGCGAGATATTAATAAAAATGATAAAATAACACAATATCAAATGGGCAGATACTTCAGCAGCAACGAAGCTATCTGGCGTATTTTTAGTTTTTCTATTCACGATCGAGATCCACCTGTACAGCATCTTGCAGTGCATCTTGAAAATGGTCAGCGTGTATATTTCACTGAAGAGAATGTTATCCAAAGAGGATTAGACCCACTGAAAACAACACTCACTGAATTTTTTTACCTTATGTCAAAAGCTTGACGTTTTCGGCCAATTTGCCAAAACATTGCTATGTACCGATGTTCCACGCCATTTTACATGGAACAAATCAGGTAAAAGATAGGACTCACATAAACAAGGAGTACCACATCCGTCAATCGCTAAACCACATTCGTCAAATCTAAAACATTGGGACGACTCTACACAGTGCAACCAAAACAACGTGAGTGCTTCTTTTTGCGTTTGTTGTTGGTAAATGTTCCTGGACCAACATCTTTTGAGTTTTTGCGAACAGTTAATGGTCAAGTATTCAATACCTATCAAGACGCATGTCGCGAGCTGCAATTGCTGGAAGATGACAACCATTGGGATTTGGCACTTGCTGATGCAGCTTTAACATCTACACCAAATAATATTCGTCAACTATTCGCAATTATTCTGACGACATGTCATCCGACACAGTCATTAGCATTGTGGGAAAAATATAAGAATTACATGACTGAAGATATTTTGAACCGAGTGAAACAAACGGAATGATGTCCGAATAAAAATTTCACACCAGAGATGTACAATGAAGTGTTGGTACTACTCGAAGATTTATGTATTTTGATTTCAAACTTTTCACTCAACCACTATGGTATGCCTTCGCCTGATCGTCCAGCCACTGACTTAGTGAACACTGATATACAACGAGAAAAACAATATGACGGTTGACTTAGCTACACTCATTGCAAACAATGAGCCATTACTGACAACTGAATAAAGAATTATTTACAATCGAATCATGTTTACTGTTGATGCAAAACGTGGATTTTTTTTCTTAGACGCACCTGGTGGGACCGGTAAGACATTTTAGTGTCATTAATCCTTGCAAAGATACGGCTACAACAAAAGATTGCATTGGCAATTGCATCGTTGGGCATTGCTGCCACTTTGGTAGATGGTGGACGAACGGTGCATTCAGCATTGGAGCTGCCATTAGATATTCACAGTAAACCAAACGCAATGTGTAATATTAAAAAAAAAAAAAAAAAAAAAAAAAGCGGAATGGCTGCAGTGTTGCAAAAGAGTTCAATTATTGTCTGGGATGAGTGTACTGTGAGTCATAAGCATTCTCTTGAGGCATTTTACAGAACTATGCAAGATTTCAATGGCAATAATCGACTCTTCGGTAGTGCTGTTTTACTACTATCTGGTGATTTCCGGCAGACATTACCTGTCATTCCTCGCTCTACGTTTGCTGATGAGATTAACGCACGTTTGAAACTATCATTTTTATGGAAAAACGTTGAAACACATCGATTGACCATAAATATGCGAGTACAATTACATAATCATCCATTGGGACAAGTATTTTCAAACCAATTACTGGATATTGGAAACGGTACAATCCGACTACATCAAAATAAGCAATGTATCCAATTGCCAGACAATTTCTGCTCTGTAGTTCATTCAAAAATTGAACTAATTGAGAGTGTATTTCCGGATATTCTTAGTAATCACTTAGACCTTAATTGGCTCAGTAATCGTGCAATTTTAGCAGCAAAAAATGTTGTTGTTGATGAAATTAACTGTCAAACAAAAAATTTATTGCCAGGCAATCTGATGACTTTTAAGTCAATCGACACCATTGCTGATGAAAACCAGATCGTCAATTTTCCGATTGAATTTTTGAATTCTCTGGATATGCCAGGAATGCCGCCACACAATCTTCGTCTGAAAATTGGTTCACCGGTCATTCTATTGCATAACTTAAATCCACCAAAATTATGCAACGGTACACGATTAGTCATCAGAAGAATTACCGGAAACATACTTGAAGCAAAGATATTGACTGGAAAGTTTAAAGGCGAAGTCGTCCTGTTACCTCGAATACCTATGATACCATTAAAATCTACAATACCTTTCAAAAGGCTAAAATTTCTGATACGTTTGACTTTTGCGATGACAATAAATAAGTCGCAAGGGCAGACAATGGCTATTTGGGGCTTGGACTTGGGAAAATCCGTGTTTATTCCATGGGCAGCTGTATGTTGCATGCTCACGTGTTGGAAAACCATCGAATTTAGTTATTTTGACAGATTACAGATTAACAAGAAATATTGTTCATCGCTTAGTTCTTAGTTAAATGAAATTAATGATTATTAACAATTAAATTAGGTAAAATAATTATAAAACAGTGTTAAAAATCAACATTATCTACCTCATTCATTAAATTAATAAAAATTAAACATTTTCTATTCGTTGATGCTTAATTTGAACTTTTCATCATTCTTTACCAATCACTTCCTTAACAATACCAATTATAGTATCTAATAATTGAACGAAATACAAGAAAGCCACAGCAACGCTTGGCCGGGTCTGCTAGTATATGCATATAACGTTTTCGAAGTGATAGATTTTTGGATGGGTAACAGGAAATTTTCGAAGCTCCGAATTTGAGTGACTAGAACAGCCTATTTGTGGAGCACAATCACCTTTGTAATTATTAAACATTAAATATATTTAGGTATATGTGATAAAATGACGAATTATTTTTTTATTTATTCAAAAGATTTGGTTCAAAAATTTAATTTAGCAAATTCGTTTGATCTATAATCATGTATCATTTCAACAAGTGTTTAGCATGTTTTTTTGCTGATCGAATTGAAAATGTTTTGTTTGTAGCATTACTCACAATTTTCTGTATTGTAAGCCACCTCAATGGGTTTTCATAAGATTAATTGCAACTATTTCTCTCAATAAAATTGTATCACATAGCTAACTTATTTAGTTGACATTTTTACCAATTCAGTGTGCTTTGATTCTGATATGAATGTCTTCGTGATGAGCCGTTAGTTTTATTAGAAACTTTTTATTTCTTTCTACGATTCTTATTCTAGAATGAATTAATATACACTGAAGTGACAAAAGTCATGGGATACCTCTTAATATCGTGTCAGCCCTCCTTTCGCCCGGCGAAGTGCAGCAACTCGACGTGGCATGGACTCAACAAGTCGTTGGAAGTCTTCTGCAGGAATATTGAGCCATGCTGTCTCGATAGACGTCCATAATTGTGAAAGCGTTGATGGTGCAGGATTTTCGGCACGAACAGACCTCTCGATGATGTCCCATAAATGCTCGATGGGATTCTTGTCGGGCGATCTAGGTGGCCAGATCATTCGTTGGAATTGTCCAGAATGTTCTTCAAACCAATCGCGAACAGTTGTGGCCCGGTGACATGGCGCATTGTCATCCATAAAAATCCCATCGTTGTTTGGGTACATGAAGTCCATGAATGGCTGCAAGTGATCTCCAAGTAGCTGAACATAAGCATTTCCAGTCAATGTTCGGTCCAATCGCACCAGAGGACCAAGTCCATGCCATGAAAAAGCATCCCACACCATTACGGAGCCACCACCAGCTTGAACAGTGTCTTGCTGACAGTTTGGGTCCATGGCTACGTGGGGTCTGCGCCACACTCGAACCCTACCATCAGCTCTTACCAACTGAAATCGTGACTCATCGGACCAGGCCACGGTTTTCCATTCATCTAGGGACCAACCGATATGCTCACGTGCCCACGAGAGTCGCTGCAAGCGATATCGTTCTGTCACTAAAGGCACTCGAGTCGGTCTTCTGCTGGAATAGCCCAAGAAAGCCAAATTTCTCCGCACAGTTCTAACAGACAAGTCCCTTGTACGTCCCACATTGATTTCTGCGGTTATTTGAAACAGTGTTGCTTGTCTGTTAGAATTTACGACTCTTTGCAGACGTCGCCGGTCTCGGTCGTTAAGTGCAGGCGGTCGACCACTGCGCTGTCCATGGTGGGATGTTATGCCTGAAATTTCATACTCTCGGCACACTCTTGACACAGTGGATCTGGGAATGTTGAATTCCCTAACGATTTCCGAAATGGCATGACCCATGCGTCTAGTTCCAACTAACATTCCGCGTTCAAAGTCTGTTAATTCCCGTCGTGCGGTCATCATCACGTCAAAACCTCTTCACATGAATAACTTGAACAGAAATGAAAGCACTGCGCATTTATACCTGTTCTACGCGATGCTACTACCATCTGAAAATTTGCATATTGCTATCCCATGACTTTTGTTACTTCAGTGTATAAAAAAAATAAACCATTGTTATAATAGCTTATAATATGTTTGGAAATATTCTTTCTTCAGATTCTTTGTTTTGATTGGCCTGCATGTTTCCAGCTGCTGTGCTTGTAATAAATTTTATTATCATGCCAAATTTTCTGAAATGTCGCTCTAGAAATACAATCTCAACTAAAGTTGTTCTTATAAGATGTAATATGTCTTTAGATAAATATAATTTATTTTTAGCAATATCATGTGCTTAATTGGCATATAATATCTATCTATCTATTGTGATATAATATCTTTTACTTTTATGCTGATATTAATGTTTGTTCTTTTATTTTGTAATTTATGAGACTTTTGAAATTAATATTATGTAAATTATAATTGTAACGAATAATAAATTTCTTAATAAAAAATATTTCTGTAATTAATAATAATACAATCAGAAACATTAACTATAAATGAATTAACAAATCTATCGTTTTTCATTATGCTTTACATGGAATAGTATATCTTTATCTGATTATGCATTTTTTAGTTTGTTTGGCGTTTTATAATAAATGAAAAGTCTACATAGTTTTATTTAACGATTATATTACTACTTAATAATGTTTATTTACATATAAGAATGATCTTCATTTTAGAAAACAGCCTATTATAAGGAATTATTTTTGTTAATTTTTTAAATGTTAGTTTTCAAAGATTTAGCTAATTTATTTATTTCCTTTTGGGTTGCATTTCAGTTTTCTATTCCATTTCTTAAAGAATAAATCTTTCCATAATTTTTTTCCCTTTTATATTGAGTTTTTGCTTTCTGTTGATATTACTTTTTATAATATATAAATTTATACTTTATTAAAGAAATTTTTCTGTTTTATTTTATGTGGGTTATTCTAGTGTGCTTTTATGTGTTTAATTATTATTCCTTACAAAGTTTTCCAATAAACTTAAATTACTATTAAACTAACTTCATGCTACATAATCATTTTAAAAGATCATTAGAAGTTGTTCATTAAAAAATGTATATATATTTGTCTAAGATCTTTTTCCTTCATGGCATTTTTTTCTCTTTTTGTAAACCTTTAAAAAAATTACTGAATATAAATAATTAATTTATTATGTGTAGTTGTGATAACATTATTCTTAATATAAATAAATAAATTCAGTAATAATTTCAAATATAGATGTGCCAATAAGTATTGTATACACAAACAGGTTAATCTGATATCTTAATAGATTAAACATCCTTTTTTAAAAGATTAGGAAATAAGTTATCGAATTTAAGATTTTTAGAATTTTAGGTTAACTTTTAAAAAGGTACCTTATTCATTTGTATAATTAATATTCCAAAAAGGAAAATTATCTGTTTTATAAATAATGCTGCTTATTAGATAACAGCAATTACTGTTCTTTTTTTTTTTTATTTCTAAAAAATTTAATTCAAATTAACATGCAGAAATTAAATTAGTGTAAGAAGTCATCATTTAAAATGTTTATAACTTTCATTTGTAAATGGCACTATCAAACAATTTAATGTATCATAGGGAAGGAGAATTCATTGTAGGGAGGTGCATTTAGGTTCTTTTGAGATAGTTCTTCTTAAACTCAAAAAAATTCTATTTATGCCCTTAACTGTATTCCATCATAAATATTAATAATTTTGAGTTTTATTAAGTTTATTTTAAGATTAAAAATACTTGATTAGCAGGGTTTTTTTTTTAAACTCAAAATTAAGAGAATTTAAGAATTTGGAATGGAAAAGAATTAATAACTGCAATTAACTAATATATGCATTAAATTGTAATAATAACTAACAAATATTTGATATCTTAATGTAGAAATAATATAACATTTAAATGACACGGGTTGTTAATGTTATGAATAGACTCATAGCTTTTAAGACATTTTTTTTTTTAAAACATGATGTACCAGCAAAATCTTTCTGGTAAACCTTAGTCATCAACAGCAAAACCTTACCAGAAAGGTTTTGCTGTGGATGACCTATGTTATAAAAAAATATGTATTTTTGTGTTGTGATTTGAAAAAAAAAAAATTGTTTGGCATTCCCCTTCCTCTAAACAGCATAAGTGCATTGTTGTGAAAAGAGTATGTTTTTTTTAAAGATTTTTAGATTTAAAATCTGAAATTTTTTTACCTTTTAGAGAGTAATCATTAGTAATTTTTTCATTTCATGATTGTTATAATGTATGCTCATCAAAAAATTCTTCAATAGTATTTGTAAATTTTATAATTTACTTAAGATAATTTAATTTCTCATTTAAAATAACTTAACTTCACTCCCTTCCTCATTCCAACCCATTTTCTTCTCCTGTTCTTCCATAATTTGAGATTATTGTTCTACAGTGATAGAGAAAGCTCTTGTCCTATAACCAAGACAACGCTTGTCGGCGATATTTTTTATTAAAATAAAATTGTTTCTCTTAAGAATGGTACAATTTGAATGCTATATTTAAATTGAGGGATGATTCAATAAAACATAGTTTTTTTTTTTTTTTTTTTTTTTTTTGAAAAAAGTAATTGTTTTTATTTATTTAATTATTATGATTTTTCAACAGTGTTAATAACTGGAACAAAAATTCCTTATGGTAATTTGATACTGGAGCAACATAGGACATGAGAAATATTATGAATAATTTTCTTTTTTTAAAAATAATAGGAAACAATAATAATAAACCTAGTTTCGCTATTTCAAAGAGAGGGAAGGGCAAATATTAGTTCAATAAAATATTATAATAGAAGTAATTAGTACGGGTTTCTGTAATATTCTAGAGATAAAGCTTGACCCGAAAGATTCATTTGCTCAGTAATTGCTTCAGCACCTTTGTTTGTTAATAGAGTACTTTTTTATTCATAATTGTTAAAAACTTAACATAAGTAATTGTAAAACAAGAGATCAACATAAATATACGAATGCATAAAAATAAAGTTTATATTTCATTTGGATTTTAATTCCCAATATCATTCTAGTTCAAAATCCTATAATGCTAAATGCTTATATATATTTTTATAGATAAAAAAGAACACCAAAGTAGTAAAGGCATTTCCCAAACAATCATGCTCGATAATCAGTAAAAAAGAAGACACTGAAAGTATCTCTGTTTTTACAAGGTGTCTTATTATTTAAAGTGGTTCTATTTTACACAAATTTGTGGTACTTTATTAAACTATTTTTGATAAATAAAAATTATAGATATAGGATGAAGCTGTTCGTTTGAAAATATTTTAAAGAATTCTTATGAAATTTAGTTCCAAAAACTGATTCAAGTCTGTTACACATATACATTGAGAGTTATTTATAGATTAATTTAATTATTTATTTAACAAATTATGGATAAGATATTTAAAAGGAATACATATGGCATGAGGCTCTTTGTTCACAGATATTTTGGGAATTTTTTCAGTAATTGTGAATAAGATAATTCATTTATTTTCCATATACAATGAAAATTATTTAGTTTACAATGAACAAAAGTGTCTTAAAATATTTAATTTAATAGGTGATATTTTTAAGTATTATCGATATAATAATTTTTTTTTCTAAACATTGTCAACATTTTCCTAAAATTGCACTTTTAAATTGTTTTTTATTTCTACAAAAATAAGACTATTAAATACTTTGAAAATGATAACCATTAAAAATTTTAACGATCAAATCAAAACTTTTAATATTACTAAAGAAACAAAAAAGTTGTATCAAAATGCATGATTAAATTTGCAAAATAGGGGGAAAAAAAATTCAGACTTTAAATGAAAAAAAATCATCCAAAACTAGAAAAATCAAATATTTTATTTGTTAAAAGTTCTTCAAAGGATATCTTATGAGTAAAAGAAAATGAGTCTTTAAATCATAAAATATTTAACTTTCTATGTTTGTTTAATTCGATTGCATAATTTAAAAAATTCATATTTAATATTGTTTTTATTAAATTTAATCATGGAATTTTAGAAAGTTATCGATGATTGAGATGTTCTTTACGAATTTAAAAAAATTAGTATGTCCTAAAAGAAATTGTTGTAAAGTAAAAAAACGAAATAATAATAATAATTAAAACACTTTGATAATAGAAAAGAAGAAAAAAAATCAAACAATTAGATTAAATAAAAGGTGTTCTGATTATCACATTGGAGGAGCTATTTAAATGAAAGCCTAAATTTTAAATTTTGTTAATCTTTGTATTTTACTTTCAGTAACAACAATCTTGTTGAATTCGCCTATCAGGCACTTAGATTTAAGCTCATTCACCACTGGAAGACACGTAAATGGCAGATTCACTTTACATTGGGCGTATCCGTTCGACTCAGATTTTTTCCTCACTATTCCTATTCTGTTTTCAATATGGACGGAAACGTACCGACTAATTACGGAGTAGGATATTATATACCCTGAAAACCTCCACATATTCTTTAATAAAATTTAAAATAAGCGCGAACTTAAATACATCAAATTTAAAAAATTTAGATTTAAAGCTACAAAAGATCACCAAAAAGTTAAATAAAATAACAATCAATAAATTAAAACAAACATCTGGTCTAGTTAGGTGTTATTCCACGATTTCTACAAAGTGAGAAAGATTAGAAAACTTAACGTAAGTCTCCTGGGATTTCATTTGTTTTGCAAAGTTTAAATGTTAATTAAACCACTTGATGGCGCCACCAGTCACTCTGGAAATGATTTAAGAATTTAAAAAACAAAAGAGGAATGAGATTTGGATTCGAAACCGCAGCCTGGCTGTTGGAGTCTAAGTCATGTTTCACTTAGACTGTAAATAGTTTACTCTATTGAAAACAAGATTAAGCTGAAAATTAAATGATTAAATTTTTTTTTTAATTTTTAATTTTTTTTTTATTTCCAATGGCAGATTATGAATAGTTACAGCAAAAAGTGAACAACGAAAAATAAATAAATAAAAGCATACAACAACAATAAAACATGCTGAAACAGAGTTCACTAATCTAACAATAAAGTCAAGTTGCAGATCTTTTAGCCACTTAAAAGTGTTACCAGGTGCACCACGGGGAGGTAGATCTGCGCACCCAAGATTAAATTGAAATAAAGCAAAATTTTGCAAAATAAATTACTATTATAAATTACATGGCATTTATGGAGTTGTCATTCCAAAATAACTTTTAATTTACAGTTTTGTACAGTTTCATATCCATTCCCGACAGAGGGACGAAGCTTTCTGTTCAACATTTCTTGCCCTGTTTCAAACCATGCTACCGAAATGGCTGCTGTTTGCGAATATTATTTTCGTTAATAATAATAGGTTATTTCGTTGAGGTTATTCAAACTTCATTTATTGTTCTTCTAATATTTCTAGCTGTTGTCGATTTAAAATTAATAAAACACAACCAAACAAAAAAAATTTAATAATATTTTCTTCATTTTAAGAAAATTAGCCCTGAATACTGTTTTCTTTTAAATCTAACTGGTACCCTAAGCAAAAATTAGGAAAAGTTTAATTAATCATGATTATTAAAAACAATTTGGAATCAAAACTATGAGTTAATTTAAATAAAACCTGATCCGCAAGAAATAAATAAAGTGAAGCGGGAGCGGTTTTCATTTCATACTTACATCGAAAAATGTAACGTATTTATTTTCCTAGGTTTGGTTTGTCACTCTACGGTCATTTCGAGCACACTTTAGGCTAATTAGAATTTTTATGGGGCGAGATAAAGAAAGGGACGGGACAGACCTACCTCTCACCTCACCGGGGAGGATGAACTCAGAATGGAGGGATGTTGAAGAAGGGGGAGGGGGGAAACAAGGAAAATAAAGGCTCGTTCCCAGTGAGGCATTGAAGCGTGAAGCGTTGACCAATCACTAGCCTCACAGTGTACGTCTGAAACCGGTTTGAAATCCACTGCATCGAGTTGACCAACTTACAACTCGAAGCGGAACTTCACTAGGCTTAAAGCGATTTCTGACGTTTCGCTGTGAACGGGTCGAAAAAATTTCTTCCCTGCCGCATGACGAGTCGCCGCCTCACGCCTCGGTGGGAACAAGCCTTAAGTGCGGAAAATGAACATTGGGTGATGAAAGGACACATGTTGAACAGCCAACAGTTGCAATATCGATTTTATCTCTCCTACTACTAAACGTCGTAAAGCGGCCTGATGGCCAATTGGCTAGCGCTCTGGCCTTTGGTACCATATGCTTTGGGTTCTAATCCTAACGGTGACATTGATGTGTGTTAGGGGTTCGGAATCCACGTTAAACTGTGGGTCCCGGCCTAATTAGCCTAAAGTGTGCACAAAATGGCCGTATAGTGACAAACCAAATCTAAACTTCCAAATCTAAACCAAACCAAATCTAATGCTGATGAGATCGAGTTTGGCTTAATATCATATTGTACAGCTCTTACTTGAAGCTACTAAAATTAAGTTTCTGGAATGTAAATGGCCTGTATTCTAGATTTCGCGAGATCAGAGAATTTTGATGTATTTTTGGTACTGTAAACTAACTGTCCAGAAGGTAATCCACAGATTGCAAATTATCGATTCGAGAATCAATCAAAATTTTAACTGTTTAAGTGTAACTATTTGCATTATTTAAGTTCCAAAGCCTATGCTAACGCAGGTTAATCTTAAATCTACAATGGCTCCTGTGTTATTTCTGAAAAATAGGAAACCCAACTAGATGATGTCCATTAAAAATTGCATTATTTTGGTAAACAGTCGCAGGCCTATTTAAAATACATACCACTCGTCACATTGAGTTGAAATTTGAACTGAAGATACTTGAAGAAGGGGTAAACGGGGCGGCATCGACAAAGTTCCAAGTTGTTTTAATAGATGGCCCTGTGAGCGGCATAAAGAAAGTGAATTCGACTGCCAGTGATATTTTGAATCGAAATTACAACGTATTTGGCATGAATTGCACATTAAACCAACTGTAGTGTTCAAAGTGCTTTTTTGTTTCGGTTTTTTGGCGGAAAAAAATGACTTCAACAACAGTTGTGACACTGTTAGTGGAAAGCCCATCCACCACGGCAAGGTCATACCAAATTAGATTGGAAAAATCGGTGGAACTTTTTTTTGATACCATACCGTTACCCTCTTCTTCAAGTACCTTCAGTTCAAATTTGAACTCATTGTGACGAGTGTTTCTTTTTTTACAGCATTTTGAAAATAGGACTTTAATTATAATCACCCTGTCATCATCATATATATATATATGTAATAGAAAAATTTTTACTTATCAATTTACGTAAAAAATTAATCCACGATGGCAATATATATTGAACATTGGTTTTATTAGACCACTGTACTTATATTTCAAAAAAAAAAAAAAAAAAAAAATGTGAAATCGAGCAATTAAAAACCAACGAATAATTTTAAAATTTTTATTAAAAATTAATATTTAAAATTAAAATTAAATTTTAAAATATTTAAAAGAATTTTTAAACTTTTCTAGGGCCCACTTTTAACAATATGAACAAGTAAAACCATAATTATGTACTTCATATCAAAAATAAACAAATGTTTCGAAACAACAATGTTTTCTTCAATATTCTATTTCAATTTCCTTCGCACAATCTTTTATTGAGGGCAACGGGCGTACCTGTTACGAAGTTTCAGTGTGGCTTTAAGAACCACGATACTTCCATAGCTTAAAGTTAGTTAAAAAATCTACACTCTTTAAGTTTCTTAAATTAAAGAGTAAAAAAAATATTTAAAAAAAATAAAAGAATTTAAGAAAAACATCTCTTGCTTGAGAACAATTAAAGCAGGAGATCGAAAAAGCAAGAGCTGTCGGTAAAATTAGGTATCCGTTCCACGATGCCAAAAAATAAATAATTAAAGTTAAAATTTAAATAAACTGAAAAAAAAAAAATTAAAATTACAAAACAGGTTGCATAAATTGCAAAGCAAGACAGATTACAGAGAATCCAACGGGCGTACCGGTTACGGAGTTCCAAGGTGGTTTTAAGAACCACAAAACCTCCACATCTTAAAATAATTAGAAAATTAGCATAAAATGGAGTTGCTTAAATTAATGAATAGTAATAAATAAAATAAAACAATTAAAATTTAAGAAAAACATCTCTTGCTTGAGAACAATTAAAGCAAGAGATCGAAAAAGCTAAGCTGTCGGCACAATTAGGAGTCTGTTGTCGATGCCCAAAAAAATAAAAAGGTTAAAGTTAAAATAAAATTTAAAGTTAAAATAAAATAAATCAAAGGAATTAAGATTAAAAGTAGTAAAAGTGCATTAAAATTTACAAAAGATAAATGAACGCGTAAAAACATACAAAAAAGTTTTTAAATGCTAGTTGACTGGCTCGCCGGCAGATGGCGCTACCAGTCAAGTTGATCACAATAATGAAAAAAGGTTACATCAAATATATCAGTTTGAAGTAGAAATTAAAAGTAGTATGGGGCGGTACCAATAGATGGCGCCATAAGTTCGGTTTCAGTAAGTATTATTTTTTATTTTATTTTTTACATAAATTTTATTTTTCATTTTATTTAAAAAAAAATTTAATTTTTTAGAAAAATATTTGTCTAATATTGTCCGATCTTGCCCATTGTTGTCTAAAATTGTCCAATGCTCTCTAAATTGTAAACAAATTATTTTTTATTGTAATTTTGAAATACATTTTATTTTTTATTTTAGTTTTTACATAGATTTTATTTTTTTAAAAAAATGTAACATTTCTTAGAAAATATTTGTCTAATGTTGCCCGATCTTGGCCATCACGTCATGGTCTTTGTTCATTGTTCTTCAAATTGTTTGTAAAAAAAATAATAATAGTTTTTTTTTTTTATCTAAGGTTTTTGTTTGGTTCACATTTCTTTAAATAATCAGAAGAATTGTCAGAAATTAACATACTGCTTCCTCTTGCGATACAGCGCAAAATATTACTTACAGAAGTAAATAATATTGTATTTATTATATTACTGTTTTTTTCGTATACTAAAGCATTTTTTATTTGTATTATAATGTCTCAAACTGAAGTGAAGAAAGAGGTGAAAAAGAAGAAATAAAACCAGAAGAAATGAAAAAAAGTTTCCAGAAAAAGGGAATTAGAATTTGAAAATAATGATTAAAAAAATTTCATTTATATGATGAGGAAAATTTTTTACAAGTAACACCGAAATATGGATTCCTTGCTTTGCAGTTTAACGAAGATATAATCGAAAGTGGATGTAGAAGTTTTGCTTTGACAATTGCGGACACATATATTTACCAAAAATGAGATAAAGATTGGCTCAATAGATTACCTATTTATATAAAAAATTTAAATATCACATATTTATATATAATTGGTGAAAGCCAATTAAAAAAAAATTAAAAATTATTTGCCAAATGATGTTAAAATTATAAAATTTAATTGCTGTATTAACAATTTTGTACGTTATGATTGTAAGTCATTTTCATGTCCAGTTAAGAATTTGAGACATATGATGTTAAAATTTTTTAATAGATATTTTAATTTGAGATGTATTTAAAAATGTATTTATTTTAATGTTTTTTAAAAATTTATTTCTTTTAATATGAATAAATAAAAGATTATTTTTTTAAAAATGCTTTTGTGTTTTTTTATAAAACTATTTCAACATTTTTTCAAATACCAGTCAAGATAAAAAAATCTTCGGTAAAAAAGAATTTATTAATAAATAAATTAAGTAATTCAAAAGATTTTGGGTCGACAAAATAATTGTGTCTAACTGCAAAGTTAAAAGTAAGTTTTTTATTACTCTTTGAAATACTTTTTTGTTTCTTTAAATACACATTTATATATTTTATAAAAAATATTTTTTAATTTCCTTAATCAATAAAAAATTAAATAGTTTACAAACTCAATTTTTATTCAATTAATTGTAAAATTTCTCTGAAATACTTTTTTAAATTTTTCAATGTGTTACCATTAAAAACGATGAAAATTAATATAATAATTATTTCTGAGGAGAATAGATTCTATTTTTTTATTATGTTAGTATTTATTGAGTAATATATACATATCACATAATTCAGAAAAAGAATAAATACTTTTTACATTTATTTTTTCCAACTTCTCTTTGCGAGTTTTCATATCATATTCAAAAATATTTTGAAATTTAGAACGAAATAGTATTTGCCAAGATTTAATATTAGGACCATTATATTTTAATGCTTCATAACATTTTAATAAATTTAAATAAGCATCCTTAGTATCTTTACATGATATTAATGAAATTATTACATGATAATTTTTTTTTTTATTTCAGGATAAGTTGTAAATTCAGGATATAATATTGTAATATTTTTATTAGTAGTAGTATTCATTTTATTTAATAAATTTTTATAGTTAAATGAAAAGCTATTTAAATGATAAACAATTTCTTTACAATTAAAATTAATATATAAATGACTTACAACAACAATCATACATTTTGCATAATGGGGCTTATAAACATATTCACCAAAATTTGGTTCAAACCAAACTAAAAGATCACAAAAGTTTTCAATATCATCCTCTTTTGTGCGTATCTCAATAACTAAAGAATTAAAAAATATATTAAAATAGTAATTTATCAAATTATATCTTCTTCCCAAAATTCCATACACAATTGTACATAAATTTGGTTTCAAAAATTGTTGTAATAATTCCAACACAAAAGCCATTATTTAAGAAATATTTTTTCAGACTTTTTTATTCTTTGCTTAAAACTAAATCTATCTAATGCATGATATTCCCAAATTCCTTTTTTATCATTGTATTCTTCATCAAAACTTTATTAGAAAAAGTACTTTTCTCATTTTATTCTTTTTTATAGAAAAAGCATTTGACAAAGTAATGGGATGTTTATATAATTATATATATATATACCTGTATATACATACACTCAAGAGCCAAAACATTATGACCACCTGTCAATAACGAGTTGGCCCACCTTTGGCGCGCAACACAGCTTCAACCCGCCTTGGCATGGATGTCACAAGTCCTTGGTAGATGACCGGAGACAGATTGTACCAAATGTTTAAGCAGCGGTCACGCAAATCCGAGATATTGCGAATTGGTGGTCTTTGAACTCTGAACTGCCGTCCCAGGACATCCCAAATGTGTTCTATCGGATTGAGATCCGGTGAGTTAGGCGGCCAGGACATTAACTGGAATTCAGCATCATGTTCCTGGAACCACTCCAACACAGTTTTAGTCTTGTGACAAGGGGCGTTGTCCTGTTAGAACATTCCATTTCCAGCTAGAAAAACAGAGGCCATGTAAGGGTGCAACTGATCCGCAATGATGTTCAGATTCCCTGTAGCATTCATGGTCTGCTCTACCACAACCACGGGTCCCCGAGACGCCCAAGAGAACGTCCCCCAAAGCATAATACCGCCACCACCGGCCTGTGTATGACCTACTGTACATTGAGGGAGCAACTGTTCGCCTGGAAGACGGCGTATCCTGACACGGCCATCGGCGTGATGAATGACAAACCGTGATTCACCTGACCAGGCAACTCTCTCCCACTGATCCATGGACCAGTCACGATGTTCCCGGGCCCAGCGCAGGCGCAGGTGTCGATGACGCTTGGTTAGCAAAGGCACACGAGTGGGACGTTTGCGTCGTAGCCCCATATCCAACAGTGTCCGCTGAACAGTGTGCCCCGATACTATTCTACTTGGCCATGCATTGTATTGGGCTGTCAGCTGAGCCACTGTCTGGCTCCGGGTTTGCTTCACCATGCGAGACAGTCTCCGACGACCTTTTTCTTTGATAGCGTGTGGACGTCCAACACCATGTCGTCTACTGCTAGTTTCACCGTCATTCATCCACTTTGCATAAGTACTAACAACTGTAGATCGCGAACAACCCACGAGTCGTGCAGTTTCGGAAATATTTGTTCCGAGCCTTCGAGCCATTACAATCTGCCCTCTATCAAAGTCACTTAGATCCGCAGCCTTTCCCATCACACACAGAAGTAGGTGAAAGAATGATCCTTCAGACTCTTCAGTAGCAGTTAAATACCTTGAAAGGCTCTTCAGTGTATATATATATACAGGGTGTTCCAGCAAGACCGGATAAACTCTGCACAGCCAGATTCTTTGTTTAGAATACATAAAAAATGCCCAAAGAACTGTGCCTCTACGACCCATAGTTTTCGAGAAAAATGCGAGAGAAAATGTATGACGTCATATCCGGTTTACGAAAATACCTTTATTCGAAACATGAACATCGTTACTAAAAAAAATAGTAACTAGACATTAAGTTAGAATTTAATGCACCATTTTTGCTAGCCATTTTCTAACTTTGGTAGACTTATGCAAATTTATTTTAGTATTTGCATAAGTTTACATAGGAAGATGTTCGAAATGTCCAACGCGCATAATGATGCACATCAAAGCCGTTGACGTCAAGCCGTTGTTTGAATTATTATTTAAAAGGCTGCATGTAGTAGCTACCGGTACCCCTTTAGATTTCTTCCTACGGGGCCATCTAAAGGAATTGATTTATCGAGACCCAGTTACTTCAGAAATGGACTTAGTTGCTCATCTCCATAGTGCATTTACTTCTATGGACACTATGATGCTAGAACACGAACAGTCAACCATTCCACGACGCGCGCATGCATGCCTCCTTATGCGCGCGGGACATTTCGAACATCTTCCTATTTAAAATTATGCAAATACTGATGTTCATGTTTCGAATAAAGGTTTTTTTCGTAAACCGGATATGACGTCATACATTTTCTCTCGCATTTTTCTCGAGAACTATGGGTCGTAGAGGTACAGTTCTTTGGGCATTTTTTATGTATTCCAAACAACGAATCTGGCTGTTCAGAGTTTATCCGGTCTTTCTGGGACACCCTGTATATATATATATAAATTGTATCATCAATGATTACTTGAAAAATAAAATAAAAGATGTAGACTATATAGCAGTTTACAGAGTTTGTTTTCAGATTATTTACATCATGCGACCAACTAAAATTGCTGATTTTGCTTGGTACTCTACAGTGTTAAATGTTTTAAAAGTTGTGCTAAAAAATTTCATTACCAATACAAAAGAACAAAAATGCCAACAATTATTGGAATTGTTGGATCAATTTTTTCAAAAATATGAGAAGAATGTATTATTTGACCATCTATCTTTGAACAATTTATTAAATAGAAGAATAAAAAAAAATTTACAATTTCCATCAAAAAAAAAAAAAATTATGTTATATTATTTGTGCAGCAAAACTGGAAAGCAAATTTGAACCTGAGAAGATAATAATAATAAGGGTAACATAAAGATATTGTTTAATCAAGTTATGTTGTTGTTTTTATCATTATTTCATTTAGAAATTCAAATCCTACTTGGAATGAAAATTATTTAACATGGTCATTAGTTAATGGAAAAAATTATAGTTTTCTTGATGATATAATTTAAATGTGGAATATAGAACCTTTAGAATTTGCTAGAGTAGATCCAGGAAAAGGACACATAAATAATTGCTTTAAAACTACAAAAAATGTTATGGGATATTGCTCATTATCCAGAAGAAGGAAAAGTTTTTATCAATGATAAATTAAAATCTCAACAAATACAGGGTGTCCCAGCAAGATCGGATAAACTCTGCCCAGCTAGATTCGTTGTTTTTAATACATAAAAAATGCCCAAAGAACTGTACCTCTACGACCCATAGTTTTTGAGAAAAATGCGAGAGAATATGTATGACGTCATATCCGGTTTACGAAAAAACCTTTATTCTAAACATGACATGTAGTTGCATAATTTTAAACAGGAAGATGTTCGAAATATCCCGCGCGCATATGGAGGCATGCATGGAGCGTCGTAGAATGGTTGGACTATGGAGACGAGCAACTAAGTCCATTTCTGGAGTAACTGGGACTCGATAAACCAGTTGTTTTAGATGGCCCCATAGGAAAAAATCTAAAGGTGTCAGTTCTAGAGATCGTGGTGGTCATGAAACCGGAACCTGACTCCCAATCCAGCGTTGTTACTTCAGATTATTTCAGTTTACTTTTGTGGACACTACGATGCTAGATCATGTACAGTCAACCATTCCACTATGCGCGCATGCATGCCTCCATATGCGCGGGGGACATTTCGAACATCTCCCTAGTTAAAATTATGCAAATACTGATGTTCATGTTTCGAATAAAGGTTTTTTTTCGTAAACCGGATATGACGTCATACATTTTCTCTCGCATTTTTCTCGAAAACTATGGGTCGTAGAGGTACAGTTCTTTGGGCATTTTTTATGTATTCCAAACAACGAATCTGGCTGTGCAGAGATTATCCGGTCTTGCTAGTACAACCCGTTTTTTTATGTTTTGCAACATGCATTGGGACATGCATTAGGATTAACACATGATACAAATCAAAATTCTACCATGTTTCCATATTTTTTAGGTAGAAATAATGTAACTGAATATGATAGACAGAGATTACAAAAATTATACAAGTGTCACTTTGATAGTGTTGTTTTAATTAATTATTATACTTATTTTTAATTTTTTGGGTCATTTTATCAAAGGTTAGACTTAAATACTATGGATACAACTTCAGATAAAATATTGGTACCATTTATAAGAAGATGCTATGTACAGAAATAAAAGTGGATCTTATATTTTAATTTCTAATTATATGTTTTATGAATTTGATGATCAGTTAAATATTTTAAATTTTAAACATTTAAATTATTTATTTCTAAATATTCAATATATAGATGCTATTTTAAAATTACGTAATCATACATTATACATATATACAAAACAATATATAAATGAAAAAATACATATTTCAGAATTATTTATACCAACACCAATTTTTCTAATACAGGGTACAATTGAAAATATTGATGGTAACATTTACTTAATTGATAAAACACACATATATGTTTATGATTCAGATTTTAAATTTATTGACAAACTATAATTTGTAAACATGAATTATTTTCTCAAATACATTGTTGTAAAGAAATATTGTAAACACCATGGAATTATCTGAAGTATGGGCAACATGAATTAATTACATTATATTTATAAAAAATTTCATCTCAAATATTATTATTATATTTATAAAAAATTTTAACTGAAATATTATACGTATTTTAGAAAATTATTTTACAAAAAAATAATTTGAACAAATTTATAATATTCTATTATAAAAATATGTATAAATTTTATAAAATATTGTAAAAAATTTTCTATTATATTAAGAATATTTCAAAACATTTTTCATATCATTATTGCAAATATATATCATAACTTTTCTATTGCCATATGACTAAATGAGTAGTATATATTACTATGTCCAAAAAGTAAGACCAATTTTCCATTTAAAATTCCCGGGGCTTATGGAATTTAAATTTTTTTTCTTTTCTTAGCTTGCTGGCACTGTCCTTGACATTTGTGTAAAATTTGATGTTAAAATATTCATTAGTGTTTGAGTTACGCTTGGCTTTATGAGACGCTAAAACTGATTCCGGCGATTTTTGACATGTCTGAATTAATTGAGCAAAGAACCTGAATTAAATCTTGTTTGCGGGGACATATAGAATGTTGCAGAAGGCATTCGGTGAGCATTACTAAATAGGAAAGAAATGTTTAGAAGTGGTATGTAAAAAAATGTAAAGAAGGCAGAGAACGCGTTGAAGACGAAGAGCTCTCTAGTCGACCATCAACCTCAACCGACGAAGTTCACGTCCAAAAAATTAAAGATTTGGTGCTTGCAAACCGTCGATTTACAATTAGAGACCTTGCTGATGATGTTGGAATTTCAAAACGATCGCTCAATTATATTTTGGACTTCAAATGCGTCAAATCTCGATTGGTACTGAAAACACTGAATGCGCCAGCACAAACTGCATTGATTCTTCGTGACTTTTTCTCCAAAAATGAAACTCATATCGTTCCAAAACCACCGTATTCACACCGTGCCAGTTCTGGCTATTCCCTAAACTCAAAAGACCACTCCGAAGACACCGGTTTGAGTCGATTGAAGAGATTCAACGTGAATCGCCGCGACCTTTGAAGACCATCCTTACCGATGACTTTTTAGCATGTATTGAGGATTGGGAAAAAAGTTGGCATAAGTGCATTGTGTCCGAAGGAGATTACTTTGAAGGCGATGAAATAAATTTGGGAGAATAAATAAAGAGTTTTTGAAAAAAAGAAATAATTGGACTTACTTTTTGGGCACAGTAGTAAATGCAAGTTTTCCACTGTATAACTGCAAAGGTTTCCATGGCATAACTTCAAAGGTTTTTTCGCATAACTGCAAATTCTTTAGGTGCGTTAAAGGTATGTTTTTTTGTATTTTTTATATGTGATATAAACAATGTTTTTAATTATAAAAAGGAATCTTTTTTATAATAATTTAATTTAACTTTTTAATGTGTTATTTAAAAACTTATGATTATTTTTTGTTGATTAACTGAAAAATAATACTGTTGAAAAGCATTTTTAAATTTGTAATCTAGTAAATTTATTATTTTGTATTGGTTGTTGATACATGTAACATATGTCAAAACATTCCGAAAAATGCTATTGATTAAAGCTCTCTTTTGAGAAGACCTCCTATTAGCAATGTCCTAAATTATTTATTCCTACAATAATAAAAATAAATTTGAATAGGGCAAGTGTTTTCATTCATTCTTGCCAAGGCATGCTGTTACTGACTTTGGGGTTGCAAATTCTTCTTATCTATTAAAATAAATTATTTTTTTATCGATTATATTGTCATTTAAAATTCTTTCGTTTGTAATCTATTTCTAAAATTGCCGATTATGGAAGAATTTTTTTGATGTTGGCAAATTAAAAATTAATACTGTTACAAAACATTTTTAAATTTTTACTCTGGTTATTTTGTATTGGTTGTTGATACATTTAGCATGTGTCAAAACATTCTGAAAAATGGTATTCCTTAAAGCTTAATTTTGAGGAGGCTTTTTTTCCTATGTCCTGAATTATTCACTTCTACAATAATAAAAATAAATTTGAATAGGGCAATTTTTTCATTCAATTCCGAGGATAAGGTGAAAAGTTCTCAGCCTGACACAGAGATGGCGCTCCAATCAGCAAAAATTTATGTTTCCTGCCTGGGTGCACGTGTCATTAGTTCGTATGACAAGTTTCAACTTGTTCTCTCAATTAGTTTGTTTACACGAATTTTTGCATTAGACGTCTTGCATGTTTTTCGTTAAAATGGATAAACTTGAATATCGTGCGATCATAAAATTCTTCGTTTTGGATGGATTAACCTCTATGGAAATTCATCCGGAGTTGACAAAAGTTTACGGGGACTCTGCTCCTTCCATATCAACCGTTAAAAAGTGAGCAGCTGAATTTAAACCTGGTCACATATCCCTCGAAGATAATCCATGTGAAGGACGGTCAAAAACCGCAACCACACCGGAAACCATTGAAAAAGTGCATGATATCGTGTTGGACGATAGGCGAGTGAAGGTGAGTGAGATAGCTGAGGCTGTGGGGATATCGGAAGAAAGGGTGCGCAGCATCTTGCACGAAGAATTAGCTCTGCGCAAGATGGGTGCCGCATTTGCTAAATGCCGATCAAAAGCAAATACGCAATCGATTTTCACAGCAATCTTTGGACCAATTCAATAGGGATCCGACCAATTTTGTGCGGCGATATGTCGCCATGGATGAGACATGTGTCCACCACTACACTCCAGAAACAAAACAGCAGTCCAAACAGTGGGTGGAAGCCGGTGGTTCAGCGCCAACAAAAGCGAAGTCGATCACATCTGCCGGAAAGGTCATGGCCAGCGTGTTTTGTGGATGCGAAAGAGATCCTGTTAATTGATTACCTTGCAAAAGGCAAAACAATTACAGACGAATATTACTCCACCCATCTTGACCAGCTGAATGCCAAAATTCGCGAGAAGAGGCCTAGATTGAAGAAGAAAAAAGTAATCTTTCACCAGGACAACGCACCTGTGCACAAGGGTGAGTTCGAGATGGGAAAACTGCGGGATTTGGGGTGCGATTGGCTCGGCCATCCCCTGATTTGGCACCCTCAGATTTTCATTTGTTCCCATACTTGAAGAAATTTGTTTCTGGAAAGCGCTTCGCATCCAATGAAAGGGTCTCGACTCAAAATCCGAAGCATGATAAACTTTAAACTAAGTGTCAAACAATCTTTTTGTATAATGTAACAGACTTCCTTTTTTAATTCGTTTTTCTTACTCTGTGCGCGTGTGAATGTATTTATGAACAGATTAATTTTGCTTTATAAAACAATTGACATATGTTTACGCATCTTGTGTGTATACTTATTTGCTTCTTACTAAGATGTAAGTGTGTATATACATATTTTGCGTGTATATTTAAAGTAATTTTACTTTTTAAATAATATAAGTGTATGTATATTGTATTAGAATATTTAAGGTAATTCGCTGTATAAAATAATTTATGACTGTATAATTCAAGGTAATCAGCTTTATAAAATAATCTTTGCTTGTCTATATATTTTTTAGGGTAACATAACCTATGTTATATACTAACATAACCTATACTATGTTTGCATATTTAAGTGATTTTACAAAATAATTTATGCTTGTGTATGTATCAAATGAAATTTTGTATTATAATGTATATAATTTAAGTGGATGCATGAACGTATTTCTAGAGCACACTAAATTTGAAACAGTTCGTTATTCTATTTCATTTAGACTCTAAATTGCGCAATCAAAATTTTTTATATGGATACCATTTATCTAGTTATATACCTAGCATATTATCTCTTATGTAATATCTCCTGCCTTTTTATTACCCTTGTCCATAATTTTGAAGCAACTGCTTCTACCGTCTATTTATTTATTAGCTATTGCTGTTTTTCCAATTTCTATAATAATTGATTTGATTATTATTCCACCAGCTCTCTGATTTGTATAATCTCCTATATAGTGTTTATTGTATTACATCGCTTTAATTTTCTTTTATAATATCTTACCGAACGTTTTCATATATTTTCGCATTTCATATTACATCCTTTTTCAATTTTTAAAATTTTTTGATATTTAGCTCTGTTCTTGTAAGAACTTTCCCAATTGTTCAACTTCTGTACCTAAAAAAGTGAATCTCACCCATTCATTTCACCCACATCATTCCCAAACTGTATAGGGGCAACTCAGGTCTAGGCACAGTGATGTGGTATGGTGTAGTAGTAGTGTAGTAGCATCCAATGAAGAAATTGAGAGGGCCGTAGATGAATATTTTCACAGCCTTCCAGACTCTCACTTCCGGGAAGAAATACTGATGTTGGAGAAACGTTGGACCAAGTGTGTTGAAATCAAGGGAGATTATGTAGAAAAATAAAATCATTTTTCACTGAAAGTCGAAGTTTTTCATTGTCAGGCCGAGAACTTTTCACCTTACCCTCGTATTTATTCTAGCCAGGGTATACTGGACATGAATTTCCCATTTGCAGAGTTTCCTGAAATTCCTGATGAGGATTTCCCATTTGCAGAACTTCCTAAAATTCCTTAAGAAGAGGAAGTTTGGAAGTTATTAGAAACTCTCAAAATTGTATAATAATAAAAATCTTTTTTTACTTAACTGCTTCATGATTTTAAAACATTTAAAACTTGTAACGTACAAACATTTTTTCAAACATTTGCCAAGATGAAAACTTTATTACTTCTGTAAAAAGCATTTATTAATAAATAAACATCAATATGCAAATAACAAATTGTTTTTTAAAAATTTTGTTATCAAAGATAACTAGATATTCTAAAAAGAATTAAAAAAAAAACTTTTAGCAACCTGTCTTTTAAACAATATAGATTCATTTCATATTTATTAAAACAAGTTATATTTGTTTCTATTTTTAAGTTTTAAAAGTTATATTTGTTTCTATTTTAAATATAAAATACTTTTTAAATAATACTATAATGTTGATTTTAAAAAATTATTTTAAATCTGTAAGTTAATTTTCTTAAATTATCTTAATGATTTATTAATAATAACTAAAATGTAAAAAAAAAAATTATTTTAAATAAAGAATTTTTAATAAAAATATGTTGGTAACAGTATTTGAGTAATTAATTGACATACTGTATTTGAACCGTATTCCTGTTCATTAAATTTCTCAATAAACCCGACTCCTGTGCTCTCCATATTAATGAACATTATTGCAATAGTCTTTTCAGCAACCCACCTCCCGTAACATTAAACCCTCGACATCTTTCTCAAACAAAACGCAGTTTCCAAATTCTCCTCATTACTTTGTGAAACAGGATATGATTCTTTAAACAAATTAAGTAAAATTTAGAAATTGGACAATTTTTGTATTCATTTTAATAATAATGACAATTAAAGTACCGCAACAAAATTAAAATTTTGGTTTAATATAGGTTTCTCCTATTTCCTTCTCTATGCAAATGGCTATTGTTCTCGCCCAATAGCACACAGTGGACTGTATATTATGATTGGTAATCACACTCACACACCACAATAATAATCCACGCAATGCAAACTTAACAAACACTTTTATTAACGTAACAGGCATAGCCACGCTGTTTCACTCTTGCCGATCTGGCACGACACTTACCCCTCGGAGTTCTGCGCACGCAGGCGCATGCATACATCTTTTTCGCAGCTAGGGGTATCCACGCGCGTAGGCGTGAACATACCGCCCGGAGTTGACATGTTCACATTCAACCACTTTTAGAATTCAAATATTCCCAAAATTCCCAAATTAATCACTCTATACACTGATCACACAAGAAATACACATTATAAAAATACGTTTTCCTAAAGATATTCACAGAATAAGCTGATCACAAAAATACACAATGTAAAAATCAATTTTCTTCATTAACACTAGGTAAAGGTGCGACGTTAATTACTGGCCTTATTATTAAGAGTAGGTGGATTATTATTGGATTATTTTATATATGCCATTTTTATCTTTTAAAGTAACCACTCTTGTTACTTTATTTTCCCCTGGATGAATTTTGATAATTCTGGCCAAATTCCATTTTAAAGGACAATAATTATCAGGATTTTTAACTAACATCAAATCACCTTCTTTTATATCTACTTTACCCTTACACCATTTAGGCCTATTTAATAGCTTATTTAAATATTCCCATGACCATTTTTTCCAAAGATGTTGAGTCATTTTTTGAACCAATTGCCAACGGCTCAATCGATTCATAGGAGTTTCACTAAAATTAGGTTCAAGCAATGAACCAATTAAAAAATGTGCAGGAGTTAATGCTTCAGGATCATTTAGATCACTTGAAAGTGGGAAAAGAGATCTAGAATTAAGAACTGCCTCAATCTGAACAATAAGAGTTAAAAACTCTTCATAGCTTAAAATTGTTTTCCCTACAATACGTTTCAAATGCTATTTAAGAGACTTGATACCACATTCCCATAATTATAATCCTCTCTCTTAATAATAGCACTATTCTTGCAGGCGATTTCAACGCACGTAACACTCATTGGGGTTGCGGAACTAATAATAATACTGGTAGAGTAGTTGCTTCTATCGCTCGCAATATCGACTTAGACATTTTAGCACCTTTAACGCCCACTAGACTTGGTGCTAATTCAGCTTCAATAATTGATCTTGCCATTACTAATAACTTCCCTTTCACCCATTCTATCAACTTTCTCAGTGAACTCTCTTCCGATCATAATCCTGTTATCTTAAAATATAATTTTACTTATCCTACCATCCCAATCCCCAGTAAAACTAGAACTATTTGGTCTAAATTTACTACCACCCTTGATAAAAATATTACCTATTCTACTAATAACATTAATTCCTTTCAAGATATTGAAAATGAAGTAATTAATTTTACCAATGCCATTATCTACGCTCACAACTCTGCTTCTAAACATATCGCTGCTAACAATAGTAACTATTTGCCTCCTTACATTAAAATTCTAATTACTCAAAGAAATCATGCGCGTAAAAATTGGCACATTTTCAGAGATCCGCAAAGCAAAACTCATTACAACTATACTCAAGCACTTGTCAGAAGGGCTATTTCTGAATACAAGCAAACTTCATGTAATAATCACCTCCAAACTGTAAATAGCCAAGATGGTTCTTTTTGGAAACTTCCGAAAGATTTTACGAGGAAAAAAATCCTCTATTACCACCCTAAAAACTATCAATTGCACAGCTACAACTAATTCTCAAAAATCCGAAATTTTGGCAGACTGCTATAGGGAGCAGTTTCGGGGAAATAACATTAATGATCCTCAGAATACTAAAGCTGCTTATGACTCTATCTCTAACTTTAACTCCATCCATTTTGCTCCAAAATTTGTTAATACTAAAGCTTCTACTATTATCGATTTCATCAGTGACTTGCCCTGGTATGGATACTATTACAAATAAGATGCTGAAGAATCTTCCTTTAAAAGCTATTTTTAAAATTTGCCAAATTGCTGCCAAATGCCATTCATTCTTCTCATTTCCCTGATTGTTGGAAAAGAGCTCGAATTTTGCCCATTCATAAGAAAGGTAAAGATCCAACTTCCCCTTCTAGCTACAGACCCGTTTTTCTTCTTTCTTCATTAAGCAAATTAATAGAGAGAGGACTTATTTAAAAATGAAACTAAACAAAAAAAATTTCTCATTCCCCAGCAATTTGGCTTTACTTAAAAATTATCTACAACGCATCAACTACTTAATCTCACTGAAACTGTTTCCGGGGGATTTTCCTGGAAATTAGATACTGCTGTGGTTTTCCTTGATGTAGCAAAGGCATTTGATAGAGTTTGGGTCAATGGGTTAATCCATAAGTTAATTATTTTTTCCTTTTCTTATTAAAATTATTCAAAATTATCTTTTAGTAAGATAATTTTGAATAATTTTTTTCTTTAAGAACTTTTGTGGTCTCCATTGGTAACACAGATTTTTCTGTTCAAAAAATTCCGCAAGGTTCAATACTTGGACCATTTCTCTACAATCTTTACTTTAATGATATTCCGCAAATTTATAATGTGAAAATCAGTCTTTTTGCAGATGATACAGCACTCCTCACTCAAGGTCGTAAACCTTTTATCATTAGTAAAAACCTTCAGAATTATATTAATCATCTTGAACAATGGCTTATAAAATGGAAAATTCAATTAAACGTTGAGAAAACCGAAGTAGTACTATTCGCATGAAAGGGTTCTTAATACTCCTTCTATCAAAATTTATAATAATCCTATTAATTGGGCTGGGCAAACTAAATATTTGGGTGTAATCTTAGATGGTAAATTAAGTTAAGCTCCTCACATTAACTATCTTAGGGATAAATTTAATAGATGCATTCGTGTCCACTCATTCGTGTCACTTGCTTACTTGCGTCCAATACTTTCATATGCCGAGTCGTATTTGGGGATCTACTGCTTCGTCGAATTTCGAGATCATACAAAGACTTGAAAATAAAATCCTACGTATGATTACAAATTCGCCTTGGTTTTTCCGAAATGAGGATATCAGACATGTTCTTTCCCTCCCAAGTTTTAAACAATTTGTGTATAAAATTGCAAAAAAATTTTATAATTCCATTCCAAATATTAATAATTCTGTTTTGAATGATCTAAACAACTATGTTTACGACATTTCTGATTTTAAAAATCACAAAAGACCTCGCATTGTTCTGAATATTATTCATTAACGTTCCGATATCCTCCTTTCCGAATTACCATGCAGTTTCTCCACTGAGTCACAATTTCCTTTCCAATCGTTTTTGTTTGTTTCTATTGTTTATCTATTTTTTTTTATTACCTTCTTGAAATTATAATAATATAAAAAATTATATATGCATAATTTTTTTATTAATTAATAAAAAATTCGAATAATTAATTTTTAATTAAATTAATAATATACTTATTTTACTTTTTTTCAATCTAATCAATGGATTTAAAGCTTAAGAAACTTAAGTCACTCACAAATCATTAGATAGAGGTTGCTAAGCAACTAAGGTTCTACGTCAATCTGGCAAATCATCATCATCATTAACATAATCTTCCAAAGCGTGGAGTAGCCGCGGGATAAAAGAACCACTTAATACCTTCATTAGCCATATACTTCTCAATTTCTTCTGCACTCTTAAACTTAAATAAAGATTTGATAAACACTTTTAATTCTCTATTGGCGCCAACAAAATTTCAGACTTTTGCACTTTTGCAGACTTACCTCTTCTAGCTGTAAATCTTTTAAGGCTTGTTAAAAATGCTGCAGTAGTTAAATCATTTACAATTTCAAAATGTAAACATTTTGTAGTAAAACATATATATATATATAAACATATATCTTTTTTACCTGTTTACTTCATCCGGTGAAATTTTTGATTTCGAATGGACCACAAAAGTCCACACCTACCCGATTAAAGACACGAGTAAGAGTCACTCTGGCAGCTGGTAGTTGTCCCCTTATTTGTTCGGACGCTTTTGAATTTTTTTTTTTTTTTTTTTTTTGCAAGTTATGGAATTAAAAATTATCTTTCGAATAATGTTTCAACCTCTAACAATCCAAAATCTATTTCGTATCAAAGATAGGGTTGTTTCAGCACCTGCATAAAAATATAAAGCATGATAATGATTAAAAGCAATAAAAGTAAATTTATGTTTAGCAGGAATAATTAGTGAGCATTTTTGGTTAAAGAGTAAGTGACAGTTTTTGAGTCTTCCACATATTCTTAATAATCCATCATCATCTAGAAATGGACACAAATTAAAAAAATATACTATTGTTCGGGATAGAAGTACCCTTCTCCAAGCTTTAAATTTCTTCTATGAAAGTAGTCCTCTGAATGTTTTTAACAATGCACGCCAATGATTGTGAAAGTTCTCTAGTTGTTAGAGTACCAGAAGTTCGATGTAATGAGTTTCTTGAATTGTTGATGAATTTTTTGCACCAGGCGATGATTCTCTTGAGTTTTGTAAATGAAGAACAGTTATAAATAACATCTAAAGGCTCCACAATATGAGTCATGGCACACACTTGATTTGCTGTCGACAACTTCAGCTCTCTCGAAATCATATCCTTGACCTTTGATGTAAGATCTACATCCACAAGCCGCACCGGAACTCCAGGATACTCGCCGTTCACTAAAAATGGTGGTCTACTTCACCATAATTCATTCTCTTGGAATTTATCTGCATGCAGACCACTGGAAATGATGTCGGCACTATTCATTTCAGAAGGCACAAAATTCCACTCTTTGATATTTGTAAATTGCTGTATTTTTTATACGCGATTAGACACAAATGTTTTTCAATAACACAGCTCTTTCATTATCGAGGCCTGGATAATTTTCGAATCTGTCCACAAAAAAGTTCGAAACATATCACTTTCGAAAGATATTTTCACTTTGTGTACTAATTTGGATAGCAGAAGGGCAGCACAGAGCTCCAATCGTGGAATTGAAATAGTTTTGATCGGGGCAACTCGAGATTTGCTGACAATTAGTTTCACAAACACTTGCCCAGAAGCACTGCAATATTTAAAATAAACTACAGCTCCATAGGCAACTTCACTAGCATCTGAGAAGTCATGAAGTTCGATGCTTATTGGTTCAATGATAACTTGATTCATTGTTCTTGGAATAAGAATGTTACTAATGGTTGCTAAAGCTATAAGAAATTTCTGCCATTCCTCATGCTCTTTTTTAAGCAAATTATCATTCATGTGACCTATTTCTTCATATTCACGTAAAAAATCTTTATATAACAATAAATAGTCAGGATCTTTTACTATTCGCCTCCATAAGGAATCTAACCTTTTTAGCACAATATCTCTAGAATTTTGCACACACTTAAGATGTTCTTTAAGGGGCATTTTAACCACATATTTCCCTTCTTTATCTCTATAAAAATTATTTTTGTAATGTTCTTCGCATATCAGAGTTTCATTATTAGGAGGAATGTCCGTTTCTATGTTTTCTATTTCCCAGCAAGATTTAACAGTTTTATCTAACTGCTCATAATTGTCTCTAATTAATCCACAATGAATATTCTCACTCCCGCAAACAACATATCCAAAGCACGAATTTTGTAAAACTAAGCTAGTTTCAGGGGGATATATTTGTCCGGGTCTCAAAAGGCTATAAGAAACGTCTGCGCCTAATAAAATATCTATTCTACTTGGAATGTTAAATTGTTGATCCGCTAACTCAATATTACTGAAATCATGCATATTAACTTTTAATATTTTTCTAGGAGTTACATTAGTAATTCGAGGGACAATTAAAAACGTCAACTCACTTTCGTAGCTATTTGATGTATTTTTTAATTTAGCAGTAACTTGCGTTTTAGTACACTCATGTCCATAAATTAAGGATAATTCAGAATCACACAGAAATTGAACTCTAAAATAAAAATTTCACCTGCAGAATTATCCCACACATCTTGAAGAAGAATATGCAAATTACAGGAAACCACCAGATGGCGCGGATAGTACGTCACAATGACGAGAGTGTAAGAGAGGTGTATATAAGGAATGGTGGCAAAGAAGTAAAATTATTCACAAGCGCTTTAAAAGCCTTTCAGTGCAATAACCGCATTGCAATAACGCACCGCCGTTTGCGGGAGTTATGGCATAAAGGAGGCATTTGGATGATTTTTCACGTGGTAGAATTATCGGACGACTGGAATGTGGACGAACCCAGCTGGAAGTATCCGAGGAACTTGGAATCTCCCAGAGTGTCATCTCCAGGCTTTGGCAACGATTCCAAGATGATGGTAATGTGAGTAGATGTTACAGCACAGGTCGCCCCCGAGTTACAACGCCGAATGAGGACCGGTATTTAGCAGTTACTGCCAAAAGAAACAGACGGAGCACAGCATCAGACCTGTCTCGTCAGCTCTCTTCAGCTACCGGTACGACAGTTTCAAGGCAGACCGTGTACAGACGCTTAGGGCACATATGTCTATATGCTCGTAGGCCTGTCAGATGTGTTCCACTTACCGCAACTCACTGTCGCCTGCGATTACCCTGGATTAGAGAGCATGCATTGTGGACACCACAACAGTGGTCTGGTGTGATGTTTTCCGACGAGTCCAGGTTTAGTTTGCAGTCTGATTCTCGCCGGACTTTCATATGGAGAGCGCCAGGTACCCGTTACCACCAAGAGAGCACCATTGAACGACACCGTTACGTTGGTGCAGGATGGCTCGTTTGGGAAGGAATTATTCTTGGTTACAGAACTGACCTGCATGTTCAGAGTGTAACGATGACAGGCCACATCTATCGGGATGCCATTCTGGAACAACATGTACGTTTGTTTCGGGGCGCCATGGGTGCTGAATTTCTGTTTATGGATGACAACGCCCGTCCTCACCGTGCAAACATTGTAGACGAATGCCTTCAATTGGAGGATATCATCCGTATGGATTGGCCAGTATACTCACCGGACTTGAATCCAATAGAGCGTGTGTGGGATATGCTTGGCCGAAGAATTGCAGCCCGTCAACTCCCTCCCACCTGTCAACCGGAACTTCGGAGGGCATTGCTTGATGAGTGGTGTAATATTCCCCAAGATCAGATTGGTAATTTGATACTCAGCATACCTAGGCGTTGTAAGGCCTGTATTGCATCGTCCGGGAGATATACTCCATATTAACCATGTTATACTGTTTTTTGTAAATAGGTTCTTTTTTTGAAATTTGCTCCAGGGAGTAAAAATCGCAATTTTTATTAATTATGTCAAACATATGGCATCTTTTTTGCTCTTTACCTTTTGATTAACAAATAGACTTTACAAATAAGTCAATTAATTTGTAAACAGTTAAAGCACAAATGGTTTTGTTTTACAAGCTCAATTCTCTCATTCACTGACATCTTTAAATAATTTGGACAATTAGAAATATGGGGATTTTTAGTACATAAAAAACAATTTGAATCTTTTATGTCCGAAAGAAACAATTTTGACACAAATTTAGAATTTTTAAACTTATTTTTACTTTTTTGAAAGCTACTTTTGCTTTCATAAATTGGCTTCCCACTCGACAAAACATAAATTTCACATTCTTCAGCTAATTTTATTGAGAGGGGGCGGGAACCTTGTCCCACGTACAAAATACTGCAAAATGAAAGAGAGAAAAAAAAAAAAAAAAAACACACGTCACACGGAGTTCAGATTTCATCTGAAGATACTTGAAGAAGGGGGCAACAAAAAAAATTCCACCTATTTTTCCCTTCCAATTTGGCATGACCTTGCCGTGGTGGATGGGCTTTCCACTAACAGTGTCACAATTGTTGAGTGACTTGGAATCATTTTTTCGTCAAAAAACCAAAATAATCAAGCATTTTGAACACTACAGTTGAGTTAATGTGAAACTCATGCCAAATACGTTGTAATTTCGATTCAAAATATCACTGGCAGTCGAATTCAATTTCTTTATGCCGCTTACAGCGCCATTTATTAATACCCTCTGGAATTTTTTTTTTGATACCGTGCCTTTTACCCCTTCTTCAAGTATCTTCACTTCCAATTTGAACTCATTATGACGAGTGTTTATTTTTTTATAGCATTTTGAAAGTAAGACTTTAATTATAATCACCCTATATTTTCTGGATTGATCAATAGTTTCTGCAAGTCATAATTTTCTTTCTTTAGAGTCTTCATTTTATATATATATACACTGAAGTGACAAAAGTCATGGGATACCTAATAATATCTTGTCGGCCCTCCTTTCGCCCGGCGAAGTGCAGCAACTCGACGTGGCATGGACTCAATAAGTCGTTGGAAGTCTTCTGCAGGAATATTGAGCCATGATGTCTCGATAGACGTTCATAATTGTGAAAGCGTTGATGGTGCAGGATTTTGGGCACGAACAGACCTCTCGATGATGTCCCATAAATGCTCGATGGGATTCATGTCCGGCGATCTAGGTGGCCAGATCATTCGTTGGAATTGTCAGAATGTTCTTCAAACCAATCGCGAACAGTTGGGGCCCGGTGACATGGCGCATTGTCATCCATAAAAATCCCATCGTTGTTTGGGTACATGAAGTCCATGAATGGCTGCAAGTGATCTCCAAGTAGCTGAACATAAGCATTTCCAGTCAATGTTCGGTCCAGTCGCACCAGAGGACCAAGTCCATGCCATGAAAAAACAGCCCACACCATTACGGAGCCACCACCAGCTTGAACAGTGCCTTGCTGACAGTTTGGGTCCATGGCTTCGTGGGGTCTGCGCCACACTCGAACCCTACCATCAGCTCTTACCAACTGAAATCGTGACTCATAGGACCAGGCCACGGTTTTCCATTCATCTAGGGACCAACCAATATGCTCACGTGCCCACGAGAGTAGCTGCAAGCGATGTCGTTCTGTCAGTAAAGGCTCTCGAGTCGGTCTTCTACTGGAATAGCCCAAGAAAGCCAAATTTCTCCGCACAGTTCTAACAGACAAGTCCCTTGTACGTCCCCATTGATTTCTGCGGTTATTTGACGCAGTGTTGCTTGTCTGTTAGAATTTACTACTCTTTGCATACGTCGCCGGTCTCGGTCGTTAAGTGCAGGCGGTCGACCACTGCGCTGTCCATGGTGGGATGTTATGCCTGAAATTTCATACTCTCGGCACACTCTTGACACAGTGGATCTGGGAATGTTGAATTCCCTAACTATTTCAGAAATGGCATGACCCATGCGTCTAGCTCCAACTAACATTCCGCGTTCAAAGTCTGTTAATTCCTGTCGTGCGGTCATCATCACGCCAAAACCTCTTCACATGAATAACTTGAACAGAAATGAAAGCTCTGCGAAAGCACTGCGCATTTATACCTGTTCTACGCGATGCTACTGCCATCTGAAAATTTGCATATTGTTATGCCATGACTTTTTCCCTTTATATATATATATATATATATATATATATATATATATATATAAACTCATGTTTGTAAAAATTGCAACACCATGAAGGAATCTATTCTAAGAAGACTTTTATTGCCCATTCCTATTCAGGGAGCTTTTACTTTTTTCACCACACTGTTATTGACAAAGCAAAACAATGAAAAATTCAGTTTATGTCATATTTTGTTCTAGGACACTGGTGGCCAACCCAAGTGATCTTGTAGGCCACTTTGGAAATGCATCATAACTCCGTGGGCCGCATGTAAAATTATATATCCCCATATTAGATTTAGACCCACTATAGAATTTTTTTTGAAAAATTGAAACATAATGAGTTATTATTATTGTGTTTACTATTATTCTTATATATAAATATAATGCGGGTTGGCCACCCTTGTTCTTGTATCTTTTGACAGATTTGCATAAAGTGTCAGTTAATTTTAAGTATTTAAAATTTTGGAAAAAATATTCTAAATTAGAATGATTATAAGAACATGTGCTTTGATTTTTAAAAATTATGACATCCATTGATCGTTTTTCTGAAAATTTTATGTTTATTTTTTGAATAATTTATTTATAAATTTGTATTTTTAATAAGCATTAAAAAAAGCAAGTTGAATTGCCAGATATTAAAAATGAGTGTTTTTTAAATAGTTTTCAAATATGCATTTCGCATTTAGTTGAATAAGACATGAAATTAGTGATTTTTGTCTCCCTGATGAAGGTATGTAAGATTGTGAATAACCTGCGATGCGTATAAAACATAATTGAGAAGGTTTTGATTTATATTGTTTTTAAATGTAAGTGTTCTTGGTGATTACTTGTCATATAATTTGCTGTTAAATAAATATTGATTTCAGCTCCCTTCATTTTTCACCTACTTCTATTAATTTTAAGACGGTTTACATTTCAGTATTCTACAAATGACTAACCTAGTTAAGTGATGAAAAACCTATGTTAAGAAATAAATTTTTAATTATTTTTCAATTTAGGTTAGGATCGAAATCTAGGATCTAGGCTCGAAAGCTATGCAGTATTATCGATTTCCATTTTTGGTCACGTATTTTCTGTTTAATTTTTTAAAGCAGCAGTAATTTATTCGACGTGTGGTGACCGGTTTAGAATAGTCCCAACGTAACCTATGCGTGTCGTAGAAGGCAACTAAAATAGGTACCCAGTACCCGGGGATACAGCTTATTTCCTGCTCCTGGGGATTATATCAGGGGACTGGTGCTTCAGGTTGGGGGTTGAGCATAGGGCTGACAACTCCATCCCGTAAATCTCCTCCTCCTCATCAACATAACTGGCTCGACAGCCCTTTGTGGGCCAAAGACGATTTCTTGCCTGACTCTAGTTTCTCTTAGTTTCAGCATCATAGTTGGCTCGACAGCCCGTTGTGGGCCTTGGCCTTTTTTAAAACCAGGACAATCCAACCAGGCAGTTCTCCTCTTGGCTGTGGGCCTTCAGTTTTTGATCTTAATAACAATAAAATCAGAGTCTAAACAGTCGACCCATCTCTTTTTCGGTCTTTCCTTGGTCGTTGTCCAAAAGGGGTTACATTGAAAAGCTACAAAGCAGCTCTGTCACTTTCCATTCTCATGAGATGACCGGCCCATCTCATTCTGTTCAGTTTAACACATTTTAGAATGTTAATATCTCTAAAAAGTTTGTAAAGTTCAAAATTGTATCTTCTTCGCTAATTTCCATTGTCATTTATATCACCAAAAATAGTTCGCAGCACTTTTCTTTCAAAGATTGCCAACATTTTCTCTTCTCTTGCTGTTAGGGATCATGTTTCACATGCATATGTTAATACTGGTCTTATGAGAGTTTTGTACAGTAAAATTTTAGTTTTTCTTTTAATCAGGTGGGATCTAAATTGGCTTCTAAGACCAAATAGGCAGCGATTGACCGCAATAATTCACTTCGGGATCTCGGGGTTGATTTCATTTTGGTATTCAATCTCAGATCCAAGGTTGACTTTTTAACACGTTGAAATCTATGTTGCTCGATTTCAAAGAAATCACCAGGATAGTCTCTCTTTCCGCAAAACATGTTGTCGGTTTTTCCTTCATTTATTGTTAGCTTTGGTAGTGGGTTATACAAATTAGATATTACTAAATTAAAAATGTGTATAATCTCCTTAAATTTGGTTTTATCTGAACAGAGTTTCATAGATTTGATAGACAAATTCATAATGCCATTATTTGTTATTTTTGTGAATATTGCAAATGCCTATAACATGCTGCATGCTTTTTCAGAGGTTTTTAGTATTACAAATATATCCATGAAATTAATAAAAAATTTTTCTTAAATTAAAATTTTTTTGTACCCATCATAGTGAAACTCACTTTTAAATTTGACTATTGACAAATGTATTATTCAATTGTTTACGTCCTACAATGTTTTTAATGGAGATTGGAAAAACAATTAATTTCTGTTAATGGTGTTAACTAATGAAGATAATATAAATTAATGGTTAATTTTACGCTTCAATTTTATCGCTCCTTAATTTTTCTATGTGTAGATTAAGTTTCGTGCATGAGTACTACTCAACTGATAGAGGAGGTTTTATTAGGAGTTCTACCAGTTTGGTTTGGTTTGTCACTCTACAGTTATTTCGTGCGCATTTTAGGCTAATTAGACCGGGACCTACAGTTTAACGTGGATTCCGAACCACTACCAAACATCCATGCCACCACCAATATTCAAACCTGAGGCCTGTGGTACCAAAGGTCACAATGCTAGCCAATTGGATATCATCTACCTATTGGGCATTTCATAGTTTTAATCACAACGACCGATGAACATTTATCCGTCTTTATTTATTTATCTGTTACTGATTTATCTGTACTGATTATTTACTGATTTATCTGTCTGTTATTTAACTGAATCTATTAGTTGTATGTCTCGAAATGTACATATTCTGAAAACATTTAATGGAATTACAATTCTTTAAACATTGCCAATTAGAAAATGCTACTCATCTTTGTTCTTTGTGTAATTTATTTTTACATCCACATTACTTATTATTGTTTAGTAAGGAAAGATCTATAGATATTTTAATAAAAATCTTCTTAATTAGTGCAACTGGTGTGTGCAATGGTGCCAGTTATTAGTGCATTAACTGGTGTGTGCAATGGTGTCAAGTGTTAGTGCAATAACTGAATCTATTAGTTGTAGATAGGAAATCAAGAAGTCTTTGTGTAATTTATTTTTACATCCACATTACTTATTGTTTAGTAAGGCAAATTCTATAGATATTTTAATTAAAAATCTTAATACGAATCTCCTTAATTAGTACAACTGGTGTGTGCAATGGTGCCAGTTATTAGTGCATTAACTGGTGTGTGCAATGGTGCCAGTTATTAGTGCATTAACTGGTGTGTGCAATGGTGCCAGTTATTAGTGCATTAACTGGTGTGTGCAAGGGTGACAAGTGTTAGTGCAATGACTGAATCTATTAGTTGTAGATAGGAAATCAAGAAGGTCAAAACGATTAATATTTCAATTCCTTCCCCCCTCCCTTTCGAAAGAGATTTGGTTTGCCGCTCTAAGGTCATCTTGTGCAAACGAGGGCTACGCAGGCCGGCACCTACAGTTTAAAGTTGATTCCGAACCACTAACAAACTCCCATGCCATAGCCAGGATTTGAACCTGAAGCTTGGGATATCAAAGGCCAGATCGCTAGCTTTCGAAAGAGGCTGGCGTGGAGCTCTCACATTAGAAATCTGCCAGACTCACTGAAATGTGTACAGATGAATCCGAACGCTATCATTTAAATACATGGAAAATATTCAAAGGATAGCGTTCTGAATTTACAATGGAAAATATTATAGAATTTTTCACAAAATTTAGCATAATATACATCTGATTACATTTGATTGATTTACCACGGTATACATTTGATTAACAGAAAATAGTAAATAAGGAAGCCGGATTTATTTTTTCATCAACGTTACTTATTATCGTTTATCAAGGAAGATCTATATATATTTCTGCATACTAGGAAAATATTTTAATAAAAATCTCTTTAATTAGTACAATAACTGGAATGAGCAATGGTGCCAGCTATTAGTACAATAACTGGAATGAGCAATGATGCCAGCTATTAGTGCAATAACTGGTGTGGGCAATGGTGGCAGGTGTTAGTGCAATAACTGAATCTATTAGTTGTAGATAGGAAATCAAGAAGAGCAAAACGAGTGATATTTCAAATTCTTCGAAAGAGGTTTGGTTTGATGTGTCGCTCTACGGTCATTTCGTGCACATTTTAGGCTAATTAGACTGGGACCTACAGTTTAACGTGAATGCTGAACCACTAATAAACATCCGTGCCACCACCAATATTCAAACCTGACACCTGTAGTACCGAAGGTCACAGTGATAGCCAATGGGCCATCAGGTCGCGCGGGAACTTATACTTTACTTTAGATATACTTTCTAGATATATTTTTTAGCTATGTCATATTTTTTAGATATAATTTACTATATATTTAAAAAAGGATATTATCTATATACATCTATTTTAAATAATTTTTTAATGAGAAGGAAATTAAAATTTCTAATTAAACATACGTTCCTTAAATAATTAGTTAATATATGGAATACGTAAGTGGTATACAAGGCCCATCAAATTTCAAGTGGAAAAAAATTTCCTAAGAACAAGATCCCACTTATGGTACTTGCCAAGAGCAAGACCTTCAACCCTACAAACTTACTTGTGTTTTTAAAATTGTTTACATCGTTTTTAATCAATTCATACATTAAAATTTAAGTTCTTTCTATTTTGGAATTAACTGAGTTGCGATAGTTTCAAAAAGATGAACATTTAGCTCACCTAATGAAAAAATCTATGCTGAGATGAATATGCTGTCAAAAATAAAATCTTCTGTTATTCCTGTTGTCCCTGCCAGTATAAATGATTTTTATTATTATTTTTTTACATTTTCCACAAATAAATTTCATCATGTTTAATTAATTTTTATGTGAAAGAGTAATTTCAATTCCATTTTGAAATCACTTGATATGTGATGCTTCAGAAAATACAAACAATTCGTTCATTTTATAAAATTGTTAAAAATAACTTCTGTTATTCCTACGTCCCTGCTTATATATATATATCTATATATATATATATATATATATATATATATATATATATATATATATATATATATATATATTTTGGATGAAGGATTTTTATTATTTGTATTTTTCACAAATAACTTTCATCATGTTTAATGAATTTTAATTCCATTTTGAAATCACTTGATATGTGATATTTTGGAAAATACAAACATTTCGTTCATTTTATAAAATCACCGCTGTCAAAAATAAACACTTCTCTTATTTCTACGCCCCTGCCTATATATACACTCATGTCCATAAATTAAGGATAATTCAGAATCACACAGAAACTGAACTCTAAAATAAAAATTTCACCTGTAGAATTATCACACACATCTTCAAGAAGAATATGCAAATTACAGGAAACCACCATATGGCACGGATAGTACGTTACAATGACGAGAGTGTAAGAGAGGGGTATATAAGGAATGGTGGCAAAGAAGTAAAATTGTTCACAAGCGCTTTAAAAGCCTTTCAGTGCAATAACCGCATAGTTATGGCACAAAGGAAGCATTTGGATAATTTTTTACGCGGTAGAATTATCGGGCGACTGGAATGTGGACGTACCCAGCTGGAAGTATCAGAGGAACTTGGAATCGCTCAGAGTGGCATCTCCAGGCTTTGGCAACGATTCCAAGATGATGGTAATGTGAGTAGATGTTACAGCACAGGTCGCCCCCGAGTTACAACGCCGAATGAGGACCGGTATTTAGCAGTTACTGCCAAAAGAAACAGACAGAGCACAGCATCAAACCTGTCACGTCAGCTCTCTTCAGCTACCGGTAGGACAGTTTCAAGGCAGACGGTGTACAGACGCTTAGGACACATTGGTCTATATGCTCGTAGACCTGTCAGATGTGTTCCACTTACCGCAACTCACTGTCGCCTGCGATTAACCTGGAGTTGAGAGACTGGACACCGCAACAGTGGTCTGGTGTAATGTTTTCCGACGAGTCCAGGTTTAGTTTGCAGACTGATTATCGCCGGACTTTCGTATGGAGAGCGACAGGTACCCGTTACCACCAAGAGAACTCCATTGAACGACACCGTTACGGTGGTGCAGGATGGCTCGTTTGGGGAGGAATTATTCTTGGTTCCAGAACTGACCTGCATGTTCAGAGTGTAACGATGACAGGCCACAACTATCGGGATGTCATTCTGGAACAACATGTACGTTTGTTTCGGGGCGCCAAGGGTGCTGAATTTCTGTTTATGGATGACAACGCCCGTCCTCACCATGCAAACATTGTAGACGAATGCCTTCAATTGGAGGATATCACCCGTATGGATTGGCCAGGATACTCACCAGACTTGAATCCAATAGATCATGTGTGGGATATGCTTGGGCGACGAATTGCAGTCCGTTGACCCCCTCCCACCTGTCAACCGGAACTTCGGAGGGCATTACTTGATGAGTGGTGTAATATTACCCAAGATCAGATTGACAGAACTAAAATTGAATAGCCTCAAGATCTGGCAAGAAGAGTGGGACACTCAGCTTACAGGAAGAAGAACCCATCAATTTCTTCCATCAGTGTCAACGGAGATGTCCATAAATACATATCTAAACTACTTTGTAACGGGACATGGTCCCTTCCCCGCGTACTTATACAGGTTCAATATTAAAGATACGGACAACTGCATTTGTGGTGAAACTGGCACGCCGGAACACTATCTCTTCTCCTGCTCTTTAACAGACTCAAATCACGTTCTCCAACCAAATCCAGATACATATGCAACCTGGGCACAAAATGCAGCATTTTCCAAAACAATAAAGGAAAAAATTATTAAAGTGATGGACTTTGTAACCCATAATATAGACTACATTACACAATAGAAACAAAAAGCATGTTCTTAATCTATTATTGTATCTATATCCCCTAACAGCTTGTGTAATACTAATTACCATACACAGCCATTTCCTTTAAATAATTGTGTTAACAATTTTATTGTACATATGTAAATATCAGTAATCTTTCTCTTAGTTGTCTAATTTTTGTTTTGATTTTCTATAATTTAATGATATATTTCTATAAGTAGTTTTAGTAGAGTGATTGCTGCCGATGGCCATAAAATGTGTGCTATTCGCCAGGAATCACTCAAACAGGCCTAAAGCAAGAGTTCTTAGAACTCCTCACGATTGAGAGCCTCTGGTGTGTTTATATGCACGAGACAACTCCCAAAGCGGAACGAACCCAGTGACTATCACTGATTATCAACACTGTACTCAGCCAAAGGGCTGCTTGCGTTGCCCAGAGTGGTTCTTCAATCCTCCCTTTCCGTAGATGTGCACCCAACACTGAAATCTTGTTAACTCGGGAAGGCCAGTGGCACGCCTGCGGCGTTCAAGATCAGATTGACAATTTGATACTCAGCATGCCTAGGCGTTGTAAGGCCTGTATTTCATCGTTCGGGAGACATACTCCATATTAACCATCATACTAACCATGTTATACTGTTTTTTGTAAATAGGTTCTTTTTTGAAATTTGCTCCAGGGAGTAAAAATTGCAATTTTTATTAATTATGTCAAACATATAGAATCTCTTTTGCTCTTTACCTTTTGTTTAATAAACAGACTTGACAAATAAGTCAAATTTGTTTTGCTTCTGTCTCGTTCTTTGCCTGAACTTCATTATCCTTAATTTATGGACATGAGTGTATATATATATATATATATATATATATATATATATATAGGCAGGGACGTAGGAATAATCATTCATCCAAATCATTCATTCATTAATGATAAAAATCATTCATCCAATATATATATATATAGAGAGAGATTATATATGTATTGGATGAATGATTTTTATCATTATTATTTGTATTTTTCACAATTAACTTTCATCATGTTTAATTAATTTTAATTCCATTTTGTAATCACTTCATATGTGATATTTTGAAAAATACTAACATTTCTTCCATTTTATAAAATTACTGTGCATACTCGATTTTTAAAATGAGGACAGTCCATTTTAACTATGGCCATCTAATGATTTTTTATGAATTTATTTATATATTTTTAAATATGATATTATATTTTATTATATATGATATATATGATATATTTTATTAGGACTTTGATATATATATATATATATATATATATATATATATGATATATATATTTTATTATATATGATTTAGTGAACTTATTTTTTATTTTTATGATTTTTTTTGGATGAATGATTATTATTATTATTATTATTTGTATTTTTCACAAATAACTTTCATCATTTTTAATTAATTTTAATACCATTTTGAAATCACTTGATATGTGATATTTTGGAAAATAATGACATTTATTTCATTTTATAAAATTACTGCCCATACTCGATTTTCAAAATGAGCACAGTCCATTTCAAATCTGGCCGTCTAACTACAAGGATTTCCCGGAATCACAATGTACTGTTGGATGCGCATGTCATCTTTCCTGAAATTCACTGGTTGGCTGGTTCCTCCGCAGCTCCTGAGCCCACACAGCCACGTGCCGAAATTTGAGGTCGGGGGGACTTAAACGAGGGGGTGGGTAATCCTGGGCCCTGGCAGATGGCGGCGCGGAGCAGCTGAAAGTTTTTTTTTACCTTTCTCCTTCTTGGGAAAACACCGTTGCTATGACAACGTTGCTTGCGTCAATAGATGAGTCACTTGTTGTTCGATGTCGAGATGAGGGGCTTCCGAATCGTTCGAAAGATGTATTAATCAGAAAATTATAAGAAATTTTTATTAATTTATAGATTTTAAACTCTTTATTGGCACCCGCAGTAAAATTTTGATGCCGAAATGAAACAATATGTTTTCAAATTCATAATTTTAGAATATTTTGAAATTCATAATTTTTCAATATTAATCAAAAAATTATGGGACATTTTTATTGATTTATAGATCTTTAAATTCTCTATTGGTACCCGTAGTAAAATTTTGATGTCGAAATGAGAGAATAGATTTTTAAACTCATAATTTTAGAATATTTTGAAATTCATAATTTTTTAATATTAATAAAAAAATTATAGGAAATTTTGATAGTATTATAAATTTTTCAATTCTATATTGGCACCCGTAGTAAAATTTTGATGTCCAAATGAGAGAATAGATTTTCAAATTCATAATTTTTTAATTGGTAGTTAGATATATTAATTAAAAAATTATAGGAAATTTTTATTGATCTTCAAATTCTCTATTGGTACACGTAATAAAATTTTGATGTCGAAATAAGAGAATAAAATTTCAAATTGATAATTTTAGAATATATTGAAATTCCTAATTTTTGAATATTAATCAAAAAATTATAGGACATTTTTATTGATTCATAGATCTTTGAATTCTCTACTGGCCCCAGTAGTAAAATTTTGATAAAATGAGAGAATAGATTTTAAAATTCATAATTTTTTAATATTAATCAAAAAATTATAGGCAATTTTTATTGATTTATAAATTTTTAAATTCTCTATTGGCACCGTAGTAAAATTTTGATGTCGAAATGAGAGAATAGATTTTCAAACTCATAATTTTAGAATATTTTAAAATTCATAATTTTTTAATATTAATCAAAAAATTATAGGAAATTTTTATTGATTTATAAATTTTTAAATTCTCTATTGGCACCGTAGTAAAATTTTGATGTCGAAATGAGAGAATCGATTTTCAAACTCAAAATTTCAGAATATTTTGAAATTCATAATTTTTTAATATTAATCAAAAAATTATAGGACATTTTTATTGATTTATAAATTTTTAAATTCTCTATTGGCCCCCGTACTAAAATGTTCATGTCGAAATGAGAGAATAGAATTTTAAATTTAGAATTTTAGAATATTTTGAAATTTATAATTTTTGAATGTTAATCAAAAAATTATAGGAAATTTTTAATTGATTTATAAATTTTAAATTCTATATTGGCACCCGTAGTAAAATTTTGATGTCGAAATGACAGAATAGATTTTCAAATTCATAATTTTTTAATTGGTAGTTAGATATATTAATTAAAAAAATTATAGAAAATTTTTATTGATTTATAGATCTTTCAATTCTCTATTGGTACCCGTAATCAAATTTTGATGTCGAAATAAGAGAATAAAATTTCAAATTGATAATTTTAGAATACTTGGAAATTCATAATTTTTGAATATTAATCAAAAAATTATAGGACATTTTTATTGATTTATAGATCTTTAATTTATTTGTTGGCCCCCGTAGTAAAATTTTGATGAAATGAGAGAATAGATTTTAAAATTCATAATTTTAGAACATTTTGAAATTCATAATTTTTTAATATTAATCAAAAAATTATAGGCAATTTTTATTGATTTATAAATTTTTAAATTCTCTATTTTCATCGTAGTAAAATTTTGATGTCGAAATGAGAGAATAGATTTTCAAACTCATAATTTCAGAATATTTTAAAATTCATAATTTTTTAATATTAATCAAAAAATTATAGGATATTTTTATTGATTTATAAATTTTTAAATTCTCTATTGGCACCGTAGTTAAATTTTGATGTCGAAATGAGAGAATAGATATTCAAATTCATAATTTTTTAATATTAATCAAAAAATTATAGGAAATTCTTATTGATTTATAAATTTTTAAATTCTCTATTGGCCCCCGGAGTAAAATTTTGATGAAATGAGAGAATAGATTTTAAAATTCAAAATTTTAGAATATTTTGAAATTCATAATTCTTCAATATTAATCAAAAATTTATAGGCAATTTTTATTGATTTATAAATTTTTAAATTCTCTATTTGTACCGTAGTAAAATTTTGATGTCGAAATGAGAGAATAGATTTTCAAACTCATAATTTTAGAATATTTTGAAATTCATAATTTTTAATATTAATTAAAAAAATTATAGGAAATTTTTATTGATTTATAAATTTTAAATTCTCTATTGGCCTCCGTAGTAAAATGTTGATGTCGAAATGAGAGAATAGAATTTTAAATTAATAATTTTAGAATATTTTGAAATTTATAATTTTTGAATATTAATCAAAAAATTATAGGAAATATTTATTGATATATAAATTTTTAAATTCTCTATTGGCACGCATAGTAAAAATTTGATGCCAAAATGAGAGAATAGAATTTTAAATTCATAATTTTTTAATAGATCGTGAGATGTATTAATTAAAAAATTATAGGAAATTTTTATTGATTTATAAATTTTTAAATTCTCTGTTGGCCCCCGTAGTAAAATTTTGATGAAATGAGAGAATAGATTTTAAAATTCATAATTTTAGAATATTTTGAAATTCATAATTCTTTAATATTAATTAAAAAATTATAGGAAATTTTTATTGATTTATAGATTTTTAAATTCTCTATTGGCAGCCGTAGTAAAATGTTGATGTCGAAATGAGAGAATAGATTTTCAAATTCATAATTTTAGAATATTTTGAAATTCATACTTTTTCAATATTAATAAAAAAATTATACGAAAATTTTATTGATTTATATGTTTTTAAATTCTATATTGGCCACCGTAGTAAAATTTTGATGAAATGAGAATATATGAATATTTTGATGAATTTTCAAATTCATAATTTTAGAATATTTTAAAATTCATATTTTTTTAATATTAATCAAAAGATTGTAGGAAATTGTTATTGATTTATAGATCTTTCAATTCTCTATTGGCACGCGTAGTAAAATTTTGATGAAATGAGAGAATAGATTTTGAAATTCATAATTTTAGAATATTTTGAAATTCATAATTCTTTAATATTAATCAAAAAATTATAGGCAATTTTTATTGATTTATAAATTTTTAAATTCTCTATTGGCACAGTAGTAAAATTTTGATGTCGAAGTGAGAGAATAGATTTTCAAACTAATAATTTTAGAATATTTTGAAATTCATAATTTTTTACTATTAATCAAAAAATTATAGGAAATTTTTATTGATTTATAAATTTTTAAATTGTCTATCGTCCCCCGTAGTAAAATGTTGATGTCGAAATAAGAGAATAAAATGTCAAATTCATAATTTTGGAATATTTTGAAATTCATAATTTTTGAATATTAATCAAAAAATTATAGGAAATTTTTATTGATTTATAAATTTTTAAATTCTATATTGGCACCCGTCGTAAAATTTTGATGTCGAAATGAGAGAATAGATTTTCAAATTCATAATATTTTAATTGGTAGTTAGATATATTAATTAAAAAAATTTTAGGAAATTTTTATTGATTTATTGACCTTTAAATTCTCTATTGGTACCCGTAATAAAATTTTGATGTTGAAATAAGAGAATAAAATTTCAAATTGATAGTTTTAGAATATTTTGAAATTCATAATTTTTGAATATTAATCAAAAAATTATAGGACATTTTTATTGATTTATAGATCTTTAAATTCTCTATTGGTCCCCGTAGCAAATTTTGATGAAATGAAAAAATAGGAATATTTTGATGAATTTTCAAATTCATAATTTTAGAATATTTTAAAATTCATACTTTTTTAATATTAATCAAAAGATTGTAGGAAATTGTTATTGATTTATAGATCTTTAAATTCTCTATTGGCACGCGTAGTAAAATTTTGATGTCGAAATGATAGAATAGATTTTCAAATTCATAATTTTAGAATATTTTGAAATACATAATTTTTTAATATTAATCAAAAAATTATAGGAAATTTTTATTGATTTATAGATCTTTAAATTCTCTATTCTCATCCGTAGTAAAATGTTGATGTCGAAATGAGAGAATAGATTTTGAAATTCATAATTTTTTAATATTAATAAAAAAATTAGAGGAAATATTTATTGACATATAAATTTTTAAATTCTCTATTGGCACGCATAGTAAAATTTTGATGCCAAAATGAGAGAATAGAATTTGAAATTCATAATTTTTTAATAGATCGTGAGATGTATTAATCAGAAAATTATAGGAAATTTTTATTGATTTATAAATTTTTAAATTCTATATGGGCACCCCTGGTAAAATTTTGATGTCGAAATGAGTGAATAGATTTTCAAAGTCATAATTTTTTAATTGGTAGTTAGATATATTAATTAAAAAAATTAGAGGAAATTTTTATTGATTTATAGATCTTTAAATTCTCTATTGGTACCCGTAATAAAATTTTGATGTCGAAATTAGAGAATAAAATTTCAAATTGATAATTTTAGAATATATTGAAATTGATAATTTTTGAATATTAATCAAAAAATTATAGGACATTTTTATTGATTTATAGATCTTTAAATTCTCTATTGGCCCCCGTATTAAAATTTTGATGAAATGAGAGAATAGATTTTAAAATTCATAATTTTAGAATATTTTGAAATTCATAATTCTTTAATATTAATCAAAAAATTATAGGCAATTTTTTTGATTTATAAATTTTTAAATTCTCTATTGGCACAGTAGTAAAATTTTGATGTCGAAGTGAGAGAATAGATTTTCAAACTAATAATTTTAGAATATTTTGAAGTTCACAATTTTTTACTATTAATCAAAAAATTATAGGAAATTTTTATTGATTTATACATTTTTAAATTGTCTATTGTCCCCCGTAGTAAAATGTTGATGTCAAAATAAGAGAATAAAATGTCAAATTCATAATTTTGGAATATTTTGAAATTCATAATTTTTGAATATTAATCAAAAAATTATAGGAAATTTTTATTGATTTATAAATTTTTAAATTCTATATTGGCACCCGTAGTAAAATTTTGATGTCGAAATGAGAGAATAGATTTTCAAATTCATAATTTTTTAATTGGTAGTTAGATATATTAATTAAAAAAATTATAGGAAATTTTTATTGATTTATAGACCTTTAAATTCTCTATTGGTACCCGTAATAAAATTTTGATGTTGAAATAAGAGAATAAAATTTCAAATTGATAGTTTTAGAATATTTTGAAATTCATAATTTTTGAATATTAATCAAAAAATTATAGGACATTTTTATTGATTTATAGATCTTTAAATTCTCTATTGGTCCCCGTAGTAAATTTTGATGAAATGAAAAAATAGGAATATTTTGATGAATTTTCAAATTCATAATTTTAGAATATTTTGAAATTCATATTTTTTTAATATTAATCAAAAAATTATAGGAAATTGTTATTGATTTATAGATCTTTAAATTCTCTATTGGCACCCGTAGTAAAATTTTGTTGTCGAAATGAAAGAATAGATTTTCAAATTCATAATTTTAGAATATTTTGAAATTAATAATTTTTTAATATTAATCAAAAAATTATAGGAAATTTTTATTGATTTATAGATCTTTAAATTCTCTATTCTCACCCGTAGTGAAATGTTGATGTCGAAATGAGAGAATAGATTTTGAAATTCATAATTTTTTAATATTAATCAAAAAATTATAGGAAATATTTATTGATATATAAATTTTTAAATTCTCTATTGGCACGCATAGTAAAATTTTGATTTCAAAATGAGAGAATAGAATTTCAAATTCATAATTTTTTAATAGTTCGCGAGATATAATAATCAGAAAATTATAGGAAATTTTTATTGATTTATAGATCTTTAAATTCTCTATTAGTACCCGTAGTAAAATTTTGATGTCGAAATAAGAGAATAAAATGTCAAATTCATAATTTTGGAATATTTTGAAATTCATAATTTTTGAATATTAATCAAAAAATTATAGGAAATTTTTATTGGTTGATAGATTTTTGAATTCTCTATTGGCACGCGTAGTAAAATTTTGATGTCGAATTGAGAGAATAGAATTTCAAATTCATAATTTTTTAATAGTTCGTAAGATATATTAATCAGAAAATTATAGGAAATTTTATAGATTTTTAGATTTTATTATTAGGATTTATAAATTCTCTATTGGTACCCGTAGTAAAATTTTAATGTCCAAATGAGAGAATAGAATTTTTGATTCATAATTCATTCGTTCATTATACTCATGGTCATATTTGGGTTGGGTTCCTCCAATAACAAATCCCGTTTAAGATGATTTCCCAATGGATGATTCAGCTTCTGTCCCATCAAACACACCGCATTGCTTTTTTAAGTGCACGTCCTTCGTTATTCCTTTTGGTGAAACCTGGCGAAACGTAGACTTTTTTGAGGGTTTTGAAGAGAAGCCACGATTCAACGCAGTGAGAAGATCCTTCAGAAACGGACTTCGCTCGTTTCGTTGAAGTAAATCGGTGAAAATTCGGACACATTCTGCTTTATTGTAGTCGCTGAGTTCGTGGAGGATCCATCCAGCCTATTTCCATACCTTTTCAAACTTTTTGAGATGCCGAACGGTGGTTGAATGGTCATATTGAAGTTGTCAAGCTTTCGTCCCCTTCCACGGCTGCCAAAAGTGCCTGGTCGTCGAAATCCGATGGTCGACCTCTTCTTGCTTTATCTTCCAAGCTAGTGTTGCCGGATTTGAAACATTCCCTGCTCATTGTGCCCTCACCGAAAAGTTTGTTGAGATCACGAAATGACTGCACTGCTTTCCATCCCTTCTCAAAGTGGTACAGCATAATATGACGAATATGAGTATGATTATCGACACGCATTATCTAAAAGTAGAAAGATATTTTCATTCATAAATTTATAAAAAGTTGTAAATTTTTATTTAAATATAGCACGTCAAAGAAACGCCTGATAATTATTGACCAACCCAATATATTATGCAGTTACAAGATGATATGATAGAATGATGAAATTGGGGTTAAAATTAAGAAAAATGATACAGTGAAATTTTTTGCATATTTTTTTTCCCTCCTTGTTTTGTGCTTATGTGAAGTTCTTTGCAACTGAAAATAAAAAATTTAGTATTCATTATATAAATAATCATGTATTAAAAGTTATCAAGACAAATTATAAAAATAAAACAAAAACAGTTTTTATTGAATCACTGAGATCAAATTTAGTTGGAATAATTTTGCGAAACTTGCCATTTATTTCATCATATATAATGTTTCATACTACCAGATTTTCTTTTTCTTAATAGACTGTCTCTATTTTATTTCCAATTATTTCTGCAAAGGGAAATTTAGTACTTTGAATTTTCCCCATTCTCTTACAAGGCTTGTACAATATCCAATTTCGTGTAGGAAAAATAGACTTTTTGTTCTCGTAACTTACCTCCTTTATTCAGTTAGGGTTTCATTTATGACTGCAGTTAAAACATTTAATTCGCTCACCATTAGAAATGTAAAATCATAGGATGAAATTTCATTCACCTGCCCTCCCGCTTTATTTTTGAAGGGACGTTCTTAATTCTCTCTTACAATTATCTCCAAAAAATGAAATTTAATATTTTGTAGTCTCCCAGTTCGGTTCAGATCTTATTTCAACTTCAGTGTCGGGGAGAGAGAGCTTTAATTATGTAATGACCTTTGTTATTGAGTAAGGGCGCCATTTACTATCGTAAGCCTCAAATCTACTCACCATCAATATAATAATCTCCAAGGGCCTGATGGCCGAGTGGCTAGCACTCTGGCGCTCGGTACCACAGGTTTCAGGAGCGATCGTAGAGCGTTGCGTAGGCATTGTTATTCCACGCACGTAGTTTATCTTCAAGTTACATGCACCCCTTGGGTAGTGCTAAGTGATTAATGTTGGTGCAGCCCCCATAGCATAAAAGATCCCGGTCTAAGTATTTGCCAGCTGCATTAGACAAAAAAAAAAAAAAAAAAAAAAAAAAAAAAAAACTACAGGCCAATTAAGTGTTTTCGTGGTGTTGCTATCACCAATCAAGACGATATCACATCCCTTAATTTTAGAGGTCTGATGGCCGAGTGGCCGACTTGAATCATCTTTTTTCCGGATGAATTTGCAATTTTTTTTAAATAAGGGGATTTGTTTATTCCTTTTTATCTTTTAAACTGAAGGAAACATAGTTTATTATTTTTATTACATAAAAACTATTAACACATTTATTATTTGTTACATTTAATGATAAAAGCAGTGGGCCTGAATGGCCGAGTGGCTAGAGCTCTGGCGCTAGGTACCGCAGGTTTCGGGTTCGAGTCCCGGTGGTGCCAGGGATGTTTGTAGTGGTTCGGAATCCAATTTAAACCGTAGGTCCCGGTCTAACATGATCGTAGAGCGTTGCGGGGTATTGTTACTTTCCGTCCGTAGCTTATCTTTAAGCTACAAGCACCTCCTGGGTAGTGCTAAGCGAGTAACGTCGATGTAGCGCCTGCCTGAAGGCATCAAGGATAACTGTCTAAGTGTTTACCAGCCGCATTAGGAAAAAAAAACCATTTAATTCGCTCGCCATTAGAAATGTTACATCATATAATGAAATTTCGTTTACCTCCCCTCCCCCTTTATTTTTGAAGGGATGTTCTTAATTCCCCTCTTCCAATTATCTCCAGAAAATGAAATCCAATATTTTGTAGTTTCCTCCATTCGGTTCTCCCCATCTTCTTGGAGGGAGAGCTTTTGTTATGTAATTACCTTCGTTATTGAGTAAGGTAATTGATATGTAATTACCTTCGTTATTGAATAAGGTAATTGATATGTAATTACCTTCGTTATTGAGTAAGGTAATTGTTATGTAATTACCTTCGTTATTGAGTAAGGTAATTGTTATGTAATTACCTTCGTTATTGAGTAAGGCAATTGTTATGTAATTACCTTCGTTATTGAGTAAGGTAATTGTTATGTAATTACCTTCGTTATTGAGTAAGGTAATTGTTATGTAATTACCTTCGTTATTGAGTAAGGTAATTGTTATGTAATTACCTTCGTTATTGAGTAAGGTAATTGTTATGTAATTACCTTCGTTATTGAGTAAGGTAATTGTTATGTAATTACATTCGTTATTGAGTAAGGTAATTGTTATGTAATTACCTTCATTATTGTGTAAGGTAATTGCTATGTAATTACCTTCGTAATCCTCATATCTACTCACCATTATCATCAATATAATATTATACAGAGCGCAATTATATTTAAAATGCACTAGCGGAAAATGAAATAGCATCACCTCGACGAGATTGAATATGGGTGGTGTTCTTGTGCTTACCAGGGCACATCTACAGATGTGTCCAATACAAGGGATTACAATGTCAGCAAAAGAGCTCAGTGTTTGACATTTTGAGTAGAGCCAGGTCCATCTCTTAAGTTTCTGATCAAGTTACAAATATGAAGAAAATACTTAAATGCATCGTAATAAAAAGTGCATTATTTGACAACTTAAAATTTTTTTCCCCAAAAGGTTGTATAAATCTGAAACTTTTATAATATATTTGATGGTATTAACTTTGATGCATCAATACTGTATCAGATTCAACAATATGTTATACAACAGTTCAATTGATCTCAAACAAAAAACTTTTTTGTTGATAGTTATATTTCTTTCTTTGTTGACCATAAGTGGTCCTCATGTACCACTTATGTATTCCATGAACAGCTCACTGAATGAGTAAGGAGGGTTAGGACAGTGTTTTTCGAGAGTACTTTTAGTGGTAACTGTCATTTGGGGGAAATCCCTTTTACAAAAGTCACAAGCAACATTGAGTCTCATCATCCTCTATTACCATCTCAAAATCATCTATTGACCATGCATTTTGGTTAGACAAAGGTTTAAACCCAAACTAGCGCCTATCTTAATTGGCTAGCGCTGTCCCTTCGAATTCTGAAGGTGGCATGGATGTTTGTTAGTGGTTCGGAATCCACTTTAAAATGTAGGTTCCGGTCTTAAAGTGTTTAAAAAGTAACCGTAGAGCGACAAACCAAACCTCGTTTCTGAAAGCAGTGACTACAATGCCACAAGCTAATTCAAACTCCAGACTTCTTGCACTCTAGTTGCCACTGGACCACAAATAGGGCTTAATTTTGCTTTAGAGTATAAAAATACGAAACCTTTCTTAAATTTTATCATTAAAAAAATTCTGAGGAACTTTGGTAAATGTGAACTTTTTTTTTTTTGTATGCATTAGTAATTCTGTTTGGAAGGTGAGAATGAAACTGTAAAAAATTTATGTTAAATTTCAACCTGAGAAAATATCTGCACAATTAAATAAGTGTGACTACCGAAAAAACAATAATGTTTTGACTTTTATTTATATATTTATTTATTTTTAACTATTCCTAAAATGGCAAATTATAACCTTTCGTAATAAAATATCTCCGTAATCGCAATAATACGGGAAAAATTAAGTATAACTATAACTAGTATAAAAGTTAACTAAGGTATAACAATATTTTTCAACTGCTTGATAAATAACATCTAACTAATTTATTAAACAATTGAAAGATAGTAAAATTCTGATTAAAAAATAATTTTGATTCATCTTTTGAAAAAACGATTAATAAGGTAAATAATAGCATAAGAGTGCGACTATAACTGGTACGTATGATTAGTTTCAGAATACACAACTAAATTCTTGCATCAACATAATACATATTTCTATTATTGATCAAAAGCTGACAACTCTGTTGGTCGTTTCACTTTCTTTTATGCTGTTGAGATTAAAATCATAATAGAAAAGAATAGTAAACTTAGTTACGAATAGAAAACTTTAAGAGTTAACTTACCAGCAAACGTTAAGATTATATACAGGTGTCTCAGCAAGACCGGATAAACCCTGCACAGCCAGATTCGTTGTTTGGAATACATAAAAAAAGCCCAAAGAACTGTACCTCTACGATCCATAGGTTTCGAGAAAAATGCGAGAGACTATGTATGACGTCATATCCGGTTTACGAAAAAAACCTTTATGCGAAACATGAACGTCAGTATTTGCATAATTTTAAATATGAAGATGTTCGAAATGTCCCCCGCGTATATGGAGGCATGCAGGCGCGCAATTATGCAAATACTGATGGTCATGTTTCGATTAAAGGTTTTTTTCGTAAGCCGGATATGACGTCATAAATTTTTTCTCGCATTTTTCTCGAAAACTATGGGTCGTAGAGGTACAGTTCTTTGGGCATTTTTTATGTATTCCAAACAACGAATCGGGCTGTTCAGAGTTTACCCGGTCTTGCTGGGACACCCTGTTTATTAGCTAAGATTATGAAACTTTATATATATATATATATATATATATATATATATATTTCACTTTATAAATCTTAGACTACTAGAAACAGTAAAAGTAGCATAATGACATAAATTAATCAAGAAAATAATTGCTTATTGCTTAGTATGAAATCTGATGATATCCTTGATTTTGATAATCCTTGGACTTGCCCTTATTTTTTTACCTTGGTCTCCTTTTTCTTTATCCCCTAGTCTTTAGGGATCGTAATTTTTTAAGCAATACATTCTCCTGACAAGACCAGGGGGTAATCCCCTCTCTTCCACGAGTCGGGGAATGACTCAGTAAGTGATCAAATTTCCCCGCGGTGTCTTTTATTGGAAAATATTGGTTTTCAAGTGCTTAATTGTTACTCGCTTTGTGGCATGATTTAGGCATAGACTTATATAGCAAAGCAGATGGGTCTATTTTAAGGGACAAAAAGATTTTTGCCGACTTATCCTAAATATTTAGGAGTTATACTGGATCAGCATTTAATCAGGAAACAACATTTTCTGCACAAAACTAAATTTCGTATTGCCTTCAGAAAACTCTACCCACTTATAAATGGAAATTCTACCACGACCAGAGATAACAAAATTCTTGTTTATACGGCTATGCTTCGTCCAATTCTCAAGTACGCTTGCCCGGTCTGATCCTATGCAGCTAAATCTAATTTAAAAACGTTTGAAACTTTACAAAATATCACTATCCGCCAAATTACCTCTGCTAAATGGTTCATGCGCAATTCTGATATCTATAAAGCTATTAACATTTCTTCCTTAAAAGATTTTCTTAAATACATCTCTGTTAAATTTTTTGACACGTTTATTAATCATGAAAATACTGCAATCCAGCAGATTGACTCTTACGTTCCCAATTATATTTTAAAGCGTCCGCGCAAAATTTTAGTTTAATTTCTATTAATTTTTATTATATTTATAAATATATTCTAGGCAATTTTCATTGTTTCAACTGTATTCATTCCATCATATCGGAGATGGAGCCCCCAGGGGCTAAATAGCTCCAAAAGAATACGTCAACCAATATCCCATACATGTACTACAGTTGGTGATGAAGCTTCGTGTTGTTGTTTTTTCTGTACCAAATTTTCACTTAAATTTCACAACAAAATATTCATTAGTGTTTGAATTACGCTTGGCTTTGTGAGACGCTAAAAGTGATTTCGGCGATTTTTTAAATGTCTGAATGAATTTTGAAAAGAACTTGCATTAAATTTTGTTTACGAAATTTTGTTGCAGAAGGCATTCAGTGTTCGTTCCTATATCGGAAAGAAATGTTTAAAAGTGGTATAAACAATTCAAAGAAGGCAGAGAACACGTTGAAGACGAAGAGTACTCTGGTCCACCATCAACCTCAACCGACGAAGCTCACGTCCAAAAAATTAGATTTGGTACTTGCAAACCGTCGATTTACAATTAGAGACCTTGCTGATGAAGTTGGAATTTCAAAAGGATAGGCCAATTCCATTTTAAAAGAGGTTTTGGGTCTCAAACGCGTCAAATCTCGATTGGTACCAAAAACACTTAATTGTTTAGAAAAACATCGTCACGTTGAAGTGTGTGAAACAATGCTTTCTGACTATCAGGATCAGTTGAAGTGCATCATAACTGGAGATGAGACTTGGATTTATGCTTAAGACCCGGAAATAACCGATCAATCGACCGAATATCATGACAAAGGTGAATCAAGACCGACAAGAGCACTCCAAAGTCGCTCAAAAATCAATGTCATGTTGATTGTTTTCTTCGATTACCGTGTTGTGGTGCATAAAGAATTCCTTCCCTCCGGGCCAAACTGTCACCAAGGAATATTATTTGAGTGTTATGCGTCGTTTGCGGGAAGCTATTCGCAAAAAGAGGCCACATTTACAACAGACAATTCCTGATTTTTGCATCACGATAATGCGCCAGTCCTGCACTGCATTGATTCTTCGTGACTTTTTCGCCGAAAATGAAACCCATATCGTTCCACAACCACCGTATTCACCTGATTTAGAACCGTTAGTCTTTTGGATACTCTCTAAAGTCAAAAGACCACTCCTGGGCACCGTTTTGTGTCGATTGAAGAGATTCAACGTGAATCGGCTCGCTCTTTGAAGGCCATCCCTACCGAAGACTTTTGAGCATGCATTGAGGATTGGAAAAAAAGTTGGCATAAGTGCAGTGTGTCCGCAGGGGATTATTTTGAAGGCGCTGAAATAAATTTGGAAGAATAAATAAAGAGCTTTTCAAAGAAATAAAAATTGGTCTTACTTTTCGGGCATAATAACAGTGGGGTATAATAACTATACGTATGCTGTAGAAATGATTATGCAAATAATTTTTTATCTAATTTTATATTCTTTGGCAATACTCACTATCACATAGTTGTATATTAAAAAAAAATTTATTTCCAAAAATGTAATTATTTTGGAATTTATACTGCACTTTTACTAACTAAACTTCTTTAAAAATGTATTTTAATTGAATAATATTTTTTTAATCCAGCTTTATGGCAATACTTTTTTTTTATTTTAACCTTTTTCTCTTTAATATTTGAATTTATTAATTGAAATGCATAAGCAATTTTTACCCAAGTTTTAGTAATTTAAAATTTTTTTTAATCCCGCTTTATGACAATAATTTTTTTTTATTTTAACCATTTTCTGTTTAATATTTGAATTTAATAATTGCAATGCATAAGCAATTGATAATTTTAGGTATATAAAATATTTTTCCCAAACACGACTTAAAAACAAAAATTTAATAATAAAATAACTGGGAAAGCAAATCATAATTCAATAACTCTAAATATTATAGTCTCAATTCTTAAAATTTTTGAATTCGTGAAATTAAAGGCTTATAGCAAATAATTGTGCCAACTCACTTTGTTAATTTATGTTTGTTTTTAATCTGCTTTTTTATACAGAAATTTTTCCCTAAGTATAAAAACAGAAAATAAATTCTGTTAAAAGCAATTAATTAAATTGCATATTGTTTAAAATATAAAATAAAGAAATCTTGCATTTATTAAATTAAATAAATTTTGAACTGAGAAATAACTCTTTTAAAAGCATTTAATTAAATTGCATATTAATTGAAATATAATTACAAGTCTTGCATTTATTAAAGTGAATAAATTTTGAACTGAGAAATTTTAAAAGCATTTAATTAAATTGCATATTACTTGCAATATAAAATTACAAATCGTGCATTTATAAAATTAAATAAATGTTGTACTGAGAAATAACTCTTTTAAAAGCATTTAATTAAATTGCATATTAATTGAAATAGAATTACAAGTCTTGCATTTATTAAATTAAATAAATTTTGAACTGCGAACTTTTAAAAGCATTTAATTAAATTGCATATTACTTGAAATATAAAATTACAAATCGTGCATTTATTAAATTAAATAAATTTTGTATTGAGAAATAACTCTTTTAAAAGCATTTAATTAAATTGCATATTAGTGGAAATATAATTACAAGTATTGCATTTATTAAATTAAATGAATTTTGAACTGCGAAATTGTAAAAGCATTTAATTAAATTGCATATTATTTGAAATATAATTACAAATCTTGCATTTATTAAATTAAATAAATTTTGAACTGCGAACTTTTAAAAGCATTTAATTAAATTGCATATTACTTGAAATATAAAATTACAATTTTGCATTCACTAAATTAAATAAATTTTGAACTGAGGAATAACTCTTTTAAAAGCATTTAATTAAATTGCATATTAATTGAAATATAATTACAAGTCTTGCATTTATTAAATTAAATACATTTGGAACTGAGAAATTTTAAAAGCATTTAATTAAATTGCATATTTATTGAAATATAAAATTACAAATCGTGCATTTATTAAATTATATAAATTTTGTATTGAGAAATAACTCTTTTAAAAGCATTTAATTAAATTGCATATTAATTGAAATATAATTACAAGTCTTGCATTTATTAAATTAAATAAATTTTGAACTGCGAAATTTTAAAACAATAATTAAATTGCATATTACTTGAAATATAATTACAAATCTTGCATTTATTAAATTAAATAAATTTTGAACTGCGAAATTTTAATAGCATTTAATTAAATTGCATATTACTTGAAATATAAAATTACAAATCGTGCATTTATTAAATTAAATAAATTTTGTACTGAGAAATAACCCTTTTAAAAGCATTCAATTAAATTGCATATTACTTGAAATATAAAATTACAAATTTTGCATGTATTAACTTAAATAAATTTTGAACTGCGAAATTTTAAAAGCATTTAATTAAATTGCATATTATTTGAAATATAATTACAAATCTTGCATTTATAAAATTAAATAAATTTTGAACTGCGAAATAACTCTTTTAAAAGCATTTAATTAAATTGCATATTACTTGAAATATAAAATTACAAATCGTGCATTTATTAAATTAAATAAATTTTGTACTGAGAAATAACTCTTTTAAAAGCATTTAATTAAATTGCATATTACTTGAAATATAATTACAAATCTTGCATTTATTAAATTAAATAAATTTTGAACTTAGAAATAACTCTTTTAAAAGCATTTAGTTAAATTGCATATTACTTGAAATATAAAATTACAAATTTTGCATTTATTAAATTAAATAAATTTTGAAAAGAGAAATAACTCCGAATTTAAATATTTTATCTCACATTAGATTTAAATAAGCGATAATTCTATTTATTGCTTTTATTTTTTTTTATTGGCACTAATTCTATTTCTTTGTGAGATAAAAGGCTTGTAACAAATATTTGTAACAAAGCATTTTGTAAATTTGTGTTTGCTTTAATTCGGCAGTTTTATACAGTTTCTTTTATAAGTGTAAAAATGCAAAATAAATTCTGTTAAAAGCATTTAATTAAATTTCATATTATTTAAAATATTAATTAAGAAATCTAACAATTATTAAATTAAATTTTGAAAATAGAAATATCTCAGAATTTAAATATTTTATTTCTCATTAGATTTAAAAAGGTAATAATTCTATTTATTTCATTGTATAAGCATTCTTTGGTCCTTAATATGCAAAAGTAATTGAAAAAAAATCTACTTCCTTCACATTATACTACTGTGCCCAAAGAGTATGACGAATTATTTTTTTTTTCAAAAACTCTTTATTTATCCTCCCAAATTTATTTCATCGCCTTCAAAGTAATCCCCTCCTGACACAATGCACTTATGCAACTTTTTTTCCAATCCTCAATGCACGCTAAAAAGTCATCGGTACGGATGGTCGTCAAAGCGAGCGGCGATTCACGTTGAATCTCTTCAATCGATTCAAAACGGTGTCCCCGGAGTGGTCTTTTGAGTTTAAGGAATAGCCAGAAGTCGCACGGTGTGAATATGGGTTTCATTTTTGGCGAAAAACTCACGGACAATCAATGCAGTGTGAGCTGGCGCATTCAGTGTTTCTTCGCTATCAGTTACTCTTCTTAATTATCCAACTTAGTAGTACCCCAACTATGAACTGCATGTTCTCAATAAAAATACCTTTAAAACATTCATAATACAAAACATAAAACAGTTATGAAATGCTTATAAAAATATTTTTAAGGTCTTCCTTAACATGCTTCAGACCAAATTTTCATTCAACGCAGCATATTATTTTATTTATGCATCGAAGCTAACCTAATTGAAGCACACTATACAAAAATAGATAAAAAAAACCACCATTGAGCGAGGTTTAACAAAAACATGTCTCCAGTTCCATGGGACTCCCTTTCCTTTTCCACCCCTTAAAGAACTTAGTTTTCTGCAATGTGTAAAATGACATTTTTCTATCATATATAATAATTTCTGTCTTAATTTTTCTTTAAGCATTAATTTCTATATTCTTTATTAATGTTTAATTTTCATTTTATTCTTCATTTAAAGTTTACCCTTATCTTTCCTGAGTAAAGTACTCATTCCAAATTATTCCTTTTATTTTCCGTATATGCAATAATCTTTTGGAAGAAATTTTATTTTAATTCTTAATTATGGAATAGAGGTACGGAGATACCTTAATTCTTCAAAAAACTACCTTTGCCTTGGTTGCCAGGGTGATCTTTGAGATTTGAGAGATAAGGGAGTCGTTTTGCAAAACCCACCCTTTGTGATGCGGCTTCTTTGCAGATTCCAGACTGGCAACCCCCATGCTTACTGCTCTGTAGCTTCACTCATCAACGAACCTTGAGCGGAGGTGCATTGCTTTGCTGAACTCCCTGCGTTCATACTTTGTTGTGTCTGCCTGTCGTTGGTCAGCCGTTGTTGTGTCTACCTCTCGTTGGTCAATCGTTGTTGTGTCTACCTCTCGTTGGTCAACCGTTGTTGTGTCTACCTCTTGTTGGTCTTCGTCTGAAAGCCTTTCAGGGTAAGAATTCTATTCACTTTTGATTATAATTTTATTTTAATATTAATAAGTTCATCAAATTATTTAAACAAGTCAAATTTTTAACGACTTAAAGGTTTCTAATTTCGTTTTAATGTTGGGTAGAAGAAATAAAAGGTAGGTAAATAAACAAATGGGCTTTTGATTTCCGCTGTGGTGTTAATATTATTGTTAGCATAATAGTTATTTTTCGCTCGAAGTGGAATTTTTAAAAAATAATTTTTAGCTGGATAATTTCTATTTTTAATCTCTTAAATAGTTGCATATTATGCCCAGTAAAAATTTAAGAGTTAATAGAAATATAATTTTGATGTTAATCAATGATTAATTTTTACCGTCATTGCGTCACTGATTATTTGCATGCGCACGAATACATTTTACATGGCGTAGTGATACATGTCTTCCTCGTTCGTGGGATGTGAATATTGTTTAAGAAATGTTTTTTTTTATCAATTTCGTCTTTTATTTATTTTAGCTTTTCAATTTTCTCTTTTTCAAAATGGAAGAGAGTTTTTCATTTTAACTTTAAGACAAGTCACTATATTTAAATATAATTTAATATTAAAATAATATATATCTATATATTATCATCAGTGGCGCAACAGCTCCATGGCTGGCCACTGTCTGCCTAGTAACAGATTTCGAAACAGGATTTATTTTAATTAATACCTACCTAATTTAATTAATTACCTAATTTTTTATTAATTAAATTTAATTAATGAATTAATATTTGAACATGATATATAAATATATATAGCGAGAGTGTGAACTAATATTAGGAATTGAAAACAAAGAAAGGTTTTCATTTCAAGTTGAAATTTTCCTTACTTCTGGCGCCATCTATTGGTAGATAGATGCAACTTAAATCTAAAAAAATACAGTTTTTTCAAATATCAATTCATTAACTAAATTTAATTAATGAATTAATATTTGAAAAAAAATTTATTAACATCAAGTGTCATCTACTATAAGTTTAAAAAATGTATTTGAACTTGAGTGGATGAATAAAAAGTATTTTATTAACGATTGAAAATTTGAACAAGATATATATAGGGAGAGTGTGAACTAATAGTAGGAATTGAAAAAAAAGTTATATTTTAAGAATCTACATAAGATATTTGTATGTTTCAACTATTTTTAAGACAAATATATTTTAAATTCAAATTCTAGTACCCAATTAGAATAATACCCTATTTGGAATAAAATATGAAATGGGCTGCATTAAAATCAAAATTACTACAATCATAATAACCCTATTTATTAATTTTTTCATGTGTAAAACTAAAATGAATGTAGCAAAATTTGTAAAATTCATCTTCTAACTAAAATATAGATAGAAGAAGTTTAATGAAATTAATTTATGTTTGATTTCATTAAACTGTATTGTTTTCTTCAAATCTGGATTTCTGGGTACATTTTTTTTAGATTTAAAATTTTTTTAAATTTTATTTCTGCCCACCAATAATTTAAAATGTTGCTATTGTTATATAATATATCCGCATTCATTGTTTTAAATGAAATATAGCTTCTCAAAATGAGTTCCTTTTTGACTTTATAATAAAAATTAATGCAATAGAAATAATAAAAATTATTAAGTTATTTTTATCTGTCATTTATATATATTTAATACAAATAATTTATATTATATATATAATGTTATTTATCTTTTATATATTTTTTATCGTGAGGAAAAGCATATTTTTCTTCCATGTATAAACTTTTTATTGTTATCAAATATTATTTTTATAGTATATAGTAGGGCATTTAGTATACATTATTTTGTATCTTATATAGGATATATAGTATTTAGTTTATATTATTTTATAGTTTTATTATTTATTATTTATATTTTATTATAGTTTTATTTTATAGTTTTATATTATTTTTTAGTTATTATTTTATTTTATAGTTTAGTTTTTATTTTTTTATTTTATATACAGTAGAACCTCTTTAAGTCGAACCTCGATAAGTCGAAAACCTCTACAACTCGAAAAAAAATTTTGTTCCCTTCCCTTCAAGCCCCAAAATACATTACTCGAAATTTCAACCCTCTATATATCGAAATAATTTGTCAATCCCCTATTTGGTAAGGAGTTATTTTGGTATGTATTTTCCCTCCGTAACTCGAAAACAAAATTGAACCTCTGTATCTCGAACATTAGCAATGCTTGATTTTAGAACCGTTTTTACAACTCGATCATTTGAAACTAATTACCTAATTAGCTGGGAAGAAAAATAAATTACCGACTTTAAGGATTTGCCGACAATGCACATCATTGTGCCTTAGAAAACAATGTATGAGTATACAGTAAATAGAATAACCAATTCTATGAAATATTCTTATTATATAATTCATATTATTGCTATTGATTTGCATATTTATTACCTCTGTAACTTGAATTTTTATTTATTTTACCTTTCTAACTCAAAATAAGTTAGAAAGAATCTAAACCTCTACAAGTCGAATATTTAATTACAAAAATCAGCGAAGTCGAAATCCTCCATAAGTCGAATATATATATATATTTTTTTTCTAATGCAGCTGGCAAACACTAAGTAAGAATTATTTGGCGTCTCCCTTGAAGTTCGATTTACAGAGGTTCTACTGTATTATTTTATATCTCCTTTATATTTTATATTTTATATCTAGATTTGAAGAAAACAATATAGTTTAATGAAATCAAACATAAATTAATTTCATTAAACTTCTTCTATCTATATTTTAGATAGAAGAGGAATTTTACAAATTTTGCTACATTCATTTTAGTTTTACACATGAAAAAATTAATAAATGGGGTTATTATGATATATAGTATTTAGCATATATTATTTTATATCTTATATAGGATATGTAGTAATTTTATAATTAACGCATATCTATATTAAATACACATTTAAAACGAGACATTTTTAAATCAGAATGGAAAGCTCGATGGTATTTAAATCTCTTCCGGGTTTTTACTCCACTCTTTCAGCATAAAATATTCACAATCAGGTGGTTGTTCAGGTGTATTAATTGACGTGTATATTAATGTTATCCTCAAATTCGATAACGAATAAACTTATATTTTCTTGCCACTATTAAAATAAATTTCTTTCTCTATCTAATGTTTTAATAGCAAAAAATTCTAAAAATATATTAAACATTTTTCTAAAATGCATGGAAAAATATTAAACTTGACGATGCAAATGTAATATGTTTTATGAAAAATATATTTTATCAAAATAATTATAAAATATAAAAGTTAAATTTTCAAACGGCTGTATAATATCTTAACTATGACATAAATGTACAATTAGTTTGAATCAAATCGATGACTGAAAGTTCTTTACGTATCTTTGTTAGCTCTGTAGTTTCCTTTGTATCCCAATAATATGCTCTTTCTTCTTTAGTAGTGGGTAGATATCAGAGAACCGCCCACCCCTCCCCAAAAAAAGAATCTTTCTTCGCCTTGCTCAATCAGTTACTAAAACAGTTTTAAGCGATAAAGATGCAAAGAAAAAAATGCAACCCTGTTAGCCACCTTAGTACCTTTCAAATAGTTTTGAGACGATGTATGAATTCATTTCTAGTGAACTAAAAAAGTAATAATTATCAGTGGCAGCTATCAGAGAACCCTCAACCATCCCCGAAAAAATTATCTTCCTTCGTCTCGCTTAATCAGTTACTAAAACAGTTTTAAGCGATAAATATGCAAAAAAAAAATGCAACCCTGTTAGTCACCTTAAAACATTTCAAATAGTTCTGAGACGATGTATGAATTCATTTCTAGTGAACTAAGAAAGTAGTAGTTTTCAGTGGTAGTTATCAGAGAACCTTCAACCCTCCCCGAAAAAAATAATCTTTCTTCGTCTTGCTTAATCAGTTACTAAAACAGTTTTCAGCGATAAATATGCAAAGAAAAAAAATGCGACCCTGTTAGTCGCCTTAGTACCTTTCAAATAGTAGTGAGACGATGTATGAATTCATTTCTAGTGAACTAAGACAGTAGTAGTTATCAGGGAACGCTCCAACCCTCCCCGAAAAAAATAATATTTCTTCGTCTTGCTTAATTATTTACTAAAACAGTTTTAAGCGATAAATATGCAAAGAAAAAAAATGCAACCCTGTTAGTCACCTTAGTACCTTTCAAATAGTTCTGAGACGATGTATGAATTCATTTCTAGTGAACTAAGAAAGTAGTAGTTTTCAGTGGTAGTTATCAGAGAACTTACCAACCCTCCCCCAAAAAAAGGAATCTTTCTTCGTCTTGCTTAATCAGTTACAAAAACAGTTTTAGGCGATAAATATGCAAGGAAAAACATACAACCCTGTTAGTCACCTTAGTACGTTTCAAACAGATCTGAGACGATGTATGAATTCATTTCTAGTGAACTAAGAGAGTAGTAGTTATCAGTGGTAGATATCAGAGAACCCTCCAACCCTCCCCGAAAAAAATAATCTTTCTTCGTCTTGCTTAATTAGTTACTAAAACAGTTTTAAGCGATAAATATGCAAAGAAAAAAATGCAACCCTGTTAGTCACCTTAGTATCTTTCAAATAGTTCTGAGACGATGTATGAATTCATTCCTAGTGAACTAAAAAGTAGTAATTATTAGTGGTAGCTATCAGAGAACCCTCAACCCTCCCCGAAAAAAATAATCTTTCTTCGTCTTGCTTAATCAGTTACTAAAACAGTTTTAAGCGATAAATATGCAAAGAAAAAAATGCAACCCTGTTAGTCGCCTTAGTACCTTTCAAATAGTAGTGAGACGATGTATGAATTCATTTCTAGTGAACTACGACAGTAGTAGTTATCAGAGAACCCTCAACCCTCCCCGAAAAAATAATATTTCTTCGTCTTGCTTAATTATTTACTAAAACAGTTTTAAGCGATAAATATGCAAAGAAAAAAAATGCAACCCTGTTAGTCACCTTAGTACCTTTCAAATAGTTCTGAGACGATGTATGAATTCATTTCTAGTGAACTAAGAAAGTAGTAGTTATCAGTGATAGTTAGCAGAGAAGACTCCAACCCTCCCCGAAAAAAATAATATTTCTTCGTCTTACTTAATTAGTTACTAAAACAGTTTTAAGCGATAAATATGCAAAAAAAAAAAAATGCAACCCTGTTAGTCACCTTAGTACCATTCAAATAGTTCTGAGACGATGTATGAATTCATTTCTAGTGAACTAAGAAAGTAGTAGTTATCTGAGAACCCTCCAACCCTCCACGAAAAAAATAATCTTTCTTCGTCTTGCTTAATTAGTTACTAAAACAGTTTTAAGCGATAAATATGCAAAGAAAAAAAATTTAACCCTGTCAGTCACCTTAGTACCTTTCAAATAGTTCTGAGACGATGTATGAATTCATTTCTAGGGAACTAAGAAAGTAGTAGTTATCTGAGAACCCTCCAACCCTCCACGAAAAAAATAATCTTTCTTCGTCTTGCTTAATCAGTTACTAAAACAGTTTTAAGCGTTAAATATGCAAAGAAAAAAAAGAGACAACCCTGTTAGTGACCTTAGTACCTTTCAGATAGTTCTGAGACGATGTATGAATTCATTTCTAGTGAACTAATAAAGTAGTAGTTTTCAGTGGTACTTATCAGAGAACTTACCAACCCTCCCAAAAAAAAAAAAAAAAAAAAAAAAGGAATCATTCTTTGTCTTGCTTAATCAGTTACTAAAACAGTTTTAGGCGATAAATATGCAAGGAAAAACATACAACCCTGTTAGTCACCTTAGTACCATTCAAATAGGTCTAAGACGATGTATGAATTCATTTCTAGTCAACTACGAAAGTAGTAGTTATCAGAGAACCCTCTAATCCTCCCCAAAAAAAGAATTTTTCTTTTTCTTGCTTGATCAGTTACTAAAACAGTTTTAAGCGATAAATATGCAAAGAAAAAAAATTCAACCCTGTCAGTCACCTTAGTACCATTCAAATAGTTCTGAGACGATGTATGAATTCATTTCTAGTGAACTAAGACAATAGTAGTTTTCAGTGGTAGTTATCAGAGAACTTACCAACCCTTCCCCCAAAAAAGGAATCTTTCTTTGTCTTGCTTAATCAGTTACTAAACCAGTTTTAGGCGATGAATATGCAAGGAAAAACATACCAGCCTGTTAGTCACATTAGTACCTTTCAAATAGGTCTGAGACGATGTATCAATTCATTTCTAGTGAACTAAGAAAGTAGTAGTTATCAGTCATACTTATCAGAGAACCCTCCAACCCTCCCCGAAAAAAATAATCTTTCTTCGTCTTGCTTACTTAGTTACAAAAACAGTTTTAAGCGATAAATATGCAAAGAAAAAAAATGCAACCCTGTTAGTCACCTTAGTACCTTTCAAATAGTTCTGAGACCATGTATGAATTCATTTCTAGTGAACTAAGACAATAGTAGTTTTCAGTGGTAGTTATCAGAGAACTTACCAACCCTTCCCCCAAAAAAGGAATCTTTCTTTGTCTTGATTAATCAGTTACTTAAACAGTTTTAGGCGATAAATATGCAAGGAAAAACATACAACCCTGTTAGTCAGCTTAGTACCTTTCAAATAGGTCTAAGACGATGTATGAATTCATTTCTAGTGAACTAAGAAAGTAGTAGTTGTCAGAGAAGCCTCCAACCCTCCCCGAAAAAAATAATCTTTCTTCATCTTGCTTAATTAGTTACTAAAACAGTTTTAAGCGATAAATATGCAAAGAAAAAAATGCAACCTTTTTAGTCACCTTAGTACCATTCAAATAGTTCTGAGACGATGTATGAATTCATTTCTAGGGAACTTAGAAATTAGTAGTTATCAGAGAACCCTCCAACCCTCCCCGAAAAAAATAATCTTTTTCGTCTTGCTTAATTAGTTACTCAAACAGTTTTAAGCGATAAATATGCAAAGAAAAAAATGCAACCTTTTTATTCACCTTAGTACCATTCAAATAGTTCTGAGACGATGTATGAATTCATTTCTAGTGAACTAAGAAAGTAGTAGTTTTCAGTGGTAGTTATGAGAGAACTTACCAACCCTCCCAGAAAAAAAAGGAATCTTTCTTTGTCTTGCTTAATCAGTTACTTAAACAGTTTTAGGCGATAAATATGCAAGGAAAAACATAGAACCCTTTTAGTCAGCTTAGTACCTTTCAAATAGGTCTAAGACGATGTATGAATTCATTTCTAGTGAACTAAGAAAGTAGTAGTTGTCAGAGAACCCTCCAACCCTCCCCGAAAAAAATAATCTTTCTTCATCTTGCTAAATTAGTTACTAAAACAGTTTTAAGCGATAAATATGCAAAGAAAAAAATGCAACCTTTTTAGTCCCCTTAGTACCATTCAAATAGTTCTGAGACGATGTATGAATTCATTTCTAGTGAACTAAGAAAGTAGTAGTTTTCAGTGGTAGTTATCAGAGAACTTACCAACCCTCCCAGAAAAAAAAGGAATCTTTCTTTGTCTTGCTTAATCAGTTACTTAAACAGTTTTAGGCGATAAATATGCAAGGAAAAACATACAACCCTGTTAGTCACCTTAGTACGTTTCAAACAGATCTGAGACGATGTATGAATTCATTTCTAGTGAACTAAGAGAGTAGTAGTTATCAGTGGTAGTTATCAGAGAACCCTCCAAACCTCCCCGAAAAAAATAATCTTTCTTCGTCTTGCTTAATTAGTTACTAAAACAGTTTTAAGCGATAAATATGCAAAGAAAAAAATGCAACCCTGTTAGTCACCTTAGTATCTTTCAAATAGTTCTGAGACGATGTATGAATTCATTCCTAGTGAACTAAAAAAGTAGTAATTATTAGTGGTAGCTATCAGAGAACCCTCAACCCTCCCCGAAAAAAATAATCTTTCTTCGTCTTGCTTAATCAGTTACTAAAACAGTTTTAAGCGATAAATATGCAAAGAAAAAAATGCAACCCTGTTAGTCGCCTTAGTACCTTTCAAATAGTAGTGAGACGATGTATGAATTCATTTCTAGTGAACTACGACAGTAGTAGTTATCAGAGAACCCTCCAACCCTCCCCGAAAAAATAATATTTCTTCGTCTTGCTTAATTATTTACTAAAACAGTTTTAAGCGATAAATATGCAAAGAAAAAAAAATGCAACCCTGTTAGTCACCTTAGTACCTTTCAAATAGTTCTGAGACGATGTATGAATTCATTTCTAGTGAACTAAGAAAGTAGTAGTTATCAGTGATAGTTATCAGAGAAGACTCCAACCCTCCCCGAAAAAAATAATATTTCTTCGTCTTACTTAATTAGTTACTAAAACAGTTTTAAACGATAAATATGCAAAGAAAAAAATGCAACCCTGTTAGTCACCTTAGTACCATTCAAATAGTTCTGAGACGATGTATGAATTCATTTCTAGGGAACTAAGAAAGTAGTATTTATCTGAGAACCCTCCAACCCTCCACGAAAAAAATAATCTTTCTTCGTCTTGCTTAATTAGTTACTAAAACAGTTTTAAGCGATAAATATGCAAAGAAAAAAAATTTTACCCTGTCAGTCACCTTAGTACCTTTCAAATAGTTCTGAGACGATGTATGAATTCATTTCTAGGGAACTAAGAAAGTAGTAGTTATCTGAGAACCCTCCAACCCTCCACGAAAAAAATAATCTTTCTTCGTCTTGCTTAATCAGTTACTAAAACAGTTTTAAGCGTTAAATATGCAAAGAAAAAAAGAGACAACCCTGTTAGTGACCTTAGTACATTTCAGATAGTTCTGAGACGATGTATGAATTCATTTCTAGTGAACTAATAAAGTAGTAGTTTTCAGTGGTACTTATCAGAGAACTTACCAACCCTCCCAAAAAAAAAAAAGGAATCATTCTTTGTCTTGCTTAATCAGTTACTAAAACAGTTTTAGGCGATAAATATGCAAGGAAAAACATACAACCCTGTTAGTCACCTTAGTACCATTCAAATAGGTCTAAGACGATGTATGAATTCATTTCTAGTCAACTACGAAAGTAGTAGTTATCAGAGAACCCTCTAATCCTCCCCAAAAAAGAATTTTTCTTTTTCTTGCTTGATCAGTTACTAAAACAGTTTTAAGCGATAAATATGCAAAGAAAAAAAATTCAACCCTGTCAGTCACCTTAGTACCATTCAAATAGTTCTGAGACGATGTATGAATTCATTTCTAGTGAACTAAGACAATAGTAGTTTTCAGTGGTAGTTATCAGAGAACTTACCAACCCTTCCCCAAAAAAGGAATCTTTCTTTGTCTTGCTTAATCAGTTACTAAACCAGTTTTAGGCGATGAATATGCAAGTAAAAACATACCAGCCTGTTAGTCACATTAGTACCTTTCAAATAGGTCTGAGACGATGTATGAATTCATTTCTAGTGAACTAAGAAAGTAGTAGTTATCAGTCATACTTATCAGAGAACCCTCCAACCCTCCCCGAAAAAAATAATCTTTCTTCGTCTTGCTTACTTAGTTACTAAAACAGTTTTAAGCGATAAATATGCAAAGAAAAAAAATGCAACCCTGTTAGTCACCTTAGTACCTTTCAAATAGTTCTGAGACCATGTATGAATTCATTTCTAGTGAACTAAGAAAGTAGTAGTTTTCAGTGGTAGTTATCAGAGAACTTACCAACCCTCCCAGAAAAAAAGGAATCTTTCTTTGTCTTGATTAATCAGTTACTTAAACAGTTTTAGGCGATAAATATGCAAGGAAAAACATACAACCCTGTTAGTCAGCTTAGTACCTTTCAAATAGGTCTAAGACGATGTATGAATTCATTTCTAGTGAACTAAGAAAGTAGTAGTTGTCAGAGAAGCCTCCAACCCTCCCCGAAAAAAATAATCTTTCTTCATCTTGCTTAATTAGTTACTAAAACAGTTTTAAGCGATAAATATGCAAAGAAAAAAATGCAACCTTTTTAGTCACCTTAGTACCATTCAAATAGTTCTGAGACGATGTATGAATTCATTTCTAGGGAACTTAGAAATTAGTAGTTATCAGAGAACCCTCCAACCCTCCCCGAAAAAAATAATCTTTCTTCGTCTTGCTTAATTAGTTACTAAAACAGTTTTAAGCGATAAATATGCAAAGAAAAAAATGCAACCTTTTTAGTCACCTTAGTACCATTCAAATAGTTCTGAGACGATGTATGAATTCATTTCTAGTGAACTAAGAAAGTAGTAGTTTTCAGTGGTAGTTATGAGAGAATTTACCAACCCTCCCAGAAAAAAAAAGGAATCTTTCTTTGTCTTGCTTAATCAGTTACTTAAACAGTTTTAGGCGATAAATATGCAAGGAAAAACATAGAACCCTTTTAGTCAGCTTAGTACCTTTCAAATAGGTCTAAGACGATGTATGAATTCATTTCTAGTGAACTAAGAAAGTAGTAGTTGTCAGAGAACCCTCCAACCCTCCCCGAAAAATAATCTTTCTTCATCTTGCTAAATTAGTTACTAAAACAGTTTTAAGCGATAAATATGCAAAGAAAAAATGCAACCTTTTAGTCCCCTTAGTACCATTCAAATAGTTCTGAGACGATGTATGAATTCATTTCTAGTGAACTAAGAAAGTAGTAGTTTTCAGTGGTAGTTATCAGAGAACCCTCCAACCCTCCCAGAAAAAAAGGAATCTTTCTTTGTCTTGATTAATCAGTTACTAAAACAGTTTTAGGCGATAAATATGCAAGAAAAACATACAACCCTGTTAGTCAGCTTAGTACCTTTCAAATAGTTCTAAGACGATGTATGAATTCATTTCTAGTGAACTAAGAAAGTAGTAGTTGTCAGAGAACCCTCCAACCCTCCCCGAAAAAAATAATCTTTCTTCATCTTGCTTAATTAGTTACTAAAATAGTTTTAGGCGATAAATATGGAAAGAAAAAAAATGCAACCTTTTTAGTCACCTTAGTACCTTTCAAATAGTTCTGAGACGATGTATGAATTCAATTGTAGTGAACTAAGAAAGTAGTAGTTATCAGAGAACCCTCTAATCCTCCCCAAAAAAAGAATCTTTCTTCGTCTTGCTTAATCAGTTACTAAAACAGTTTTAAGCGATAAATATGCAAAGAAAAAAAAAAATCTTGTCCCCTTAGTTTCAAATAGTTCTGAGACGATGTATGAATTCATTTCTAGTGAACTAAGAAAGTAGTAGTTTTCAGTGGTAGTTATCAGAGAACATACCAACCAGAAAAAGGAATCTTTCTTTTTGTCTCTAATCTTCTCCAAAATAGGAATCTTTCTTCGTCTTGCTTAATCAGTTACTCGAAAAAAAAACAGTTTTAGGCGATAAATATGCAAAGAAAAATGCAAAAAAAAAAAGGCAACCCTGTTAGTCACCTTAGTACCTGTCAAATAGTCACCTTAGTTCTCTAAGACGATTATGAATTCATTTCTAGTGAACTAAGAAAGTAGTAGTTATCAGAGAAGTTAATCCTCCCCAAAAAAAAGAACCCTCACCCGATAAATATGCAAAGAAAATTCAAAGAATCTTTCAAATAGTTCTGAGACGATGTATTTCAATTGTAGTTAATTAGAGAATACTAAAACAGTTCTGAGACGATGTATGTTTTGGAACCAAGATAAATATGCAAATCTTCTCCAAAAAATGTAACCCTTTTAGTCATCTTTAGTACCTTAGTTTCAAATAGTTCTGAGACGATTATGAATTCATTTCTAGTGAACTAAGAAAAAGAAAGTTATCAGTGGTAGTTATTACAACAAAAAGTTTTGCTTTAATCAGATACTAAAACAATTTTGGGCGATAAATATGCAAAGAAAAAAGAACCCTGTTAGTCCTTTTTTAACCTTCAAATAGTTCCTGAGACGATGCATGAATTCATTTTAGTGAACTAATTAGTAGTTATTTATTAATCATCTTCTTCGTGTTGCTTAATCAGTTACTAAAACAGTTTTAAGCGATAAATATGCAAAGAAAAAAATGCAACCCTGTTAGTCACCTTAGTATCTTTCAAATAGTTCTGAGACGATGTATGAATTCATTTCTAGTGAACTAAGTCATCCACTTTTAGTTCGTGAAACATTTTTCTTGTTTTATATTTGATTCCACCCGCATCGCAGAATGTCAGCCAGTCATTATCCTGAGAGATCAGTTGATCGGGTTTCTGATTAGCTGATGTTCTACAACTTGGGATCTTAGTATCTGGTTTGAATCTAGCTTTAGAGTTTTGTATTGAATCATCTTTGACTGACCTCAAGTATAAAAATGTAAGTAGAATGTGTTTCACGGCACGAGAGCCATATATGGATAATTTCTTCCTCATAACATTTTTGTTATGTAAAAAGTAATTCCAGTTAAAAATTCTATATTGCAATTTGAGTCCGGAAAAAGGTAAGAAACACTGAAGTTAAACCAAATATGTTAATTGTAGATACGTGTAAAGTAGAAATTAAAATATTGTATCCGTAAAAAAGGAACTTAAAAACTATTTAATATTAATTGTATTGTCTTTATTAAGCTTGAAATATTTTTAAATTGGTGCAGTAGTTTATAAAAAATATCAAAGGTATGTGGATATATATTTTATTAATTAAAAAAGCTCTTTAAATTAAAAAAATTATGTTAATAGTAATATAAATTTTTTAATAAATATTTCAATCTAATAACTGATTTGCTGCACCATATTCATCCTCAACATAATTACAATTAAAGGTATGTATCTGTCACCTAGGGTCCCCATTCTACCCCATCACTGACAAGAATAAAAAATACTAAAAATTATCTGAGATAGTACTGAAAAATATCATTTGAATTTGTCATTTTGAATTAAATACATATAAATTTAAGAATACCTTCATTGAAAAAGATATTGAAATTAATAGATGCAGAACTTTAGGATCTAGCCAGAGAGACCGTACGACAGCTTTGGCTTTGGATCAGATCTTAACGTACAAGAAAAAGCTCCCCAAAATTAATAATTGAAGAATTTGAATTAGTGTGCTGTGAATTTGTGCGTGTACGTTTTTTTTCTTCCCTCCCCCTTGCTCGGGAAATGCTTTTGGATACATGTCTATCTTTTCCCAGAGCGCTTTGATAACACTTATTTATTGTTGTTTATGAGCAAGCTTTTATATTTTTGGACCTTGAATTTCTTTCCCATATGTGCGAGAAATAGCTGTTGAAAAGTAACACTTGTTTTTTCACCCCCACCCCAATATATCAGAACATCACAAAAGAAACCGAAAGAATGTCACCAAGCACTTATTACTCTATGGTTACCACCCATGTGGAATCCTTATCACAGATGGTGTCCCCTTAGTCAGTTGTCTTAACACGTCGTAAACCAGAAGGTAAACCCTGTAACAGCGGTTCATCATTGCAATAAAATGAGTTCGCAAATTGCCGAAAAGTGAAAACTTTATCCGACCACCTAAAAAACACGAAAGACATTTATGACAAGACACCAGTTAACAAATGAAGACTGTTAGGTCATAAATTTTCAGAGGAAAGAAAGGTTTCTGAAATGTATTGAATGGGTGCAATTACTGTACGGTAAGTAATGTAAACAGACACCACAGTAGCAGGTGGGGCACTAACTGACGACGAAAGGTTAAAAAGGGTCTTTTCGGAACAGTGTCAATTAGTGGACCTAAGAACACAGATGGAATGCAATAAATCTGCCATAACCATTGCATTTCCTTTCCTTTCCTGAGAGCACAAGTTTGTTTCTGAATTTCGTTTTTTCCTTAAACGGAAGAGGAATTACATTCCAATACTCATCCTTAAGAAATCTGGCACTATCCTTGACATCTGTGTGAAATTTGACGTCAAAATATTCATTAGTGTTTCAGTTACGCTTGGATTTGTGACACAATAAAACTGATTCCGGCGATTTTTGAAATGTCTGAATTAATTGAGCAAGGAATTTGCATTAAATTATTTCAACAAAATAAAATAATACTAAAATGAATCCAAATTAAAGTTATTAATTAAAAATTTAAACAATATAGTACTTTTTAAATGTATATGAGATTTCAGAATATTTCAAAATAGTAAATGAATTTACGAAGTTAAGAGATTAAAGTTTAACTTAGATCTAGCTCCTCGTTGGTGCACCTCGGGCAACGCCTTGTTGGCTAAATGATCTACAATTTTGACAATGAGTTCCCTGCGGAATAGTAATTCATTTATTGTGGGATCTTGGGTAATGAGAAGGTGGATTCTCTTGCCAAAAAAGGAACAACCATCACCCAAACCTTTTGTAAAGACATCTCTTTTCACTCGATGAAACTGATGATCCCAGACTTTTTTCGGAACACACTATCTGATAATTTACGCGAAGGCAACTCATATAAAACCTGGTTTAACTTTATTCTAAACATCCCTGATCTGCCCAGGTTGCCCTTTTCAGACTCCTGACGGCCATGATTGTTTGGCCAATCATCTTTTTCGAATGAAAATATTTGCAAGCCCAAAATGCATGCTGTGCAGTCTTGGAGAGGACATGGATTCATCTCACCTTCCTTTCTGCCCTGCACTTGTTTCCTCTACTGTGTATGTACATTACTGAGAGGCTAGGCTTATGGGCTAAACATGTCGCTATGTGATTTCCTTCGATTCTCGTTGTAGTTTTCATGTTCCTTGTGTTCTTTTTATTTTATTGTTTATTGTAGCATGCCATTGGAAATAAAAAATAAAAAAAAAGTTTAAAATATATTGTATTGAAATCTTTTATAAACAAGTAAACGATTCGTGAGATCTTACAATATTATATTTAGAAGAATTCATAATATATATCACACATTAAATGATACACAATAGGTAAATATGAAAAGATAATAGTAAACTACGTAAGATAATGTAAAAAAATGCCTAATTATTATATTATCATTTAAAAAATAGCGGAAAAAGCTTTTTTATTCGCGAATTTGTCAAATAGTGAATGATTTTTTTTTTTTTTTATCAACAGTGGTAAAATTCTTTCGATATTGTTTTCGGTTGATCGTAGCTACTAATATCTGTTAGAATATGATAAAAAAATAATTAAAAATATACATAATGAAAATTTTGATATATTCAATAAAATTATAAAGGATAAAGTTGAAAAAAAATTAAATGATTTTGATTTCATTGCTTTTTCAAAACTCTCAGTATACATTTTATCTTTTTAAAAATTAAATTTAATTCTAGTGATTTCTGGGAAACACATTGCGATCATATTTTGGATATATTTAATATAAAAAGAAAAAATTGTTAGGATATAAAATCACAATTCCACGTCTGATTTAGGAAATTTGAAGTATGTTAAAACTCAGTCATGAAAAATATATATTGATGCAAATAAATGTTTTCTTGTTTTGGATATTCATTTTGTATTTATTTATTTAATTTGACCCGGCTTTTATAATGTTTTCTTTCATCTTTATTGAAATATATATTCGATCATATTTATTGACCAAATATTCATATTTTTTATCATTTATATTTTTTTAAACAGAAATTAGGTTTTATTATAAATTCTTATTAACATGTTTTAAAACTAAAACTAACTAAATTAGAAAGTGGATTTTAAATACAAACAAGTGTTACACACGCCTTGATATGGAATTCAAATTTTTGAAAGCATTTCTTTCAATCAAAATTTTAAATGAATGAAAATGAATTAAGGTTTTATTCATTAAAAGAATTTAAAAGGAATGAAAACCTAATGAATTAAGAATTCCATCAGTATTTAAAAAGATGAATTTTTAAAAATGTTTTTAATATTTAGAAAAGAATAATTTATTAATTTATTACTCTAAGAAGAATTTATTAATTTTATTACAAGAATTTATTAATTTTTTTAAGAATTATTTCAATAGAACTCAAAGTAAATAATTGCTGGAAATTCTTTTATTGAATTTATATATTTGCATGAAAAAGGGACTTAAGAATTTTAATGAAATTCTTAAGTCCATTTTTCATTAATTATAAATAATTATAATGAATTTTAAATTCATATAATGGGTGATTCTTAAAATCACTTAATTAAAATTTAGAAATCAACAAATATAAACTTTAAATCTTTAATCTAAAATTAATCTCTTTATTAGTAAAAAAATTCAATTTTGGCATTTAATTTTCTTAAAAAATATTGAAGGATTTTTTGTAACTAACATTTTTATTTATATCACATATCAATTTGCTAGCTATCCTCTGAATATTTTTTGTGTAGGTATATTCTAACAATATTTTGAGAGTATAAGATGGAAAAATAAATATGGAAAATGTTTCATTACTACATACACGAAATAAAGACTGAGGAAAAGGGGGATAAAACAGAAGGATTGAGTTCCAAAATTAAGTTGAAAAAAATAAAATGAAAATCTAAGTGATCTTATGTATAATTTTCTGAAATCATAATACTTTTTTGATATTACAGATCTTATGAGAATAATTTTTTAAAAATTAAAAATGCATTAAAGAATTCTTTTTAAAAATATTGATATAGTCAGATTTATTAATTCCGATAAAAAATATCTGTGATGGATTAATAAGAAAAGCTTTGACTATGATACAGGGGTGGAAAATCTGCGCCAAAAATGAGACATTTTCTTTATTTTGATTTAGTAACCCAGTACAATAGCCTAATATATGAATAATCTAATCTTCTAAGATCGTTATTAGAGGGGATAAGAATTAACCAATGTTACAAGAGTTCTATTTTATGACTTTTTGCTGGCAATAGGATTTATTAGTTACATCAACAATTGCCATAGAACGAAATTTATGGCGGATTCGAGGCGATATTGCAGCGCCATCTATTGTTCTTTATAGGAACAAATATGATAAATAATTTGCTTGTGAACATATACTACTAAATGTTTCTATAATAATTGTTTTAAATGAATGCATTAAATTTAAATTAATTCCAAATTTTATTAATATTTTACATTTGTAAATTATTCACCACCAAGCATAATTTTTTTAATTTCTAAAAGATTTTGAATCTTTTCCCTACAATTAATATGTTTTATTTGTCCCTTCTTTATTTATCTTGTTAAATAATATCCAAACTTTAAAATAATTTTATTTTTAATAATAATTTAAAAATTAGCTGTAATCTTTCATTTGAAGTATTACAGCAATTACTTGAACTTATTACTCATTATTATTATTTATTACTTGAACTATTTCTTAAGCGCATTTTTTTTTTTTTTTTTTTGTAGAAAATCTACAGCTATGTTATATCTAGAAATATTAAAATTCTCAAAAATAAGATTTGTTAAATAATAGTTAAAAACATATTTATGACATTTATCCATTAATTGTCTATATGTAATTATTGTTCATTCTCCATATGCATGAGATATTGGATTTTTTTGTGCTACATTTTTTTTTCTTCTAAAAATAGATACATATAATTTTCAATTCAATTTTAAAACTAAAAAACACCATTTTGCTTTTATAAATAGAAATAACTTATTGTAAACATATAAGCATTTTTTTTCTTACTCAAATCAAAAGTCGTAAATCATTCAATACTTTTAAATTTTAAATGAATTTCTTATTTCTTACTACCATTTATTTAAAATAATTCGTATTTTAATTACATAACATATTTAATGTAAAAATAGAATGCCGAAACAAAATTCAGAAAAAAATTTAATATATGTTTTCTGCTAAATTATTGAAAAACATATTTTTATATGAAATCCATTAAAAATATTCATTTCTAAGAATTCCAAAATATACGAAGTTGCAAGGAGGATAAAGAAAAATTGTTAGCCAGTAAAGAATACAAATAATAATAATAATAATAATAAATAAATCCGTTACTGAAATGTGTCCAATTCTATAATGGATGTATTTATTAATATACATTAAATAAAAAATTATTTTTAATATTCGATTCTTCTTATAAAGGCGTCAATAAATTAGTTTTGAAAATCATTTCCGCTCCGAAAATCATTTCTTGGTTTTCCACCCCTGATGATAAAACTTGGAAGCAAAAAAAATGTTCCCATATGCCAAATTATTTAAAACTTTTGATTTTTAATTTAAAATAAAAATATTTAATTTGCAGTACAAGCGTAAATTTTTTAGTGACGAATTAACAAATGGGCAGCAATTTTTCATCAATTTTTTTTTTCATTCTCACATTTTTTATTTAATATACAAAACAACGCCAAAAGTGAAACGTCTGCGTTTAACATTGTCGTTACTTAAGGGACATAAAACACTCAAAACAGGATAAAAGGACCAAAATTAAATTTCTATTCATTCTAAATTTAGTTTAATTGTGCACAAGGGTATTAATTTAAAATAAAAACTATGTCCTTCACTCATTAAGTAAACGTCAAGAGTCGCACATTAAAACAACATCCTGTTTTAGCATTACAGTAATCCTTGCTATAGATCCAAATTGTTAAAATTAAGTAGAAATTAGAATAAATAATTAGCAATTTCAAGCACTACTAGGATTTACTAGAATTATAATTAAAATCATAATGAAAAAACAAAAACAAATAGAGAACTGTATGACGTAATTTATAGAATGTGAAATGATTTTTCAATCCAGACTTTTATGTCCAAGCAATTCTTTGTTTTTGTATGAATTATCTGTTAAATTAACAGTTGATATGCTTTACCAAACTATTTTTCGTTATACTGCAGTGGAAAAATACAGTCAGCAATATATGTGTGAAAAAAATTAAAGAATTGCTTTAATTAAAAAATAAAATGATTCATGTAAACTACATTGTACTGAACTGTGGTGCAATAGTGGCTTTTGAAGTAGAATAGCACCATAACGGTCTGGTGGATAGTACATGAGGTTCCGAAACTGAGGGATCTCAGTTCAATACCTCACAAGCGAAGACTAACTGAAAGATCCAATGTTTATCTTGGTTGACGTGCTAAATCTTTTGGCCCGAAAATTCCTTTTTTTGGCTCTAGGGGCAGGGACAAGGAAAAAACAACATCTTATATGAGAGTGTTCGATAATTAAATTGTGGGGTGCACTCAAGCAGACAATACTGTAGTTCCTTCTTTGCAGCATTGAATTTGCTACATTTGTGGTGAAGAACCTCCGATAAATATGTCCGGCATTTGAAACCAACAAGTAAGGATTAATTAAGGACAGCAACCAATATTAAACAGCAACAATTAAGGAAAACAACAATTAAAAGAAAGCAACGATTGTTAAATTACAATTCATCGGAATGTAATGAAGTTTGTCAAAAACATTAATGAAACAGTGCTTCACAAATTAGACATAAAAGTAAAACAATAGACTTACATTCTGACTTGTAAAATATGCAAAATGGAAACTCACAGAAATACATGGAATCTAAGACCAATACGTGCACAGCTTCATTATGTAGTGGGATTACCTCTACCGTCTATATAACTAGGCAATAAGTCTGGATCTAAGTAGGTTTTCTCTGTCTGTCTGTCTGTCACTTGGGATGATGGGTATATTGGGATGATTGAGTAGTCAGTGGACAATCCAAGAAGATACCAGACCTCACACATACTCTAGACCCACCAAATCTGTTTCTTTCATAGATATGACACTTAATAATGGGTTCCTGGCTCACACCAGACCAACAATCTTCTTGAGTCACTTTGCAAACAAAATCTGGATTCATCAATAATGAGTACATACCTTCATTAACTTGCACTCCAATAGATACATAGAGGTACACATGATGTTGGGCGTCTTGCATACAACCCGCTTTCATGAATCCTTCTACATGCAGTTGATCCGGATACCAACTTTTAGGTAGTTGCTACAAGAGAAGATCTGAAATGGGTTTAGTGTTGTGGCTTTTGCCTTCTTGCAATTTGTAAACAGAGATCATTTGCCGCACTTGCAGATATACATCTACATCGGCCATACATTGTAGAACTATTCTTTGATTCTATTCATCAGCTATACATCCTGAAATAGAATGGTTCTCTCGCAATTCTTGAATATTTTTTTTGGGGGGCATCGTCAACGGACTCCTAATTGTACCTATAGCTTTAGCTTTTTCGATCTCTTGCTATAATTGTTCTCAAGCAAGAGATGTTTTTCCTAAATTTTAATTGTTTTTATTTTCTTTATTAATATTCTATAACTGAAGCAAATACATTTAATGCAAATTTTCTAACTAATTTAAGATGTGGAGGTATTGTGGTTCTTAAAACCACCTAGGAACTCCGTAACAGGTACGCCCGTTGCCCCTCAAATAATGATATTGGGCACTCATATCTAAACCAAGGCCTTCTCGAATACTACTATTAAGGTTTTCTTTTTCAGTACGCAGTTTCTATTTTTAGAAACTGCACACGTTTTTAAATCCTGTTTTCCACAATGTGTCCAAAACATTAAATCATAGCCAGCTCCACTAATTTGCATATCATAATCTACTATCATTACTTTTTATGAAAACTTGCAATTTTTCTCATTTTTCCTTTATTTTTGGAAGGCAGCTTCTAAACAATTTTAATAATTAATTCAAAACTTATTCTCACTTTACAGTGAAATTAATTAATTTATTTTAGTTAGCAAAATCGCAAATGAAATTTATAGTTTCGGCAAGTTTAGAATAATATTTTCAAAATTTTTAATCCTTTTCATTGCACTGCAGATTTAGAAAGGGAAGAGAAATAAATTAATCTGTTCATATTACGTAATTGTTTTTATGCCACATTTATTATTTACTTAATCGGTGTTTATAAAATGGTGTTTTGTTTTAAAAAATTAATATCATTTGAGTTAAATTTTGAGGTGTGTGTATTATACGCTGAATATTTTATTTAATGCTGTTGTTTTTAAATGTTGGATACTTTGAGCTAAGATCCTTCATCACTAGAATGTCAGGTTTAGGTTTGCACACTTTATACACCTCATTTTATGCACACTTACCTACAGTTTAGCGTGGATTCCGAACCACTACCAAACATCCATGCCACCACCAATATTCAAACCTGAAGCAATGTGGTACCAAAGGTCACAGTGTTAGCCAATTGGGCATCATCTACTTACTGGCCATTTCATAGTTTTTATCACAACGACCGATGAAAATTTCTAATGTCTCGAAATGTACATATTCTGGAAACATTTAATGGAATTTCAATTCTTTGAACATTGCAATTAGAAAATGTTACACGTCTTTGTTCTTTGTGTAATTTATTATTACATCCACATTACACGCAAGATCTATAAAAATTTTAATAAAAATATCCTTAATTAGTGCAACTGGTGTGTGCAATGGTGCCAGTTATTAGTGTATTATTTGGTGTGTGCAATGGTGCCATGTGTTAGTGCAATAACTGAATCTATTAGTTGTACATAGGAAATCAAGAAGAGCAAAACAAGTAATATTTCAAATTCCCTCCCCCTCTTTCAAAAGAGGTTTAGTTTGGTTTGGTTTGCCGCTCTAAGGTCATCTTGTGCAAACGAGGGCTACACAGACCGGCACCTACAGTTTAAAGTGGATTCCGAATCACTAACAAACATCCATGCCACCGCCATTACACGAACCTGAAGCATGTGGTACAAAAGGCCAGAGCGTTAGCCAATTGGCCACCAGGCTGCCTAGAATGTTAGATATAGCGTTAATCAGAAGTACAACAGGGGATGGAGTCTGTTCTACTGTACTAACATTTTCACAATGGAATTTTTGATTATTCCATCTTGCAGATTCACAAACTCTGGCATCGGCATGCGTATTTTCAATTTGACTTTTATTTTTGGCTAGCGGAACCTTCTTAAGTCTCTAATCAAAAGTCTCTTCTTAAGTCATTTCAAAATCTAATGAAATTATCCTCCAGACTGCACCAGTATTGTAAATTAATATGAGCAATTCCGTCTCATATCTTAACTTTTTGTGTATTTCTCTCATTCATGCTGATACCACCACTATATACAGCACTTTTTGATGTTTATAACTGAATTTCCGCGAAGTTAAACCAGTCTAGGACGGTCTCCGACGGATTTTTTTTTAATCCACTTCTTTATTGCTAACAGACAAAATAACGTGGAATATAGTTTTTATTTCATGTTTTGTGGGGCCTGATTGGCCGAGTGGCTAGCGCTCTGGCGCTCGGTACCACAGGTTTCGGGTTCGAGTCCCGGTGGTGCCGTGGATGTTTGTAGTGGTTCGGAATCCACTTTAAACCGTAGGTCCCGGTCCTAATAGAATCGTAGGGCGTTGCGGGGGCATTGTTACTCCGCGTCAGTGGCTTATCTACAAGCTACACGCGCATCCTGGGTAATGCAAAGTGAGTACGTCTGTGCAGTGCTTGCCTTAAGGCGTCCAAGACCAAGCTGTCTAAGTGTTTGTCAGCTGCATTAGAAAAAAAAAATTCGTGTTTTGTTTTTTTATTCCTAAAGGATTTATTACTTAATGTGAATATTTTATTTATCGTCAATCAAAAAATAATTTTTTCATTTTAAGATACGTCATCTGAGGAATTTTTTATTATGTAATTTCGTATATTTTGTTTAAAAAAAAGATTTAAATAAAAAACAACGAAACATTTTATGAATATAACAATTTAGTTAATATTCATATTCAGTTCAAAAATTATTCGTTTTAGAAACAAGCAAACAAAAAATAATTACTATAATTTCGTAATTATTAGCTGTTCACGCCTGGATTCATATAAATACCAAAAGTACAGTACAACTCTTTGTAGGCGGTTGAATGTCAATTTAACTAATAATCTTCGTAAAAGCGGGAATGTTTTTTTGTGTAATTTCATATATTTTGTAAAAATAAATAAGAAATAAAATACAAGATTTAGATAAAAGAAATAAAATTTTTTATGGATTTAATTAATATTAATATTTTGTTGACAAAATGTTTGTCTTAGAAACAAAAAAAGAATTACTATAATTTCTTAACCATTAGCAATTCACGCCTGGATTCATATACTATTGTGCCCAAAAAATAAGACCAATTATTTTTTTTCAAAAACTCTTTATTTATTCTTCCAAGTTTATTTCATTGCCTTCAGAGTAATCCCCTCCAGACACAATGCACTTATGCCAACTTTTTTTGCAGTCCTCAATGCATGCTAAAAGTCATCGGCAGGGATGGTCTTCAAAGAATACAGAGATTCACGTTGAATCTCTTCAATCGAATCAAAACGGTATGAACGGAGTGTTATTTTGAGTTTAGGGAATAGCCAGGTGCTAAATCAGGTGAATACGTTGGTTGTGGAATGATATGGGTTTCATTTTTGGCGAAAAAGACACGAAAAATCAATGCAGTGTGAGCTGGCGCATTCAGTGTTCGGTAGCAGTCGCGATTTGACGCGTTTGAGGCCCAAAATCTATTAAAATGGAATTTTGAAATTCCAACATCATCAGCAAGGTCTCTAATTGCGAATCGAGTAATTGTAATATTTTGACGTCAAATTTCACGCAGATATCAAGGACAGTGCCAACAACCTAAAAAAAAAAAAAAAAAAAAAAAAAATTGAAATTCCATAAGCCCCGGGAATTTTAAATTGAAAATTGGTCTTAATTTTTGGGCACAGTAAACGTAAGAATGAGAGAGATAAATAATTTATTTTTTCATTTATTCTATTTATAAAATTGTATAGATTATTAGTATTTATAGAATTTGTACATTATAATTACGAAAATAATTAAATTAAATAGAGGATAACTTTGTGTGGGATTTGTAAACGGTTGAATAAGAAAATTTTTAAATGAAATGAAAAATCAATGAAAGTTATTTATTTAATTTATTTGGTATTAAATGGTATATTAAGTAGCTAATATTTATGTACTTGGAATTAAATTAAATTGTACAGGAAGCTTCCTGGAAGCAGGAAGTACAGGATTGCTGTGAGTTCAAATCGAGATTAAATGTATATTTTTTAAATTAAAAAAATATGTTAGTAAGATTAAATCATTAATTAATTAAAATTATTTAATTAATTATTAAATTAAAATATTTTTTTAATTTTAATTATTTAAAAAAAATTAAAGTTGCTTTTGCAACCGAAATTAAAAAAGGTTTTAATAATGAATTACCTTTTTATTTAACTATAAATCAATTAACATTATTAAGAGTATTTTCTTTTATATATTTTTTAATGATATTATTGGGGCTTGAATGGCCGAGTGTTTAGCTCTTGGTGCCACAGGTTTCGGGTTCGAGTCCCGGCGGTGCCATGGATGTTTGCAGTGGTTCGGAATCTACTTTAAGCTGTTGGTCACGGTCTCCTGTGACTGTAAGAGCGACACGGAGCAGAAGTCAGACTTCTACCTACGGGTGCTCCATCAGAACAGCAGCTGCATCCCTTTTCCCTTCTTCCATGAGGGATACGATAACAACAACAATGATATTATTAAATTTTAAATTAATTTAGAGGGACTGTATTTTTTTACTATTTGAGAGGGCATGCAATTAGGTTAATTAGAAATAAGATAATTAGAATAATTTAAAACAAAAAAGATTTTTGCAAATTTAGATTTGTCACTCATATGTAGTAGCTCATCACGCTTGCTGGAAGAAAAAAAGTGATGGTACTGTGATTTGAGGAGATACTGTCAGGGCAGGATTTTCCTATAGGCTAACTAGCCTTCAGCCTAGGGCCTCAAGATCAAGAGGGGCCTACATTCAAATTGTTAGTAAAATTAGTATTACACTATTCTAAAAACAGTAAACACTAAAACACTGAATCAAAAATAAGGAGAAATTCTACACATATGAATAATAAACAAAAGTAATAAGTAATTTACAAACTTAAAAATGGGAGGGGAAAGGGCCTCATAAGGGGAATAGCCTAGGGCCTCTTTTCATCTAAATCCGTCCCTGGATACTGTGTACGCACATTATAATCGGCGACTTTAAAACCCTACTATGCGAGTGTTTTATTATTTTTCTGAAAAAAGCGAGCGAAATATCTAAATCTGCTGTATAACGAGATACGATGTAATAAAAATGTTATGAGTGCGATGTAATAAAAATTATGATTACCCACTTCCAACTAATAACATTTTATGTTACATTAAATTATTATTTGCTTTAAGTAATCTAATTTGAACTATTCTAAATAATTTAATTCGATACTTTCAGATGATTACGTTCAATTTTTAGAAACCAGTGTACAAACAATATATATATTTAATTAGTATTATAACTTTTATGTATATAAATATTATTATTACTTTCAGAAATTGTGAAGCAGCCCTTATTGAAAAAACGATTGAAGAATATGGCCGAAAATGAAACAGAAGATAATGTACGTCATTCCCTTCCAGAATATTGTGTTATTTGTTTAGGACCAGTACAGGATGAATCAGTAACAAATGGTTGTTCTCATACATTTTGTTTTCCCTGCATAATAAAATGGACAAAAGAGAAAGCAGAATGTCCTTTGTGCAAAATCGAATTCGACCATATTTACTTTGACGATCAGCAGGTAAGAAGGACGTCTGAAGGACGTCGGATTCCTCCTCGTGCTAGAGCACAGCGGAACTCATTGCGACCTTCATCAAGTGATGCAACGCCAAATCAGAATAGAGAACATCATACATTGCCAAATCCTAATAATATAGAACATCATCAGATTCCTCCTATCAATGTATTGATTCCTCCTCGTACTAGATCACAGAGGAACTCATTGCGACCTTCATCAAGTAATGCAACGCCAAATCAGAATAGAGAACATCATATATTGCCAAATCCTAATAATATAGAACATCATCAGATTCCTCCTATCAATGTATTGATTCCTCCTCGTACTAGATCACAGCGGTACTCATTGCGACCTTCATCAAGTAATGCAACGCCAAATCAGAATAGAGAACATTATACATTGCTAAATCCTAATAATATAGAACATCATCAGATTCCTCCTATCAATGTATTGATTCCTCCTCGTACTAGATCACAGCGGAACTCATTGGGATCTTCAGCAAGTAATGCAACGCCAAATCAGAATAGAGAACATCATACATTACCAAATCCTAATAATATAGAACATCATCAGATTTCTCCTATCAATGTATTGATTACTCCTCGTACTAGAGCACAGCGGAACTCATTGGAATCTTCAGCAAGTAATGCAACGCCAAATCAGAATAAAGAACATCATACATTGCCAAATCCTAATAATATAGAACATCATCAGATTCCTCCTATCAACGTATTGATTCCTCCTCGTACTAGATCACAGCGGAACTCATTGGGATCTTCAGCAAGTAATGCAACGCCAAATCAGAATAGAGAATATCATACATTGCCAAATCCTAATAATATAGAACATCATCAGATTTCTCCTATCAATGTATTGATTACTCCTCGTACTAGAGCACAGCGGAACTCATTGGGATATTCATCAAGTAATGAAACGCCAAATCAGAATAAAGAACATCATACATTGCCAAATCCTAATAATATAGAACATCATCAGATTTCTCCTATCAATGTATTGATTTCTCCTCGTACTAGATCACAGTGGAACTCATTTACATCTCTATCAAGTAATGCAACGCCAAATCAGAATAAAGAACATCATAAATTGCCAAATCCTAATAATATAGAACATCATCAGACTCCTACTATCAATGGATTGATTCCTCCTCGTACTAGATCACAGTGGAACTCATTGAGTGCTTCATCAAGTAACACAACGGCAAATCAGAATATAGAACATCATACATCGCTAAATTATAATAATATAGAACATCATACATCGCTAAATCATAATAATATAGAACATCATACATCGCCAAATTATAATAATGTACAACATCATACATCACCAAATCATAATAATATAGAACATCATACATCGCCAAATCCTAATGATATAGAAAATCAACCACTTCCATTCTTTCCTAGAATGAGAGATATTCGACGTGCTTATTTAAGAGCAGTAAATAGGCCCTATACCACTCCAGATTATGCGAATCCTGGCGGCCCTGAATTTTATAATGGACGATTGGTATCTCCTTTTTTTTCCTTACGTCCGCTTCCACGATCAGTTTCTTCTCAATCAACAGCTTCTTCTACATTGAGTTCAAATTCATCAAATCCTGGACCCAGTACTTCTGCACTGGAAAGTAATACATCTGCACCGGAAAGTAGCACATCTGTTAATACTAACAACAGTGTTTCTCAGTCTGTAAGCAATGATGAGGAATGCCAGATTGTAAAAATTATAGAAAAAGTGGACATATCAAGTGATGATGAAGAACCTGCGGTAGATGATGTTGAAGAATTACTTTTTCGAACTTCTCCCTTGAAGGTGAGTGTTTTGAGACAACATCCCAATTTCCAGTAGACTTTTTACCTACTTCAGAAATTCTTGAAAATTTCTTAAAAAAAACAATTTTTTTTCCTACGTCATTTTGAATATTTGGTTACATATATAGTCTCATTGTATGATTGATACATGTGTAATTATTTCGTCTAATATGTCTTTTATTTAAAGCATGTGTTTATATTATGTTGATTATTTTATATCTTCTTAAACAATGTATATTTTCATACAGTCTTTCTTCGTTCATTTTTAACTTTTTTTTTGAGAAATTAAAAAAAAAAAAGCTTGTTACAAATAGTAAATATGGCATTATAATATATAATTGGATGTACTAGGAATAATTTTTTTTTTATAACGTCAAATAAATTGGATGCACAAATTATAATATCCGATTTTCATTAGAAAACAATAGATCTTGTTGTCCTTGTACATATCAAATGTGTGGCATTTTACCTTTTGATTTTCGAAAATTTAGAATGTAACTTTTCTACCCCTGTTCCTTTTGTCGAGAATAAGTCAGACAATAAAATACATAGTACACGTTTTGCAGGAGTATACAGCCCGTTTTCTTTTCTTGTATTAGGAATAAATGTTTTTTTATAATATCAAATTCATTATATGCACGAATTGTAACGTCCGATTTTCATTAGCAAAAAATAGATCTTGTTGTTCTTGTACATATCAAATGTGTGGCATTTTACCTTTAGATTTTCGAAAATCTAGAATGTAATTTCCCTACCCCTGTTCCTTTTGTCGAGAATAAATTAGACAATAAAATACATAGTAACATTTTGAAGGGATGCATAGCCCGTTTTCTTTTCTTGTACAAGGAATAAATGTTTTTTTATAACACCAAATACATTGGGGGCACAAATTATAATGTCCGATTTTCATTAGCAAAATATAGATCTTGTTGTTCTTGTACATATCAAATGTGTGGCATTTTACCTTTAGATTTTCGAAAATTTAGAATATAATTTCCCTACCCCTGTTCCTTTTGTCGGGAATAAATTAGACAATAAAATGCATAGTACACATTTTGAAAGGATGCACAGCCTGTTTTCTTTTCTTGTACAAGGAATAAATGTTTTTTTATAACATCAAATACATTGGGGGCACAAATTATAATGTCCGATTTTCATTAGCAAAATATAGATCTTGTTGTTCTTGTACATATCAAATGTGTGGCATTTTACCTTTAGATTTTCGAAAATTTAGAATATAATTTCCCTACCCCTGTTCCTTTTGTCGGGAATAAATTAGACAATAAAATGCATAGTACACATTTTGAAAGGATGCACAGCCTGTTTTCTTTTCTTGTACAAGGAATAAATGTTTTTTTATAACATCAAATACATTGGGGGCACAAATTATAATGTCCGATTTTCATTAGCAAAATATAGATCTTGTTGTTCTTGTACATACCAAATGTGTGGCATTTTACCTTTAGATTTTCGAAAATTTAGAATATAATTTCCCTACCCCTGTTCCTTTTGTCGGGAATAAATTAGACAATGAAATACATAGTACACATTTTGAAAGGATGCACAGCCTGTTTTCTTTTCTTGTACAAGGAATAAATGTTTTTTTATAACATCAAATACATTGGGGGCAGAAATTATAATGTCCGATTTTCATTAGCAAAATATAGATCTTGTTGTTCTTGTACATATGAAATGTGCTTCATTTTACCTTTAGATTTTCGAAAATTTAGAATGTAATTTCCCTACCCCTGTTCCTTTTGTCGAGAATAAATTAGACAATAAAATACATAGTACACATTTTGAAGGGATGCACAGTCCGTTTTCTTTTCTTGTACAAAAAATAAATGTTTTTTTATAACATCAAATACATTGGGGGCACAAATTATAATGTCCGATTTTCATTAGCAAAATATAGATCTTGTTGTTCTTGTACATATGAAATGTGCTTCATTTTACCTTTAAATTTTCGAAAATTTAGAATGTAACTTCTTTTGTCGAGAATAAATCAGACAATAAAATACATAGTACACGTTTTGCAGGGGTATACAGCCCACTTACTTTTCTTGCTGTCCTCCTTAGCATTTGTCAGTTTTACTTTAAAAAAGAATAACATGTAACTGTTTTGAAAAATTTTCAGATTTTGTTGAAAAATTAAAATAGGGATCGTGATCCTGCTCTAATAAGAAATAAACACTTAAATATTAGAAATTTATTTTATTCATTATTTTCTAATTCTTTACAACCTAGGAGACAATTGGTTTTTGAAATACGCTAGTATGGATTCAAGTTTGCTAACAACGTTACGTATTTTTGATTTATTACTGCAACATAAGAATCTCAGTTCTATTAGATATCGACAAATCCACCTTATAAATCTGTTGGAGCTATATAAAGGATCACGATCTTTCTTTTGTTGAATAATAACTGCAATTCCTACCAAGATTTGCTGTAAAATGGTATTGATGAAAATGATTATGTGCTTATTCAAATTCATATTTAATGTCTTTGAAAGTTTATTTTAAAATAATTTTTCCTTATATAAGAGTGAATAATTTTTAAAACTCATATCTTCTTCTTACTGTGTATTAATCTTTATTGTTAGCCATGTTTAGTATAAAAAAATGTGCTTAATGTTTTAAAATGTGAAATTTTCTTAATGTCTTAAAATGTGAAATGTTCTTAATTTTTTAAAATGTGAAATGTGCTTAATGTTTTAAGTGATATGTGCTTAATGCTTTATGTGAAATGTGCTTAATGTTTTAAAATGTGAAATATGCTTAATGTCTTAAAATGCGAAATGCGCTTAATGTCTTAAAATGTGAAATGTTCTTAATGTTTTAAAATGTGAAATGTTCTTATTGTTTTAAAATGTGAACTGCGCTTGATGTTTTAAGTGATATGTGCTCAATGTTTTAAAATGTGATATGTGCTCAAATTTTAGAATGTGATATGTGCTCGGTGTTTTAAAATGTGATATGTGTTTAATGTTTCTAAAATGTGCAATATGCTTAATGTTCTAAAATTTTTTGAAATGTGCAGTGTTAAAAAAAATATATATTGAAAAATTCTGTTTCAAAGGATTCTTTACACTATTTATAGATGAGTTCAATTGTACAGCATAGTGTGAACAATAAAATATTCAAAATGTAATAAATGTAGTTGAAGTAATTTAAAAAAATAGCATAAAAAAACAAATTTCAATTAATACTCACGAGATGCTCAAAAAAAGCAGAAAGTTATATAACATAGATGTATACCTTAATTCCCTTCATGATCATTCGTATTTCCATCAAAGGCAATCCTTAAATATTTTTAGAAATCAATTCAATTAAAAAATTATGACTTGGCCACTGCAAATGATAATTGCCTGAATATTTAAATTAACAGGTAAAGCGGTCATTAAATAATCTCAAATATGTTTGGGTTTGAAAATTTGGAATTTTATTTTTTCCTTAGACCCTATAATTAAAAAATAATAATTCTTTAATTTTATTTGAAGAATAGAAAGAAAATTGTCCAACTTTGCGAAACCTAATTTCATTCAGGGATTAGCAAATGGGAACATACTGTAGTAAGTATAATTTGTAACAGGGTGGTCACACAACGTGGAAAAGTGAAGGAATTTTATAGAAGGTCAGGGAAGTTTTGGGAATTTACAAAAACAAAACAGAACTGGAATATTATTTTATTTATTTATTATTTTTTTTTGGAAGAAACAAAACTGGAAAAATTGCAGAGTCAGACTGAAGAAAACTAGCTCAATTGTGAACATCTAATACAGTCACCACATATGTGTAAAAAAATTTATTTATGTATAAAAAATATACAATCTGGTACTAGGGTATTGCAGGCAGAAGCTAAACGCGTCTAGAGCCTTGTCGTCCTTGGGTTATATTTTTAAGCTAAATAATATTTTAATTAAACTTAATAATAATATTTTATTTACCTAATAAACTATATTTTTATCCTAATACTGGATTCCAAAGTTTCTGGTTACAATCACAGAAATTTGGTTTTTTTTTTCTTGTTTTCGATGTATTTTGCATTATAGGTAAAAAAGAATGAGCCCAAATTGTAACTTATCCTTCTGGTAACCTAGTCTTCTACATGCATTTTAATTCCTTAATTTTAGAATAAGGAATAGATTTGTTTGTGTATAAAACAGGTAACTTGCAGCCTATTATTTTTTTATATGTTTTTTTACCTAGAGTTTCTAATTGACAGTGTATTGTATATATATAATCCATCTTTTCAATACTACTAAATATTTAAGAAAAATTAAATTTCCTTGTTAATGTGATTGATGGATAAAAATTTTCAGCCTATTCTTAATCAATTGAGAATTGTACCATACAACTCCGAATATAACTCCAGACTTCAAAATGAATGATATTGAGAAACCTTTTTTTGGGACCAATGCAAAATCCGTTCTACTGGACGTTTCATTGAAATATGGGCACTTTTTTTAAAGGTTTAGATGAAAGAAACTTGAGCGAAAATAAATTGCTACTCATCATCATCATCAATAGCACGACAGCCCAGAGAGGGCTAAGGCTTTCCTTTGAAGAGATTTCAATGCATTTCTATGGGTGACAATGGCCCTCCAATTCTTAACCCCTAGTACTGCAAAATCTTTTCCAACTGCTTAAAGCATTCCGAATTCCAACAGTCAATTCCATTTCCAATTATCTTTATTCCTTGTTCCAATCCGTCTCCGTAAGGTCTGCCGGTTAGTTTCTTCATCGGATTTCTTAACTGTCAGGATTTTTACACCCGTGTGGTGACCGGGTGAGAAAGAATTGTCCCAACGTAGTCCTTGCGTGTCGTAAGAGGCGACTAAACAGGACCTGGCCCTCCTGGTAGGGGGTTGAGCGCAGGGTTAACAATCCTGGCCTGTAAAAAAACCGCCGTTTCGAAGTCTAATACAGATATAGTCAGACTGCCTCCATGGAAAAAGACCAGGAAATCATTAATGGACCTGAAATTTGGTTTTTGGAACACACGTTTGCTGTATCAAAGTAAAAAGTTAAAGTGATAGAGCTGCTTTGAAGGTTTTCAATGTAACACCTTTTGGACAACGACCAAGGGGAAGACCGAAAATAAAATTAAGAACAAAATAATTTTTTAAACTGTAGTAGCTGACAATAAGTAAATTAAATTGAATAGCTAGCAGCAAACAAAACATTAGCAAATTACATTAAAATAACTAAGTATTCAGCTGTGAATGATAAGAGGGAAAATATTTGTCATGAAATTTCAAAAAAACCAAGAAAAACTTTCATAATCATAATTTTTAAAATAACACGCTCTATTAATTTTATAATACCTAAATTGAATACATTTAAGAATAAAACAATATTTAAAACTGTAGTAGCTCACAGTAAGTAAATTAAATTGAATAGCTAGCTGCAAACAAAACATCAACAAATTACATTAAAATAAATAAGTATTCAGCTGTGAATGATAAAAGGGAAAACATTTATCATGAAATTTTAAGAAACCAAACAAAAACTTTCATAATCATAATTTTTAAAATAACATGCTCTATTAATTTTATAATAACTAAATTGAATAAATTTAAGAATAAAACAATTTTTAAAACTATAGTAGCTGACAGTCAGTAAATCAAATTGAATAGCTAGCAGCAAACAAAACATTAGCAAATTACATTAAAATAAATAAGTATTCAGCTGTGAATGATAACAGGGAAAATATTTGTCATGAAATTGTAAAAAACCAAAGAAAAACTCATCATAATTTTTAAAAACATGATCAATTAACTTAATTTTTGAAAACATGATCAATTAGCTTACTTTTTGAAAACATGATCATAATTCTTAAAATAACACGCTGTATTACTTTTATAATAACTAAATTGAATAAATTTAAGAATAAAACAGTTTTTAAAACTGTTGTAGCTGACAGTAAGTAAATTAAATTGAATAGCTAGCAGCAAACAAAACATTAGCAAATTACAACAAAATATCTAATTCAGCTATGAATGATAAGAGGCAAAATATTTGTTTTGAAATTTTAAAAAACCAAAGAAAAACTTTCATAATTTAAAATAGCAAATTTAAATAGCTATTTAAATTTGCTATTTATATCATAATTTAAAATAGCTATTTTAAAAATAAAATTTTTAAAATAGCAAGCTCTAGTAATTTTATAATAACTAAATTGAATAAATTTAAGAATAAAACAATTTTTAAAAATGTAGTACCTGACAGTAAGTAAATTAGATTGAATAACTAGCAGCAAACAAAACATTAGCAAATTACATTAAAATAAATAAGTATTCAGCTGTGAATGATAGGAGGCAAAATATTTGTCATGAAATTTTTAGAAACCAAACAAAAATTTTCATAATCATAATTTTTAAAATAACACGGTCTATTAATTTTATAATAACTAAATTGATTAAATGTAAGAATAAAACAGTTTTTAAAGCTGTAGTACCTCACAGTAAGTAAATTAAATTGAATAGCTAGCTGCAAACAAAACATTAGCCAATTACATAGAAATAACTAAGTATTCAGCTGTGAATGATAAAAGGCAAAATATTTGTCATGAAATTTTAAAAAACAAAGAAAAACTTTCATAATAATAATTTTTAAAATAACAAGCTCTATTAATTTTGTAATAACTAAATTGAATAAATTTAAGAATAAAACAATTTTTAAAACTGTAGCAGCTGACAGTCAGTAAATCAAATTGAATAGATAGCAGCAAACAAAACATTAGCAAATTACATTAAAAAAATAAGTATTCAGCTGTGAATGATAAGAGGCAAAATATTTGTCATGAAATTTTAAGAAACCAAACAAAAACTTTCATAATCATAATTTTTATAATAACACTCTCTATTAATTTAATAATACCTAAATTGAATACATTTAAGAATAAAACAATATTTAAAACAGTAGTAGCTCACAGTAAGTAAATTAAATTGAATAGCTAGCTGCAAACAAAACATTAGCAAATTACATTAAAATAACTAAGTATTCAGCAGTGAATGATAAAAGGCAAAATATTTGTCATGAAATTTTAAAAAAACAAAGAAAAACTTTCATAATAATAATTTTTAAAATAACAAGCTCTATTAATTTTATAATAACTAAATTGAATAAATTTAGGAATAAAAGAATTTTTAAAACTGTAGTAGCTGACAGTCAGTAAATCAAATTGAATAGCTAGCAGCAAACAAAACATTAGCAAATTACATTAAAATAAATCAGCTGTGAATGATAAGAGGCGAAATATTAGTCATGTAATTTTAAAAAACCAAAGAAAAACTTACATAATCATAATTGTCAAAATAACACGCTGTATTAATTTTATATTAACTATATTGAATAAATTTAGGAATAAAACAATTTTTAAAACTGTAGTAGCTGACAGTCAGTAAATCAAATTGAATAGCTAGCAGCAAACAAAACATTAGCAAATTTTATTAAAATAAATAAGTATTCAGCTGTGAATGATAAGAGGCAAAATGTTTGTCATGAAATTTTAAGAAACCAAACAAAAACTTTCATAATCATAATTTTTAAAATAACACTCTCTATTAATTTTATAATACCTAAATTGAATACATTTAAGAATAAAACAATATTTAAAACTGTAGTAGCTCACAGTAAGTAAATTAAATTGAATAGCTAGCTGCAAACAAAACATTAGCAAATTACATTAAAATAACTAAGTATTCAGCTGTGAATGATAACAGGGAAAATATTTGTCATGAAATTGTAAAAAACCAAAGAAAAACTCATCATAATTTTTAAAAACATGATCAATTAACTTAATTTTTGAAAACATGATCAATTAGCTTAATTTTTGAAAACATGATCATAATTCTTAAAATAACACGCTCTATTAATTTTATAATAACTAAATTGAATAAATTTAAGAATAAAACAGTTTTTAAAACTGTAGTATCTGAGAGTAAGTAAATTAAATTGAATAGCTAGTAGCAAACAAAACATTAGCAAATTACAATAAAATATCTAATTCAGCTATGAATGATAAGAGGCAAAATATTTGTAATGAAATTTTAAATAACCAAAGAAAAACTTTCATAATTTAAAATAGCAAATTTAAATAGCTATTTAAATTTGCTATTTATATTATAATTTAAAATAGCTTTTTTAAAAATATAATTTTTAAAATAGCACGCTCTATTAGTTTCATAATAACTAAATTGAATAAATTTAAGAATAAAACAATTTTTAAAGATGTAGTACCTCACAATAAGTAAATTAGATTGAATAGCTAGCAGCAAACAAAACATTAGCAAATTTTATTAAAATAAATAATTATTCACCTGTGAATGATAAGAGGCAAAATATTTGTCATGAAATTTTAAGAAACCAAATAAAAAGTTTCATAATCATAATTTTTAAAATAACACTCTCTATTAATTTTATAATACCTAAATTCAATACATTTAAGAATAAAACAATATTTAAAACTGTAGTAGCTCACAGTAAGTAAATTAAATTGAATAGCTAGCTGCAAACAAAACATTAGCAAATTACATTAAAATAGCTAAGTATTCTGCTGTGAATGATAAGAGGCAAAATATTTGTCATGAAATTTTAAGAAACCAAACAAAAACTTTCATAATCATAATTTTTAAAATAACACGGTATATTAATTTTATAATAACTAAATTGAATAAATGTAAGAATAAAACAGTTTTTAAAGCTGTAGTACCTCACAGTAAGTAAATTAAATTGAATAGCTAGCTGCAAACAAAACATTAGCCAATTACATAGAAATAACTGAGTGTTCAGCTGTGAATGATAAGAGGGAAAATATTTTGTCATGAAATTTTAAGAAACCAAACAAAAACTTTCATAATCATAATTTTTATAATAACACTCTCTATTAATTTCATAATACCTAAATTGAATACATTTAAGAATAAAACAATATTTAAAACTGTAGTAGCTCACAGTAAGTAAATTAAATTTAATAGCTAGCTGCAAACAAAACATTAGCAAATTACAATAAAATAACTGAGTATTCAGCTGTGAAGGTTAAGAGGGAAAATATTTGTCATGAAAGTTTAAAAAACCAAAGAAAAACTTTCATAATCATAATTGTTAAAAGAACATGCTCTATTAATTTTATAATAACTAAAATGAATATATTTAAGTATAAAAATATTTTTAATACTGTAGTAGCTGAGAGTAAATAAATTAAATTGAATAGCTAGCAGCAAACAAAACATTAGCAAATTACATTAAAATAACTAAGCATTTTGCTGTGAATGATAAGAGGCAAAATATTTTGTCATGAAATTTTACAATACCAAAGAAGAACTTTCATAATCATAATTTTTCAGAAAAATGATGTTGAGTAATCATATTTAAAACAGTGCTGTCTCGAAATTTCACTATGAATTTTTTACTTGCAGAAATTGCAGACACATTTAAAGAACGTTTCAGCCCATTTGTCCAAAGTTAAAAGATATAACCTTCTCTAATTTGCATATCATATTCTGATGCACCACTCATTTTTTGTGCATCCTTCGTCTTATGAATGTAAATTTACTTAATTTTGACAATGCATTAGCAGTTTTCTGATTTTTCATTAGTTTTTGAAAAACAGTGAGATAAATAATAATTTTATTTAGTAGAGAAATGAATTGGAAAGGCCAATTTTTGTAAGACAATTTTTGAACTCAAATAATCTGTTATTAAATAAAAAACTTTAAAACAAATATATAGAAAATCATTTTAAACAGACATCTTTTCAGAATTTTAATTTATCATATGATAACAACTATCTAAATTTAAATCAAATGAATCTGTAACCACGGATGATAACGAAACGGACTCAGTAATTGGGAAAATAATTTTCAAATTCTTTGAAAAAAACTGGAGATTTTGAAAAAGAGATTATTTCAATAATCTGCAAAAGCACCACAATTGACAGTTCAGTAACAATAACGTTAAGGCTGGGGACCTTAGTGTTGGTAAAAGAAGAAAACTTATCAGGCACTAAATGGTTAATAGAGGCAATATTCAATGGAAGAGTAAGGATTGTAAACATGTACGTGCCTCAAAGAAACATAATTAAAAGATACGTATGAATCACTCGTTTATTGTTAAATTCCATTCTATTATATTTGATTCTTTGAAAGAAAAGTGCTATGAACTATTTTTGGTGGTATCAATGACAATGGAAATTGGCGAAGAAGATACAATTTTTAAATTTACAAACTTTTTAGAGATATTGACATTTTAAAATTTGTGAAACTGTACAGAATGAGATGGGCCGGTCATCTCATGAGAATGGAAAGTGATAGAGCTACTTTGAAGGTTTTCAATGTAATCCCTTTTGAATAACGACCACGGGGAAGACAAAATAGATGGGTCGACTGTTTAAGACTTTGATTTTAATGTTAGTAAGATCAACAACTGGAGGTCCACGGCCAAGAGGAGAACAGCCTGGCTGGATCTTTTAAAGAAGGCCAAGGCCCACAACGGACTGTCGAGCCAGTTATAATGATGTATATGTTAAATGTTAATGATGCATTTCTGTTGTAAGTTAACAATTACTGTACATTTAGATTTATACATTCTGTTGAAATTTTGTAAATAATTTATAATTATAGAATTGAGAATCCTATCTGCGAGTTGTGTTAAAAAATTGAGTGTTTGATGTGAATCTGTTTAAAGCTACATTCCTGTCAATAGGCTACGGAATCTAGCAGAAGAAGGGTCTTTACAGCAGTGAACATCTGATCCTATGTTTCTCGATATTATGTTTGTCGATTCGTATATTTCATGTAATGTTTTGCGAATACAGTCCTTGAATTAATTTAGCGGATATCACGCTACACCCCCATTGTCACTCAATCATCGATGTAGCACTACCAGTAATAACTGATAAGATATTAATTATTCAGGGACAGGCACGGCACGCATGTAGGATTTTGTTGGGGCGGGGCGGGGGGAGACTCAGCAGAAACCTTGAAGGGAGGAGGGTAACAAAATAAAATATAACTGCTCAAATGCATGAATACTCAATAGGTCATTCATACTATAAGAAATAGAAAAGGTATCTTAAGTCGAAATTCCAGTTTTAATAAACAATTTATTAATAATTTTTACATTACACTTATTGGGTGCAAAAACATAATAAAAGAGAACTTTAAAAGAATTTAACTTTTTTACTAAGAAATATTGTACAAAAAAATAAAGATTTTATTTCTAAAAAAAATTGCATAAAAAAATTATTAATTGAAATTCAGAAATTCATTCTTATTTTCCCTTTTGCCAGCTCATAAATTACATTTATATCAACTACAATATATTGACGATTATTTAATAAAATAAATTAGATAAAACGTCTGTTTAATCAAGACATTCAAGAGCATTAATAAAATTGTCCCTGATAAAAAAACCACTAATTCATTGAAATAATACATATTTAACAAAAAACAAGTATTACAAAAAAAAAATAAATAAATAAAAAAATAATGTCAATTCCTATTTTTTTTCTAACTATATTGCAGAAAATCCTTTATAAATAATTTTCATTAATATTTTTAAGTTTATCTGGCGCCATCTATTGGTAGATATATGCAACTTAATTCTAAAAAAAACTAAAATTAATTAATTAAATTTAATTACTGAATTAATATTTGAAAAAAACTGTATTAACGTCAAGTGTCTTCCACTACAAGTTCAAAAAAATGTATTTGAATTTGAGTGGATGAATAAAAAGTATTTTATTAACGATTGAAAATTTGAACAAGATATGTATAGAGAGAGTGTGAGCTAATAGAAGGAATTGAATAAATAGAAAAGCCTAAATAGAAAGTGGTCATAAGTTTAAACATGTGCTCTTATAGACATGGGGGTAGACTACTGAAGCCCCCTAGGGGTACTTCTTTTTGCTTAAAAACTCTTCCAATACATGGAATATTGATTCTACTTCAGTATCAATTCACGAATTTTTAGTAAATAATAATTGCTCATTTGTGCTTAAAAACTCTTCCATTGCATGGAATATTGATTCTACTTCAGTATCAATTCACAAATTTTTAGTAAATAATAATTGGAATCATGGAATATTGATTCTACTTCAGTATCAATTCACAAATTTTTAGTAAATAATAATTTTTGGCTGATTTAATTTTCTTTTATCAATCACTCGTAAAAGAAAATACTAAAAGTAAAACTTCGTTTTCGAACAAAGTTGACTCTGAAAGTTGTATAGAAAATTGAGATGTCAATAAATACTAACACAACGAGTATTCAATATATTGAAACATTTCATCATTTTTTCTTTGCGCTATATTATTGCTCAAAGAAATTTTATTGGTAATATTTAATGCTGGCATGCACACAGGGCCGGATTTAGATGAAAAGAGGCTATTCCACTTATGAGGCCCTTTCATCTCCTGTTTTTAAGTTTGTAAATTACATGAGAGATAATAAAATACATCATTACTGTGATATACAACAATATGTTAAAGGAAATATGTTGTGATTGGTACTAATCTTTATAAAAAATGTGGCACGAATAATAAATAAAAAAAAAGTCGAGAACACTTATTTGGACATTTATTCTCAACACCCTATATAGTACTTGTAAAAATAACTAATCAAACATAACACACAACATTTACAAAGAAACAAATTTGAAATAATAAAAATCTTTGACTACTAAAATAAAATATGCAATAAAAATTATCATATTTTCTATTAAATTAAACTAAATATATTCAATACATTGAAGATTAAAGCAAATTCAATTCAGATAAATTTATTTCATACTAATTCGCATTTAAAGTTGAGTAGAACTTACACGAAACCAGAGCTTAGTAGCATAAGGCACGCCAATATTTGCCATAGCAATCAATGAACGCATGAACTATATTTTAGTGCAATCTAATATATACAAACGAACAGACCCAATGAGCCGAACGCGTTGATCTTAGCAATACATTTTTATGTTTGTTTAGTAGTCATACGTATAGAATTTCTCCTTATTTTCGATTCAGTGTTTTAGTGTTTACTGTTTTTAGAATAGTGTAATTCTAATTTTGCTAACAATTTGAATGAACAATTGAACATTTTGAATTAACAACCCTCTTGATCTTGAGGCCTTAGGCTGAAGCCTAGTTAGCCTATAGGAAAATCCGGCCCTGCATGCACATCACAATTCTTATTACCTCACTTACAGCTGGTAGAATGACAATTGTATGCAGTTTTCTCATTTTAGTAATCAATGTGATAAAAAGCACGCAACCCATCGAAATCTTATTTGGATGCTGCTAAAAAGAATGTTGCCGATCTCGATTGTTTCAAATATATTTATTTAAATGCTTGAAAATAAAATAAATGCTTATTTTTCTTTTATTAGTATGGACTTTTGTCAAATGTTCTTGTCGTCTTGAAGACTTTATAGCTTCATTTGATAAAACTCTTCCATAAGCCAGATGCATTTGTAATATAATATAATTGGTTTGGTTTGTCGCACTACGGTCATCTTGTACACACTTTAGGCCAATTAGACCGGGACCTACAATCTAACGTGGATTCCGAACCACCAACACCAGGATTCAATGTTTGCAGAAGATTGAACAAAGCCTTTTTTAAATAGAAAGTAGTCAATATTATATTGTCTGTATATTTCCTTAGATTTGGCGATAATATTATCCATAGAAAAAATGTATAATTAATATTTCTCTGGCCGGAATCAAAATTCTTTGCAATAATTGTGTTATATTTATTAGAATAGTGTCCACGGCATCAAGTATACGTAACGTGACCATACGTCTCGTTTTGAACAGGATCTTTCCGTTTTTAGATAACTTATATGGTTGACCCCAAACGTAGCTTCGGGATTCGAAAATGTTTCGTTTTCAGAAACAAAGCAAGATACAGTAAGGATTAAAATAATAATAATAATAATAATAATAATAATAAAAAGCTAAGAATATAAATAAAATCTATAGTAGCAGTTGTTGGTGCGAAGACGATCCCATGCGCAATACGTCTGACCAGGGCCGGATTTAGATGAAATGAGGCCCTAGACTATTCCACTTATGAGGCCCTTTCATCTACCATTTTTAAGTTTGTAAATTACATGAGAGATAATAAAATACATCATTACTGTAATACATATTAATATGTTAAATGAAACATGTTGTGATTGGTACTAGTCTTTATAAAAAAAGTGGCACGGATAATGAGTAAAAAAAAGTCCAGAACACTTATTTGGACATTTATTCTCAGCACCATACACAGTACTTGTAACAATAACTAATCAAACATAACACACAACATTTACAAAGAAACACAATTCAAATAGTAAAAATCTTTGACTACGAAAATAAAATATGCAATAAAAATTAACATATTTTCTATCAATTTAAATAAAATATATTCAATATATTGAAGATTAAAGCCAATTCAATTCAGATAAATTTATTTCATATTAATTCGCATTTAAAGTTTAAGTATGGATTTTAAGTTTTAAATTTACATTTTTATGTACATACATTTTTCTGTTTGTTTATTAGTCATATGTGTAGAATTTCTCCTTATTTTCGATTCAGTGTTTTAGTGTTTACTGTTTTTAGAATAGTGAAATTCTAATTTTGCTAACAATTTGAATGTAGGCCCCTCTTGATCTTTAGGTACTAGGCTGAAGCCTAATTAGCCTATAGGAAAATCTGGCCCCGCGTCTGACATATGTAAGTCGGACAGAAACCTACAAGTTCCATCAGAATTGCAAGTAGTTGCAATGCTGTTAAAAAAATGCATAAAAGCTACAGCTGTCAAATTCTATCAAATAAACAAAGAATATTTAACAAATTTGTTCTTTGAAGATGTAAAAATATCTGAATGGGCCAAGTTAACTAAATACCTACGTGAAATAAATTTACAGAGTAATAGATGTATTAATTGAAGAGGGATTTATTAATTGTAACCAAGATACAAAAGTATTTCATGAGTATTCACTTATTTTTAATAACATTTCACACAAAAAAGTCACCGAATAGAACTACGAGAATATTTCAAACGAAAAGTCGTAGGAATGGAATTATTCAAACGCTTTTACAACAATAACTTGAATCTTTCGTATAATTATTATACCTGTTTATTATAACTATTTTGAATGTTGCATTTATTTATTACACCTATATACCAAGATGAGATATGTTAAAAGTGCAATACAAAATTCGAAATGATAAAAAAAAGGGTTTATTGATTCAATATTCTGAGAAATTAGAGCCTCTCACTTTCGACTAAATATCGATCGTTCTGAGAATTTGCAGTTGTCAACATTTAAATCTTGAAAATTTTTGTACTTTGTGCTGCCATCTATTGCCTAAATATAAGAACTCAATTCATGGATTATTTCGTAGAACATTCGAAATAGACTAATTTAATTTAATTTATAAGACCTCTTTTTTTAATGCTTGATGAATATTTTAAAGTATAGGGTTAAATTGAAAATTTACAAATTCATTAAAGTATTAATAAACATGAAAAAACACAAAATATTTAAAGAATCTGTGGGAGAAATAAATAAAAGTATAAATTTTGTAAACATTTTATATGAATAGTTCGAGAAAAAAATCAGCAAAATTTTTAATTAAAAATGGTAATATTAATGTTACTAAGAATGAAATTTGTTAACTTACTAATATATTTACAAATTATTAAAGAAAAGCCTTAATTACTAAGTAAATGAATGAATGCTTGACAAAATTGCTCATATATATATATATATATATATATATATATATATATATATATATATATATATAAACGTAGTGGAAGAGTTATTTATTAAAGTACAATTCAATCTGTGAAACAGAACTATAAAATAACAATACGTTTGCAAAAAAATTTCACTTGTCTCCTAGTAAATCCTATTAAAATAAAGATGCAAAAATCCATGTCCCAATTCCAGATAAAATGAAAAAAAAAAAAATTGATTCAAGATCTGAAGTAAGATGCAGTGCTAGTGTGTAGAAGGGTCGAGGTTCGAATCCACTATAGCATTCTGGTTGTCACAGATTTCAGAAACCAAGAGTCTTGATGACGTTTGTGACAGTACATGTAAAATGCCTTGCATAGATAAATGACAGCCTAATGCTAGTTTTCCGGGTTTATCCCATATGACAAGCAAAGGCACTGCTCTATCCTCATCACCCGCCGGGGGACTGTTCGTGGCGTACATAAGTGATACGTGAGGCCCACCAATGTTATACAAATAAACAACAACATCAGAAATACATATTTGCTGAGCGACGAAACTGAACATCATGAAATATATACATATACTGATAAGCAAACGGCTAACACAATTGGTCCAATAACAACTGAAGTACGAAAAGAAATGTACAAATACAGGGCAAAAAAACAATCATTCAGAAAATCTACCAAAATGCACATAATAATTACTCAATAAATTTCCGCTTCTGCACAGAAGTGGAAAGAAACTGAACTAATATATGAATATTCGGTAGAGCAAGTAGTTCATACATAGAAATTCCTTTCAGATGGCAATGTAGTAGTAGTTTGTAGTTCAACATAGTAGTTCAATATACAATCATGCCCATAAATTAAGGATAATTCAGAATCACACAGAAATTGAACTCTAAAATAAATATTTCACCTGTAGAATTATCACACACATCTTGAAGAAGAATATGCAAATTACAGGGAACCACCAGATGGCGCGGATAGTACGTCACAATGACGAGAGTGTAAGAGAGGGGTATATAAGGAATGGTGGCAAAGAAGTAAAATTGTTCACAAGCGCTTTAAAAGCCTTTCAGTGCAATAACCGCATAGTTATGGCACAAAGGAAGCATTTGGATGATTTTTTACGTGGTAGAATTATCGAACGACTGGAATGTGCACGTACCCAGCTGGAAGTATCCGTGGAACTTGGAATCGTCCAGTGTCATCTCCAGGCTTTGGCAACGATTCCAAGATGATGGTAATGTGAGTAGAGTAATGTGAGCACAGGTCGCCTCCGAGTTACAACGCCGAATGAGGACCGGTATTTAGCAGTTACTGCCAAAAGAAACAGACGCAGCACAGCATCAGACCTGTCTCGTCAGCTCTCTTCAGCTACCGGTACGACAGTTTCAAGGCAGACCGTGTACAGACGCTTAGGCCACATTGGTCTATATGCTCGTAGGTCTGTCAGATGTGTTCCACTTACCGCAACTCACAGTCGCCTACGATTAACCTGGAGTAGAGAGTATGCAATGTGGACACCGCAACAGTAGTCTTGTGTGATGTTTTCCGACGAGTCCAGATTTAGTTTGCAGTCTGATTCTCGCCGGACTTTCATATGGAGAGCGCCAGATACCCGTTACCACCAAGAGAACACAATTGAACGACACCGTTACGGTGGTGCAGGATGGGGAGGAATTATTCTTGGTTCCAGAACTGACCTGGATGTTCAGAGTGTAATGATGACAGACCACATCTATCGGGATGTCATTCTGGAACAACGTGTACGTTTGTTTCGCGGTGCCATGGTCGCTGAATTTCTGTTTATGGATGACAACGCCCGTCCTCACCGTGCAAACATTGTAGACGAATGCCTTCAATTGGAGGATATCACCCGTATGGATTGGCCAGCATACTCACCGGACTTGAATCCAATAGAGCATGTGTGGGATATGCTTGGCCGACGAATTGCAGCCTGTCAGCCGGAACTTCGGAGGGCATTGCTTGATGATTGGTGTAATATTCCCCAAGATGAGATTGATAATTTGATACTCAGCATGCCTAGGCGTTGTAAGGCCTGTATTGCATCGTCCGGGAGACATACTCCATATTAACCATCATACTAGCCATGTTATACTGTTTTTTGTAAATAGGTTCTTTTTTGAAATTTGCTCCAGGGTGTAAAAATTGCAATTTTTATTAATTATGTCAAACATATAACATCTTTTTTGCTCTTTACCTTTTGTTTAATAAATAGACTTTACAAATAAGTCAAATTTGTTTTGCTTCTGTCTCTTTCTTTGCCTGAACTTCATTATCCTTAATTTATGGACATCAGTGTAGATGACAACATGGTTTTATTTGTTGAATAGCGTTGCACCTCGTGTACGACAGATGCATATCGCGAATACCACCACCGGTGACGAGGGGAAAATATTGCCTTCCGAGGAGGTTTTATGGGTAACTGCTACGAAAGTGGAGCGCCTGGGTGAAAACAGGAAGCTCTCACCAGGTAGTCTGTATATCGATGCGAGACATTTTACACACATTGACGTAATCGCCATGGAATCTGTTCGTTTTCGAAAGCAATGGATGCAACAGATTCCATCAACTGATTCAAGTCCAAGCCCTCCTGCACGCTATCTGCACAGGTGATTGTAGATCGTGAATTAGATCTGAGAAGAAAGTTGTTTGTTTATTCCTCTAAACTCCATAGCTTGTAAGTAGTATGACAGTGAGACCGATAGTTTAATTATTCGCTAAAAGATTACTTAGTGTGGGAACTTATTTCTTGCTGCTAGGATATTTTGTACCATGTAATTACAGAGTGGAAAAAAGGATGGACTATGTGAAAATTTATTCTGATATTTTGTACCATGTAATTACAGAGTGGAAAAAAGGATGGACTATGTGAAAATTTATTCTGATATTTTGTACCATGCAATTACAGATTGGGAAAAAGGATGGGCTATGTGAAAATTTATTCTGATATTTTGTACAATGTAATTACAGAGTGGAAAAAAGGACAGGCTATGTGAAAATGTATTCTGATATTTTGTAGCATGTAATTACAGATCGGGAAAAGGATGGGCTATGTGAAAATTTATTCTGATATTTTGTACCGTGCAATTACAGATTGGGAAAAAGGATGGGCTATGTGAAAATTTATTCTGATATTTTGTACAATGTAATTACAGAGTGGAAAAAGGACAGGCTATGTGAAAATGTATTCTGATATTTTGTAGCATGTAATTACAGATCGGGAAAAGGATGGGCTATGTGAAAATTTATTCTGATATTTTGTACCATGCAAATACAGATTGGGAAAAAGGATGGGCTATGTGAAAATTTATTCTGATATTTTGTACCATGTAATTACAGATTGGGAAAAGGATGGGCTGTGTGAAAATTTATTCTGATATTTTGTACCATGTAATTATAGAGTGGGAAAAAGGATGGACTGTGAAAATTTATTACGTGAATAAATATTCTTTAAAATTTCTGTTTAAAAGTACAATTTGTGTGGCAAAAGACTCTGACGCAATTTAAAATTTTATATAAAATTGTGTAACTGGCGTATAAGAATGTCGTTCGTAATAAGCTAGAAAAATTCTTATGATGAACAGTTCTTTTAATCACCAATAAAATAAATTTGAGGCCCAAATTTTGTCAATATGAGCAATCATTTAAATAGTATCTCACAATTTTTTACGCGGATGTGAAACATCTAACATCAATTTGATATAAACGAATTGCAAAGGCAGGAAATAAAGAAATATGGTACTTAAAAAGTTAATAATTAATTTTAAAAATTATATTGTATTGCAACTTTGAGATTTATGCTCGCTAATGATGTTTGTTTTGTCTAGATTTATTCAAATGCTGTTAAAGTATTAGAGATAAAAAAAATTGCACAAAGGTAAAAATTAAACGTTTATAAAGGAACTACTCTCTCTTGATTCCATTCCCTATGGTGAATCAGAAATTCAATTCAAAAAATTAAATGATCTATAATTTTTTGCCATTTTTCGCTCACTTTATTTTAATATTTATAATGCAGCGCCATCTATGGGTCAAATTCGAAAACTTTTCGGTTTTTAAAAAATTTTCATCATAAACATTTTTATCCAAACCGCCCTGTAGTGCGCCTTAAAAAAAAAAAAAAATTAAAACTAATAGACAAGAACCGATAACCCGATATAACCCCGATAACTAAGAGTTATTTATTAAGAAAACGGAATATTTGGGACAACCTAATTCCCTTAATTTCCTAAAGAAAGACCCTCCTATTTTACTAACCCTGCAGTCAGGGTTGGAATTTCCTATAGGCCAACTAGGATTCAGCCGAGGGCCTCAAGATCAAGAGGGGCCTACATTCAAATTGTTAAACTTTAAATGCGAATTATTATAAAATAAATTTATCTGAATTGAATTTGCTTTAATCTTCAATGTATTGAATATATTTCATTTAATTTGATAGAAAATATGATAATTTTTATTGCATATTTTTTTTTCACAGTCAAGAATTTTATTATTTGAATTTTGTTTCTTAGTAAATGTTGGGTACTTACGTATTAACGGTACCTTGGCGACAGTTGCGCTAATAAAGAGCACACGCGCCAACCGCAGCTACAGATTTCACGGTTTTTAAGTGGCGCCAATCTATTCTATTGGTTTGGTAACCTTAGTAGCTGTTAGATTGGCGACACTTAAAAACCGCCAAGTCTGTCGCCAAGGTACCGTTAATACGTAAGTACCAAATGTTGTATGTTATGTTTGATTAGTTATTGTTTACAAGTACTATATAGGGTGCTGAGAATAAATTTCCAACTAAGTTCTCTCGACTTTTTATTTATTTATTATCCGTGCCCCATTTTTATAAAGATTAGTACCAATCACAACATATTTCATTTAACATATTGATGTATATCACAGTAATGATATATTTTATTATCTCTCATTTAATTTACAAATTTAAAAATGAGAGGTGAAAGGGCCTCATAAGTCGAATAGCCTAGGGCCTCTTTTCCTCTAAATCCGGATGATCCAGTGCTGATTTTTTAAATATTTCCTCTTTTGAAATAAGCTGACCCCTGAATTATGATTATGTACCCCTGAAATATATGACGCAGCTATGCCCGGCTACAAAAAATTAAACTACTAAATTTTTATTCGTAGAATTAAAGTATAAAATATCCATTGTCTTAAATCTATAATGCTTTTTGTTTCGAATATTCTATTAAATTTTATTTTTAACAAACAATCTGATGAAAAAATAGTTCATGAGAATTTTTTCGATATTTGGACATACGTTATGGTAAATTTTATTAAGGGGGGGTGGGGGATGTCAAAAGAACTAAGAAATCGAGAGAAAATATCGATTTGCTGATAACGATCAAGAATTATGGTGTGATAAATTGTAAAGAAAAGTTATTGTGAATAAATATTTATAAATAAAAAAAAAAGTAGAATGTAAAATATAAATAAGCCTATATAACAGAATATTTGAAGGAATAAAATATTTATTTAAAAATATTAAAATAGCATAAATTTCAATAAGCGAATATTTAAAGTAATGAATTTTAATTTAAACAATTATATTCAATTAACTTTTAACAATTCAAAGTAAAGAAGTTTAAATTAAAGAAAAATTTCTAATTTCAGCCACCAGATGGAGCCAGGTGACAAAATATGGTTTTGGTTTAAATAAAAAGAACTAATTAGAAGGTGTTTGTAACGTTTTGGCTAGACACAAGGGTAATGAATAATAACTTAAGAGAAAAGAAAATAGGACGAATAGTATTATTTTTAAAGTTACATTGGAATATTGTACACACAAACATTCATTTTTATATATATAGATATCGTCAAATTTGCAAAACTCTTATCATCATTAAATTGTATTCATTAATTAAATTTTTTATTCCTTCTGTTGTTGGCTGACAGTGGCTTCTAGGCTTTCTTTCGTAACTGACGTAACATTTTTCTTTTGGCTTCTTCATTTTCCGCGCTGTGCAATCTATTAATTAAAACACTTTTATGATTTGAATTTAATAACCTACAATCCTGACTGCAGATATATAATAGCTTCAACAGTCTTTAGACGTATGGCTTGAAGTTCTACCATTGTCCCGGAATTGGATCCCAAATCTTTAAATTTGCCACTACTTATAAACCATAATAAAAATGTAGTAAAAATAATTATGACTTTTTATTTATTTTTCTAACTGGGCTAATTCCATTTGACTTCAACCTATTATGTATATATACTAATAATTATGGGCCTCTTTTCATAAAAAAATGATGTTTGAATCGAAAACCCTAAGTCTATCATTTTTGAAATATAATATGTGTAAAAACGTTGTTGCTTCTGGCTTTATTGGAACTCAATCCGTATAGATTTGGCCACTTACCGAAAATCCAGACATTCTTAACAAAAACTGTCAAAGACCTTAAAAACAGTTTAAAACAGGTTAAATGTACTAAGGAAAAAAATTTAAAAAGCTAGAAGCACCATAATAAAAGTCTGTGTGATCAGGACATGTTTTCTCTGACCCTTTAGTAAAGAGTACACAAATCACCATTCTGTTGTAAGTTAGAGTCCAGTCCCAAGCAAACAAGTAAATGGGAATTATTCCTTTTCTCTGTCTTACATAAAACAAATATTCGGCAAGGCAGTCGTAATTAAAATTAATTACCGTAGAAATTTTTTATACCGAATAACTTTGTATTTATAAGCAATATATGCCGTTACCGTTATCGTTAATTGGCAGCTCGTAATTTAAATTGGCAACAGCCTCTATGCGAGTATTTCCACTAACTTTTTTCCAGTTATCCCCGATTGTCTCCCAGACTTTTCCTTTGGTGTTAGATTACAATTCACTAATATACAATGACTTAATTTTGTCCCGAATATTTCTATTAAAAAAATTAGAGGGATAGAACACAGTCTATTAACTTTTTTTTTTTTTTTTTTTTTTGACAGAAGATCTGCCCTTTCATTTCCATCAATTCCCACATATGATGAAATCCACTGGAAAGTGATGTATTTACCATATGTGTAAAGATAGTTTATAAATTTTTACTTTTAGTCACGCTAGACGAAGGCGATATCAGTATCTGGATAAACAGATTTATATTTTTGGGCGCCTAATATTCCTGATATTTTTTTTAAAAATCATGAGCTTAGATTTGAAATATTGCTTATAAATACATAGTTATTCGGTATAAAAAATTAAAAAAATGGATGTTAAATTTAAACGAGCATATTAGTTTGAAACAAAAACTTAACTTTAAACAAGCACATAAAATAAACCAAGCACTCGCCTTTATTACATCGTCTTAAACTTCAAAATGGTTAAGCAAAGATAGTAATAATAATTTTCAATGAATAGATTGCACGGTTACTTTTTGTTGAATAAAGTGGAATTAAGGAGAATTAAAAAAAAATATATATTTTCATCGTACGTAGGAATATCAATATATACTATTTCTTTGCTAAGTAATAATAAATATTGTGAACGTAAAAATAAATTACACAAAAAATAAACAGGAGTAACATTTTCTGATTGGTAATGTTCAATGAATTGTAATTCCATTAAAGATTTCGAGAATATGTTCAAATCGAGACTTTAGACATTTTCATCGGTCATTTCTATAAAAACTAAGAAATATTTGAAAGTCAATGTCAAGAATAAAGTGAAGGCGTTGTATCCAATTTGTTGTATATCCCAAAATTTACATAGGTTAACTTGAAAAAGTCCGAGATTCATCAAAGTGACAAACATTACATAATGCCAAACGTTTCATAATGGCGTGATAAATGTTTAAAAATCGCTTTTAACATACCAGTGACAGCATACCTACAGTTAACATACCAACCCTTGCAACAATTAGACTAAAATTATTTAGAGAAGACAAGTCGTCGTATTCCAGGATGGCCGAGTGGTTATGGCGTCAGACTTCAAAACTCCCACGTCGAGAGCTGTTACTCGAAGAAGATTATAAAATTATCGAAAAAAAAAAAATTATAAGTGTATTGAAAAAAAATAATAAAACTATTGAAAAAAAAATTATAAAACTATTGAAGAAAATATCCCAAAAAAATTATAACATAGACAAAACCTCAAATTCAAATGATATTAAGCAAAAAACATTGAAATAAAAAGAAAACGCAAATTAACAATGGTGGTCCGCTCAGCGATCGGTAATAGATGAGATCGAGATTTGTAACTTGACAAGGTTCTTAACGTAGGGATATCGTGGTGTTTCAAAACCCTACGCTCTTTCTTGAGAAATGTAACGGTGCGACGTGGGAGATGAGGTGATCTGACTCACTTTGTGATCGCAGGTTCGATTCCTGCTCCTGGAAAACGTTATGTGTTAAATTTTTGTTAGAAAACTTGATTGTTTTTAAATGATCCTAATTACCTTTTTTTTTTAATTACAATTATAAGATCCAATTGCCAATTGATAGATTTAAACTGTACAATTTCAAAGGCTTCAAAGTGTCTCATCACTTACTTGATATGAAAAATAATTTTCTAACTCCAGAAAAATAGTTTAGAATTTTTTTTTACTGTTTCTTAATTGCATACACGAGTAAAAAATTTGACTTATGTCATATCCCCCCCTCCCCACCGTCCGACGAAATAAGTCATGTATGTCATTCACAGCCATATGAATACATTTAATTTCCATGTCATTTTATTTTGTTATAATTGTCAATTGATTCACTTGACTACCGCCAAGGTTTGTGAAGATATATATTTACTTACTAAAACATTTTGGCAAGGTTTCAATCGATTCAGGTGCTTTTTAATTAAAATACCAGTTAAATACTATCTTGTAAAATATTACAACAATAGCAAAAAAAAAGAAATAAATAACGAACGTAATTCAATACAATGCTCATAATAATGAAACAGTTTCATCACAATAAACCGGCTTCCTTATTTATTACTTCATCAAATGTATACCATTACGCTATGTTATATTTTGTGAGAAATTGTATAATATTTTCCCATGGTAAATTAATTGAGTAACGGCGTCCAGATATATCTGTCGATTAAATTTAGATTTGGAATTCAATAAATGGATTGTGACCTTTCTCAGTACTTTCTATTAAGGCATAAATATTAATCATCATTTTAATCTTGAACGGTTACTTTTTGTTGAATAAAGTGTAATTAAGGAGATTTTTAGTAAAGCGTTTTCATCGTACATAGGAATATCAATATATACTATTTCTTTGCTAAGCAATAATAAATATTGAGGCCGTAAAAATAAATTACACACAAAAAAACAACAGGAGTAACATCTTCTGATTGGTAATGTTCAATGAAGTGTAATTCCATTAAAGATTTCGAGAATATGTTCAAATCGAGACTTTAGACATTTTCATCGGTCATTGCTATAAAAACTAAGAAATATTTGAAAGTCAATGTCAAGAATAAAGTGAAGGCGTTGTATCCAATTTGCTGTATATCTCAAAAATTTAACATAGGTTAACTTGAAAAAGCCTGAGATTCATCAAGATACCAAACATTACAAGTGTCATAATCGCGTGATAAATGTTTAAAAATTGCAGTTAACATACCAGTGACAGCACAGCTACAGTTAACATACCAACCCTTGCAACAATTAGACTAAAATTATTTAGAGAAGACACATTGACGTACTCCAGGATGGCCGAGTGGTTATGGCGTCAGACTTCAAAACTCCCACGTCGAGAGCTGTTACTCGAAGAAGATTATAAAATTATCGAAAAAAAAAATTATAAAACTATTGAAGAAAATTCTCCCAAAAAAGTATAAAATTGACAAAACCTCAAAATGAGATTATATTAAGCAAAAAACATTGAAATAAAAAAAAAACGTAAATTAACGATGGTGGTCCGCTCAGCGATCGGTAATAGATAAGATCGAGATTTGTAACTCGACAAGGTTCTTAACGTAGGGATATCGTGGTGTTTCAAAACCCTACGCCCTTTCTTGAGACATGCAACGGCGCGATGTGGGAGATGATGGGATCTGACTCACTATTGTGATCGCAGGTTCGATTCCTGCTCCTGGAAATGTCATGAGTTAAATTTTTGTTAGAAATCTTGATTGCTTTAGAAGAGAATTTATTATTAGAAGAGAATTTTCAAAATAAATGAGTCTTCTGGAAAACTGGTGTACGTGAAATTAGATTACAGAAAAAGTTTTAAAGATATCTAAATGAAATTTTGTTGTAAAACTTTCCATGTCATTAAGCTTTTTTAGAAGTAAAAACTAAATAGTATGGTTTAATTTAGCGGTTTAAAAAGAATTCCGTGGTAAAAAGGTCAGAATATTTTTTAAAAAATCTATATTTTGCAGTATAATTCGACCTGTATTGGATTTCTAAAATATTGTAAGTCTGCATTTTAGCTCCATGCTCAGATAATGTCAATATGGCATGCTACAATAATGTATATTGTAACTAAGAAATTGAAGTATATTTAAATAAAATTAGTGCAGAAAGTCTAGTAAAATTGATTAATTTTTTTTAATATTTGGACAAATATGACTTTTGATAAAAATTTATTGCACATTTTGCAGAATGTTTGTTTGTTTACAGGATTTACTCTCTTGTTTGAAGTAAATATAAAAGCGTGGATTCACGTTGAATCTCTTCAATCTACTCGAAACGGTGTCTCCGGAGTGGTCTTTTGAGTTGAGGGAATGCGGAAGTCTCACTGTGCTAAATCAGGTGAATACGGTGGTTGTGGAACGATATGGGTTTCATTCAAAAAGTCACGAAGAATCGGTGCAGTGTGACCTGGCGCCTTCAGTGTCTTTGGTACCAATCGAGATTTGACGCGATTGAGGCCCAAAAGGAATTTAACCTATCCTTTTGAAATTCCAACATCATCAGCAAGGTCTCTAATTGTAAATCGATGGTTTGCAAGCACCCAATCTTTAATTTTTTGGGCGTGAGCTGCGTCGGTTAAGGTTGGTGGTCGACCAGAGGGCTCTTCGTCTTCAAACGCGTTCTCTGCCTTCTTTAAACTGCTTATACACTTGTAAACATTTCTTTCCGATATGGGAATGCTCACCAAAGGCCTTCTGCAACATTCTATACGTTTCCGCAAAAAAAAAAAAAAAAAAAAAAAAAAAAATTAACTCAAGTTCTTTGCTCAGTTAATTTGCCAAAATGCCAAAAATGAAACCCACATCTTTCCACAACCACTGCATTCACACTGTGCTACTTTCGTCCCTAAACTCAAAAGCCCACTCTGGAGACACCGTTTTGAGTCGATTGAAGAGACATTTCAAAAATCGCCGGAATGAGTTTTAGCGTCTCACAAAGCCATGCGTAACTCAAACACTAATGAATATTTTGACGTCAAATTTCACACAGATGTCAAGGACAGTGCCAGCAACCTAAAAATGAAAAAAATTTAAATTCCATAAGACCCGTGAATTTTAAATTGAAAATTGGTCTTACTTTTTGACACAGTAGTATATATATATATATATAGTAGCTCCAATAGTTACAGGAGTTTCATAATATATATAATTCTATTGCTCATAATGCCTTTCATTTTCTATTTTGTGAAAAAAAAATATTCGTTTTATAAACCTGAATAATGAAAAAGTATTAAGAAGACGATTCTACACAAATTGTTAATTTTTTTATAAGTAGGGTTATACACTTTTCTCGGATGTAAATAAAAAAAAATCTCTCTCTCTCTATATATATATATATATATATATATATATATATATATATATATATATATATATATATATATGTTACTATGAGATCAAGAGCCATCAAAACTAAAATTATTAGACAAATGACAAAATACAAAGGTTAAATGATTGAAAATACAGCCTCTTTCGAGTTTAAGAACAGAAAGAAATCAATATTTTGTTTAGCCACTTTGACTGAAAACAGCTGCTACACGTCTTGGCATTGAATGAAAGATGTTTTGGATGTGCCCTTCAAGTATGTCAGCCCATGCTGCTTCCACAAATTACCATAGTTGAACTGGTGTAGATGCGAATGGTGTATGATGCGTCATTTATTTGCAAATCATAGACAATTTTTATGGGCGGAAGATCGCTAGCACGGGCTAGCCACTGCAGTAATGCAATTTCGTGAGCAAAAAAGAATTGTTGAACATTGTGGGTCAAGCATGGACTCGTGCTGTCCTGTTGAAATATGACTACAAATGTGAAAAGAACCCATAAAGAGGGCCTCAATAAGGCGCTATCATCAAGAATGATCTCTAACTACACCTCATTAACTATTGTAACTGAAAGAGAAACGAATGGAGCTGTGAGACTGGCTGTTAAACAATGTCAGAATGTCCGAGTTTTTCTTTTCGTTCATGATTTTTTCAGTAAAACCTGAATTTCTTTTTTTCTTTAGACATACTTATAGCCTCTGAGAAATATTTAGCTCTTCCATTTTTGGCAGTGGAGTTTGTGTTTGGAGAAAAATTCAGAGCTAGGCTTTCTCCAAACGTAACCTCCACCACAACCACCCCAACATTGAACTTACTTTTGTTACTGAATGTGACTTGATTCCAAATTACATGAAGTCTTGGAAATACGCCTTTTACCCAAAACAAACCATTTTTATTTCACTGGTTTAACAGCTTCAATCCTAAGCGTTTTTTCCCTTATTTCTTGTTACTGAGTAAAAAAATAGTTTGTTAACATTATTTTAAAAATTATGTAATTCCGATTGTGTGCTACAGGAAAATGATTTACAATAAAAGTGAAACTACTTCTTATTTCTTTAGAATGTAAATTGGAGAAATCCCAACGGAAAATGCATGATCTCCAAAATTCAAGATAGAAAAAAATTGAAAATTGCATACTTGTTGAAATAAATTGCGGATTAATTAAAAGAATTTTTAAAAAAAATTTCAAGCCACTCTTATAAATAGGATAAAGTTAAAAAGGTTCGAAAGTGCAGCTACTTGAATTAAAATTTCTGCCAATACTCGACCAATCTTCATTTTATTGTAATCATTCAATATCTGCAGTCAATATATTCTGAACAATAATCTTTCAAATAAGTTAAAAAACTCAATGAGAAATTTGTATTTTTCAATTAAATGAACATATTTTACATTATAAAGTATTGTCTGTATAATGTCGTTATATATTTCTCTAGATTTAAAATTAGTTTAATTATCTAACTTGTAAATGAATGATTTTCTTCCAAATTTTTCAAACCCATTTGTAGCAATATAGTTCAATTTCTATTAAATAACAATATACAATGCAGCACTTAATTCTTTTTGTTTGAAAATTCAAAATCGGTTAAATTTTAATATATATCAGGAAGAAAAACTGTAGGATATATTTAAACATATAGGAAAGGAATATAACACAAGAATTTCACACCTTCTAGACTCAAATACAACTTTATTGAATGGAAACATATGATTGCCACACCAATCTCTTATCTCTTCACCAAACAGCTAATGATAAAATCTGTATCTATTTCATGGTCATTAAATCGTAAGTGAACTACTCATAAAACATCATAAATTTTAATGTATATCATGAAGAAAAACTGTAGGATATATTTAAACATGTAGGAAAGGAATATAACACAAGAATTTCACACCTCTAGACTCAAATATAACATTATTGAATGGAAACATATGATTGCCACACCAATCTCTTCACCAAACAGCTAATGATAAAATCTGTATCTATTTCATGGTCATTAAATCGTAAGTGAACTACTCATAAAACATCATAAATTTTAATGTATATCATGAAGAAAAACTGTAGGATATATTTACACATCTAATAAAGGAATTTAACACAAGAATTTCACACTTCTAGACTCAAATAAAACATTATTGAATGGAAACTTATGATTGCCACACCAATCTCTTATCTCTTCACCAAATAGCTAATAATAAAATCTGTATCTATCTCATGGTCATTAAATCGTAAGTGAACTAACTACTCATAAAACATGGGAGAATGTCAATTCGAAAACATTGATATCGAGTCTATCTGCATTGAAATCTAGAAGATGATCTGAAATCTGAAAAATCAAAATTGGTTAAATTTTAATATATATCATGAAGGAAAACTGTAGGAATATAGTTATAGGAACTTGTTTGTAGCAATATAGTTCAATTTCTATTAAATAATATATTGAATACAATACTTAACTCTTTTTGTCTGAAAAATCAAAATCGGTTAAATTTTAATATATATCATGAAGGAAAACTGTAGGAACATGTAGGAAAGGAATATAACACAAGAATTTCACACTTTTAGACTCAAATACAACATTATTGAATGGGAACATATGATTGCCACACCAATCTCTTATCTCTTCACCAAATAGCTAATGATAAAATCTGTATCTATCCCATGGTCATTAAATCGTAAAGGAACTACTCATAAAACATGGGTGAATGTCAATTCGGAAACATTGATATCGAGTCTATCTGCATTGAAATCTTCCTGCATAGCAATGTTCCTTCAGGAACACGAAAATCCTTTCGATTACAGACGATGCCTAAATTGAAGGGTTTGAATCATGCAATGGATGTCTAGTATTTGATAACCGAGGTCGGTATTCTCTGCTACTCGTAGAAGCGTCACGAATGTACTTAACGTAAATTATCATCATCTCAAAGGATTTGGTCGCTTGTATATTCAATCGTTATCTCCTGAACTCAAAACAACACAGGTAATATACAGTTAATTAAAATAAGATAATGAAAACGTTTCATTCATCAGTATTAAGCAAATGTTAATTGACAAGAGCGAATTTATATTAATGATCGATAAAAGCTTTTTGTTCGGGTTTTCTTATTTAAACAATTCAGAACTCAAGATAATATAATTCAAAATAGCACTCATTTTAAATCTGCATGTGTCTGTATATATCTGTATGTATGAAATGTATCAAATACTTTAATATTTCTAAGTTATGATGTAATTCTTAGCTTATTAATTAATAGCTTATTTATTAATTAAAGGGGACTGATGGCAGAGTGACTAGCGCTCCGGCTTTCTGTGCCACAGATTTCAGGTTCGAGTCCCGGCAGTGACATAGATGTTTGTAGTGATTCGGAATTCTCTTTAAACCGTAGGTCCCAGTCTCATTTGACTGTAGAGCGTTGTGGGGTAGTGTTACTCGCGTCTGTACCATATCTTCAAGCTACACGTGTCCCCTGGGTAGTGCTAAATGAGTAACAAAGTTCTTCGGTGCAGCCCACATGACATGCTTTCTTCAAGGCTAGCTTGTATTGGGCTGCTCGCAGGAAAATCGCCAATACGACCCAGTCCTAGACCCGTAATTGAAAAAAAAGCTTATTAATTAAAAAAACATGTAAGAAATACACAGAAACACAGAAATTAGATTAATTACACAGAAATTAGAAATGTGTTTGTTTTAACCCCAGTATAACCCTACATGACAAATACAAAAAAATTATTTAATTAATATTTATTAAGCTTGCGACGTATGCGTCTAAAGTCTATGAAATATTTTAGAGAAATTATGACAAATAGACGTATAGATATTCGAAATCCTATAACTGGTATGGTTATATCCAGGGATTTCGATATTCGATATTTAATCATCAGATATTCTACATAATTGTTACCTTGTAAATTTCATCTTTTTCTACTTACTGAAGGACTCCATTTAGATATATTGTTTGGTAAGTTATTTTAAATATTATTATTAATAATTATTCTCACATAAGATAAACCTTTTGTAGAATTCCTTTAGAAATTTATTTTCATCAATGAAATAATTCTTGAAATGGTTTAAAATTTTCAATTTTAATTTATCCAATATAAATTTTTTAAATAAATTTTTATAAATTTTTTTGAAGAAAAAGTAATTAAGATAATTACATAATTTGCATAATTGGGGAAAAGGTATCAATACCAATGCCAATTATGCAATACATTTAAAATTTTCAATTTTAATTTTCCAATAAAAATTTTTATTAATTTTTTTGAAGAAAAAAATTTAATTTAATTAGCAATAAAAATGCCAATTTTACATTTAAAATTTTCAATTTTAATTTTTTCAATAAAAATTTTTTCAAAATTTTTATAAATTTTTTTGAAGTAAAAATTAATTAAGATACTTACATAATTTGTAACTATCTCTGTTTTAAGACCATCGCTAAATCACATTTTTGAGCCAGAACAGCTATCGCCAAACGGCGATAATTAATTGAACTTGGTTCGCTATTCAAGGTTTTTTTTTTTTTTTTTTTTTTTTTTTATGGTGACCTGTCTCCTGCAGGTCGTATTTTTTATTGTATATAGTGAAGAGGCGTTAGTTCTTTCATTGAAGAAACATGTATCAAAAAATTTACAATCCGTTATTTTTTAAAGTTTCAGGGGTGGTGGGGGCGGGGGGGGGGGGGGTGTAGACAACCTTAATTTAAATATAGATAATCTTAATTGGCCTTCCCCTTTCGTTTTTAATAAGTTCACTAGTAATTATCTCCTCAACACGAAAATTTTCCTTCGTGTACTCAAATTTAATATTCCATTTTATTTTATTTTATTCAATTCCTTCTATTAGCTCACACTCTCCCTATATATATCTTGTTCAAATTTTCAATCGTTAATAGAATACTTTTTATTCATCCACTCCAATTCAAATACATTTTTTGAAACTTGTAGTGGATGACACTTGATGTTAATACAGTTTTTTCAAATATTAATTCAGTAATTAAATTTAATTAATTAATTGTAGTTTTATATGGGAGAAAATTTTTTTCTCTCATATAAGATATTTAACAGGATATAAATTTAGGAATAAATACCGTCAGTGACGAAGTGTGTAAATCGCTGGAAAAAAATTTCTTTTTTCATTTTGGTTTCTAGTCTGAGTCAAGGAGGGAACAAAATGGAAAATGAAACATGTGAATAACTTAGTGAGAGAGATGGAAAGTGTGTGTGAGAGAGAGGGAATTTTTTCTAAAAAAATGAATTAAAATTATTTATAAATGACTTTCTGCAGTAGAGGGAAACAAAAGCTGGAATTGACTTAAAAATTTTTTTTTTTATATTACTTGTTAATAAGAAATATCTGTATATTATATATCTATATATCTATATAGCACGAAAAAAGTGGTACTCCAATTTAAAGTTATCCGGATAAAATTAAACGAATGCATCTAATTATTTAACGCCTAGAAAATTTAAATGAGACATTTTGCAATGAAATACACATAATTAAATGAGGAAAGAGAGGTATATTCTTTGAAATATGAAATAATTTGTTTTGAAATATGACATAAGTTTGTGTTGAAGACAACAAAACGAAGGTCAAGTAAATTAAAAAGAGCATAATTAATGCTAGGAAATAATTATTAAAAAAATTTTTTTTTAAAATTTAGTGAACGAAAGACATTGAAGACTCCCATTTTGTTGTTTACTATTGAATAAGCAAGTGTGAGCGTTTCAACGGGAAAGCAAGAGTAGCAAAGCAAAAGTATACTACTGCGCCCAAAAAGTAAGACCAATAAATTTTTTTTTCAAAAACTCTTTATTTATTCTTCCAAATTTATTTCATCGCCTTCAAAGTAATCCCTCCGGACACTTATGCCAACGTTTTTTCCAATCCTCAATGCATGCTGCAAGTCATTGGCTGGCATGGCCTTCAAAGCGCGCGCCGATTTCACGTTGATTTCTTCAATCGACTCAAAACAGTGACCCCGGAGTGGTATTTTGAGTTTAGAGAATAACCAGAAGTCGCACGATGCTAAATTAGGTGAATACGGTGGTTGTGGAACTATATGGGTTTAATTTTTGGCGAAAAATTCACGAAGAAATTTGGTGATCGAAAGACCTCAAAGATTCCCACTTCGTTGTTTACTATTGAATAAAATGTTCATATTCGAAGTTTTAAATATGTATAAAATCGATATTTCATTGTCTGAATATTAATTATTTATAATATTGATAAAAAAATCTACTTCGAATAGTTTCAGTCAGAAAAGATGCTAGAAGAAAGTTACTATTATACATTTGTACAAAAGTTTTGTTAAGAACTTCAATAAGAATGTTTATTTGTATTAAGAATTCAGATATCTTTTCCCCAATTTTGATAAGTTGGCGAATTCCATAATCCTTTCTTCAGCGATTGAATCATCTGACACTTGCAGAGAAGGGCTCATTATCATAAAATGTTTTGAGAAAATTTAGAGGACTGCAGTATGGGTCCCGAAATCCAACTTCCTTTTTCTCTTTTTCCGCATCAGAAATTTCGTCAAATACACTGACGGAAAAAAATCCCAACGCCAAGAAAAAATTATTGTAGAGTAATGAAATTCGAACAATGCATTTATCTAGTTAACATGTTTAATTGATTAAATTTTAACGATCACAGGTTAATTTAAGATCAAGTAAAAGCACTTTAAATGTAAATTGCTGTTACATTAATAACCGGCGTAACCTCCATAATTTTGAATGCAAGCCTGCAAACGTGCATGCATTGTTTCATACAGGTACCGAATTTTTTTTTGTGTGGTATGGAGTTCCAAGCTTGTTGTACTTGTTTTGTCAATACTGGGACAGTCAGTTCAGGCTATGGATGATGCTGGAGTTGCCGTCCAATTATATCCCATATGTACTTAATTGGAGACAGATCTGGTGATCTCGTAGGCCAAGGTATCTAGCGAGCGTTATCCTGTTGGAAAACTCTCCCTTGAATGCTGTTCACGAATGGCAGTACTACTGGTTGAATTACCAGACCGGCGTACAAATTTGCAGTCAGTGTGTTTGGGATAACCACGAGAGTGCTCCTGCTGTCATAGGAAATCCCTGTTATACGCCCTGGTTCAAAATCGGTGAGCTGTTGATAATCCCTTCTTCGTTTTCTTAAAGGCATTCTTGGCTAACATCAACTCAATACATCAAATTTCAAAGCTTAATAACGCTCACGAACTGTACAGCACGCATTTAAAGCAAACCTGATTTGCATGTTCCGAGTGGCGCTACACTTATGTCATCTTTCAGATGTATAAACACGCCTACCAAATTTTGTTTATCCACACAAATCTTTCTTGGTGTTGGGATTTTTTTTTCGTCAGTGTACATATCATTAAAAGCGCTTCAGTTAATAGATTGAGCGCAGAAGATGAAGATACTGAGCAAAAAAATGTTATGTCATCTATCAAGAAAAGCCTAGAAGCCACTATCATATCAAAATATGGAAATGTAAGATTGGTAAGTTTAGTGCAACAACTGAAACTTGCTCTTCCTTATTTACAGACCTACAATTAACAGAAAAGATGAACTGTTAATTGTTAATTTTGTTAATACGTAATTTTTTAAAGTTTTGTTAATATTTACACTGTTTGTATGTTTCTGACACCAAAACGTTTCGCCAAGAACAACAAGAACAAAATTAAACAGTAAGTGAAAAAGTTTTTACATATTTAATCATATTTTGCTTTTTCTGACTATTAGTTTTACAAGACTTCCTACACAAAATTTAATTAAATATGCTATAATACACTTTAATGGCATTTATCTGCACTTATAGCTAATTTATCTATGCATGAATTTAAGTTTGTTAAAGTTTTGTTAATAAGTACACTGTTTGTGTGTTTGTGACACCAAAACGTTTCGTTAAGAGCAACAAGAATAAAATTAAACAGTAAGTGAAAAAGTTTTTATGCATTTTAATATATTTTGCTTTTCCTGATTACTAGTTTTACTAGACTTCTTACAAATAATTTAATTAAATATGCTACAATATGCTTTAATGGCATTTATCTGTACATATATTTAATTTATCTGTGTTGAAGATCATTTATCTGTGCATGAAGTTAAGTTTGTTAAAGTGTTTTTAATAAGTACACTGTTTGTGTGTTTCTGACATTAAAATGCTTTGTCAAGAACAACAAGAACAAAATTAAACACTAAGTGAAAAAGTTTTTATGTTTATTAACATATTATGCTTTTACTGATAACTAGTTTTACTGGACTTCCTACACATAATTTAATTAAACATATTTCAATTTCTTTGCTAAAATATACTCTAATGCCATTTCTCTGCACATGAAGCTAAAATGGGTGCATACAATATTTTAGAAATTTAATATAATATGTCGAATTATATGAAAAAAAAAATATAAAAATATTCTTAAAATTTTACTATGAAATTATTGTTAACTCGTAAAATTAATGCATAAAATTTAGTTTCTGCTTACAAAAAAGTCAAATGACATCTAAACAGTACTGCAAAATTTCATTAAGATACCTATAAACACTTTGGAGTAATTTTCTTTCACTTAAATTAGTTTTCCCGAAAACTCATTTATTTTGAAGAAATAAATATTTACATTTAGTTATACAGTTGTAAGTTTTCTTCTAATAATGGTAGGCATACAAAAAAAAAAAGTTCTAAAATTCTAACACATTACATTTTTAATAGAAACTAAAAGAATTCCAGAATTTTCATCAAAATCATCATTTTAACTGAGTTAAAGTTTCAAATAAGTTAGCAAACGACCCTTGAATTAACTATGAGACTTTTACTTCCATTCCCATGTCCAAAACGTAACAATCAGTAACAATTTATGAGAGTGATGTGGAATTAATGTTTACGAGATACTGTTTAATTGATATTCCAGTTAAAAAGCAATTGGATTTATTGATACAATATATAATATATCAATATATTTCAGTCAAAATGTTTTAGTAGGTAAAGATGCCTTTTAACAAACCTTGGTGGATATTGAACAGTAAACTTGCTGAATAAACTTGGTGTCTTGGTGAATAAACATGGTGTCTTGGTAACTAATTTATAAATTGTAAGCTTGGTGTCGCCAAACTTGGTGAATAAACTGACAATTACACAAAATAAAATAACATGGAAAATAAATATATTCATATGCCTTTGGATGATATACATGGCCTATTTCGTCGGGGAGGGGGGTAGGGACATAACATAAGTCAAATTTTTTAATCGCATATGCGATTAAAAATATTAAAAAGCATTCTAAACATGTTTCTTAGGCTATAAATATATTTTTAATATAAAATAAGTGATGTGACACTTTGAAGCCTTTGAAATTGTATCTTTCGAATCTATTCTGCGTTTATTTACAACTGACTCATTGAATTTCAAAGCAAATGGATTTTATAACTTTAATTGAAAAAGAGATAATTAGGATCATTTAAAAACAATCCAGTTTTCTAACAAAACGTTAGCGTACAACGCTTTCCAGGAGCAGGAATCGAACCTACGATCACAATAGTGAGTCAGATCCCCTCATCTCCCACATCGCGCCTGTTACATTTCTTAATACAAAGGGTAGGGATTTGAAACACCTCGATAACCCTCGCTTGAGAACCTTGTCGAGAAGCAAGTCTCGATCGAATCTATTACCGATTTCTGAACGGATCACCATTGTTACTTTAATTTACTTTTTTTTTCCAATGTTTTTTGCTTATTATTAACTCAATTAGAGAGTTTGTTAGTTTTATAATTATTTTTGTGGCATTTTCTATATTAGTTTTATGACTTTTTTTGGGCCGTTTTTTCACAATTTTCTTCAAGTAACAGCTCTCGACGTTGGAGTTTTAAAGTCTGACGCCATAACCACTCGGCCATCCTGGAACACTGTTAATCGTCGTCTCTAATTAGTTTTAGTCTATTTGTTTCAAGGGCAATCACTGGTATTTTAACAGCGATTTTTAAACATTCATCAAAAGATTATAAAACTTGTAATGTATCGCCAATTGATGAATCTAACGCTTTTCTAAGTTAACCTATGTGACTTATTTTTTACTAGTGTTTTATAGAATTTTTCACAAAATTTAGCGTAGCGTATAGGTATAAATTTGATTAATAGAAAATAATAAATAAGGAAGCCGGTTTATTATGATGAAACTAAATATAATGTTAAATCTTTTTTTTTGTTATTGCTATAATATTTTACGAAATAATATTTAACAGATATTCCTGTAAAAAAATGACTGAATCTATTTCTTAAATAATATATTGGCCAATATAATGTATGAATCTGTTGACCATTACCAAAATGTTCAAGTAGGTTAATATATATCTTCATAAACTTTGGTTGAAATAAACTGAATCAATTGACAATTTTACACAATAAAATGGTAATTAAATGTGGAAAAGGTATTCATATGCCTTTGGCTGATATACAAAGTTTATTTCGTCGAGGTGTGAGGAAACCTAACATAAATCAAATTTTTTACCCTTGTATGCAGTTAAGAATAGTAAAAAAAATTCTGAACATTTTTTCTTAGGTTAGAAAATTATATTTAATATCAAGTAAGTGATGAGACGCTTTGAAATTGTACCTTTCAAATATATTCTGCGCTTATTTACTATTGACTGATTGAATTTCAAAG
>BPLQ01014693.1:0-25069 GCA_021605075.1 Caerostris darwini
CATTAAAGGGTTAGTAAGGTATTAATTTGAGTGAGTCATAATCTCAGGAGTTAATATTTGAATTAAATATATGATAAAAGAGAGAGTTTAAAAGATATAAAAATAATTAAAAATCCTATGCACAATGTTGTGAGTTTAAGAGGTTAGATTTTAGGAATCTAACCGTATACTTAAACTCTAGTAGGTAAAGGGTTAAAGGCAAGAGAAAAAGAGTAGCCACTGGTCAAGTCCCCCGCGGGACGCTCCTCGTTGGAATAGTAAGCTAAACACGTGGGCGGAGCTAGAAACTAAGTTGGTTGCTGGAGATTCGAGTGGTCGCGGTAGCGCCATCTACTGGTCATAGAAGGAGTGATTTCGAACTGTATTGAAGTGCGAAGTGGTAGTATTAATGTAAATTAATTAGTGAGTCTATCCTGGGTCAAAAGCAATTCTTTTGGGTTGTGGGAAAGGTAATAAAAAGGCTATTGTTGATCGCGCGTGGTCGTTTTCGAGAGTTAAAGCTTCGGTGGTCGTAGTCTGGAAGATTAGTGATCAACGGGTTATTTGCTTTGTTTACATTAGCGTGAAATTTGGTAGAGATGTTATGAGCGTAATCTAGGATAGACTCGATGTTGAGATCTTTGTGAATGATACTTCTGTTAATGTGGTATGGAGCGTTAGTAATTTTGAGTAGTTGTTGATTTTGAAAAATCTGCAGTCTCTTCAAGATGGTAATGGCAGATGAGATCCAAGCTGGTGCCGCATATGTTAATATGGGTCTGATAATAGTTTTATAGAGCATGAGTTTACTTCTGATCGAAAGTTTACTTTTAATGTTAATTAGTGGGTTTATTTGATGAGTCGCGATAGTTGCCCTCTTGATAACGTCTAGAATGTGAGTTTTAAAAGTTAATTTGGAGTCTAATATGACTCCTAGGTACTTGTATTCGCGCGTGAACGGGACTGGCTCGTTGAAGATTTTGACATTCTGAATGTTTAGATTCCTATTTCTTTTGGAGAAAATTAGACAGGCGCATTTGGAGGCATTAACTTTTACTTTCCATCGTAAAAGCCAGGTCTCCAAGTGTCCTATATAATTTTGGAGGATAGAGACGATTTCGGTTGTAACTCGATGCCTAGCGATGATGGCTGTATCATCGGCGTACATGGCCGTTTGGATATTTGCTGTCCGAGGAAAGTCATTAACGTAGATGTTGAAAAGTAGCGGAGAAAGTAGAGATCCTTGCGGGAGGCCGCTGGCGATCGCTCTTGGCGTGGAAGTTTGATCATTAATTTTTACGCGGAAATGCCGGTTTGAGAGAAAAGAGTTAATTAAAAGTGCATAAGGTGTTGGAAAATCTAGTTTCATGAGTTTGAAAATTAGTCCGGTATGCCAGATCTTGTCAAAAGTTTTCGCAATATCTAAGAAGAGGATGCCGGTACCAATTTTCTTTGAGAATCCGTCGTGAATGAGTTCAGAGACTCTGACAAGTTGGTGTGTGGTGCTAAGTGATTTCCTGAAGCCAAATTGTTCAGGGATTAATATGTTGTTGTGTGTGCAGAAATCATTTAATCGTGTTAATATGGCGTGTTCATAAATTTTGCTGAGGCTGCTCAGTAGTGAGATCGGTCTATAATTCTGCGGGTGATTTTCATCAGTGCCGCTTTTGTGAATTGGTGTGATTGTGGCTGTCTTCCAGCAGCTAGGAAAGTGTGAAAAATTTAAACAGTGATTTAAAATGATAATTAGCCATAGAACAAATTTTAGTGGAAGATTTTTGATCATGGCGTTGTTTATGTTGTCTTCGCCTGGAGCTTTTTTAGTTTTTAGTGAATTAATAAATTTAAGAATCTCCGAGGCGGTGATGGCAGTGATGTAATTTGCATGTGGTTCGTGTAGATAGTGATGTGCAGCCGAAATAATTAAGTTATCGGTAGAGACGTGGTTTTGTATCAGGTTAAGTGAGAATTGCTTTCGCCAGCAGTCCGTGATGAGGTCCGCTTTTTCTATTGGCGAGATTGCCGTGGTGCCTGCGGTGGTAGTGAGTGGCGGTATTTGCTTGTCATTCTTACGTAGGTCCGCTACTTTTCTCCATAGTGAATTGCTATTGCTGGAAAGATCTTTTGTGATATTCGACCAATTAGCGTCGTTGAGTTTCTTCATTTTCCTTTTGATGATGTCATGGATTTTATTTTTGGCTGTTTTGAGAGCTGGGTCCTTTGAGATTTGTCATGCTCTTCTGATTTTATTTCGGTTTTTGATGAGATTTCTGATATCAGGTGGAATTCTTTTCCTTTGGTGATTAAAGTTGGGTTTAGAGCTTTTGTCTAGAGCATTCAAGATGGTGTTTGTAAAGGTGTCTAGTGCTTGTTCTGTGTCATCTATGGAATTAAGTTTAATCATCGGGAGTGTGGTGTTTTGTAAAATGTGCTTATAATTGTGCCAGTTGGTGATTTTACGTTGTGTTGATGTGGCTAGGTTAGAATTTAGTTTTAGTGTTACTATTACTGGCAGGTGATCTGAGTTAAGCTCATTTATCACCTCGATGGTCGTGTGGTACGGAATATTCCGTAAAAGTGCAAAATCGAGGATAGAATTCACATACCGAGCTTGGGGGCTGATATGGGTATGTGATTGTGGTGCTATTATTTTAACGTCGTTCCTGGTTCTGAGAAATTTATTAAGATTGATGCCTCGAACGTTATTTGTGGTGTTGTTCCAGGAGGTGTGAATCGTGTTGAAGTCGCCTGCTAGGATGGTGTTTCTATTGGCTTCTATTAGAGTTTTTAGGTCCCTTGTTGAAAAGTATTGTGGTTTTATATATGTAGAAACAAAGGTGATAGGAGGTGTGTTCTCAAGTTTAAGTTCAATTATGGTGTTCTCAATGAATCGAAGCTCTAGACTAGGCTTTTGATGATGAATTAGGTCGTTCTTAGCGTAAATACAAGTACCGCCGTAGGTTCTGTGGGTTCCCGTGTTAGGTCTGTCTTTTCTATAGAGTGTAAAGTTTGGAATCTCTGGAGTGAGCCCTTGTCTGAGAAAGGTCTCTTGAATTAAAAAGATATCTAGTTCGTGATCAGAAATAAACTCGGTGATTTCTTCTAATTTGGGGGAAACGCCACTGGCGTTCCAAAAACCAAATCGGAGTGACTGCAGATTTCTTTTATTTCTATTATGATTGGAGAATTTTAGGCGCAGAGCGTTGCATGGTAGAATTCGAAGATGAGGAGAGTTTTTTCCTCATCCGATTGAAGGGTGCGGAGGGTCGGCAGAGCCAACCTGATTGCCTGGAGTAATACGGGGAAATTGATGGTAGTATCATGGGCGAAGTGCGCTAGCGTTCTGAACAATTCTAGCGCGGATGAAGAGATGACGGAGGCGGAGCCTGTGGAATTTTGATCGCTCATTGGATGGTTCGTCTGATGCTGTTTCGACTGAGCGGTTTCGGTTTGTTTCCTATTCATTAGTATGTCAGAATAACTAGTGGCAGTTAGGGGACTTGACTGAGTCCTGGTATTTTGCGAATAAGCAAGGTTTGGGTTTACTTGAACTTGCGTTCTGTGAACTTGAGTTCCAGGGACTTGCATCCTGGGAACTTGAGTTCTAGGAACTTGATTTCGAGGAACTTGGGTTCCAGGTTGATTTAAAGCTGGGGATTGTTTCCTCTGAGGAAAACGGGGGCATTGGCGCCAGTTCGCCGGATGGTTACCCGCGCAGTTAGCACATTTTAGGTCCTGCGTTTCAAGATCCGGATTGCAGTCCTTGGCTGCGTGGTTTCCTGCACATTTCACACATTTTTGTGGGAGATGGCAGGCCTCACTACTATGCCAAAAGCCTTGGCAACGGAAACATTGGGGGGGGAATTCCGTCCCCTATATTTTTCAATAGACACCCTGGTGCCGAATAGTTCGGTGATACCGTAAACCTTGTCTACGTTCAAGCTGTTGGTCAGCTGAACGTAGAAAAGGGCATGGGTTGTTTCGACCCGAATTTAGACAACTGAGAGAATTTCTGAACGTTGAGACCCATGGATTTTAAAGCCCCAATGATGGGTTCATGGTTTGTGCACAATGGCAAACCTCTGATCACAATTTTAATTGGCCTATCTTGCCTGAGGTTGAAGCACTTGAACTCGGCGTTCAAGTTTATGAGCGCCGTTTTCAAGTGTCGATGTTCCTCCTCTGTGTCGACCGTCAGTTTGAGGAAATTATCCCGGGACTGAACGGATCGCATAGAGGGCGCGGCGCGTTTGAGAATGCTCTGATTTACAATCCAATTTGGAGTTGGCCTCACAAAGAAAGGCGGGACCCTGGGTTTGTGCATCCTTCAAGTCATTAATCCTTCAAGTCATCCTTCAAGTCACTTCGTCAGTCAAGTCATTAGAGGGAAGGTTAGTATAGATGTTAGTGTTTTTACTACCTGATGGTAAAGTCGTGGGAAGAGTGGGTGTGGGGATCGCATTGGCAGTGGTCCCTCTGATCAGGTGTTTGGGTGGTTGCCTGAAGCCATCGGCGTCCAGTGGTCGCTTCTCAGTTCCCCTGCGGGGTGGAGCGGAGGCTGGCTTTGGATTGGATTGTGCGGGATTTGCAGAAGGAGTGGCTATAGCTTGTTTTGCTATATGTAGGTACTCGACTCTGTCTTTTAGTTCATTTATCGTCACAGGTACCGCGTTCTGGGAGATGCGGAGTTTGGCGCATCGCGCTTCCATTTCTTTAAAGTGTTCATCGTACATCTGATCATAGTGCTTAGCCAGGTCAGGATTTGTTTGGCAGTCATCCGGTCGAAACCAGTCTGCAGTGATCTTAGCTTTTAGTTCTATGATTTTGATGATTGCGTCCGCATTGTCATATAGGAACTGGTCCGTAACAACAGCGGGTTCTGGGTCCTGTGCTACTTGAGCAGTGTTAGTTTGAGCAACGGGGGGGGGGTCGTCTCTGAGAGACGTTTTGCCTCGTCTTCCACGGAAGTTGAGTCCATCTTTTCCACCATTTCTATCGTTCCACCGCCCGGAGGAGGGGAATTACCACGTCCAGACATATTTTGTGAGTTTGGGGAAAATAACTGGGAAAAATTGGGACATTTTCGTTATTTTGGAAAAATATTTCGCTCCTGAAAAAATAAAATTGCATCTTGTTCTGTTTCTGGCAAATCCCAAATACGCATTTTCGTAGCTGTTAGATTGCCGCCACTTAAAAATCGCCAAATCTGTCGCCTAGGTATCGTTGATACGTAAGTACCAAATGTGATTATATATATTACATATATCTAAATTCTTCATTATTTCTTATCTTTATTTGCATTCTTAAGTTGGCAACTATTAGAAACAATAAGTCACGTTCTCTTAATGTGTTCATGCTTTTGTTATATACAGTAGGAATTTTAAAAGCAATAAATAATCTCAAAAGAAACACTATATAATTTAATTCTCTTTTTTGACTGAAAAGTTTTAAGTAATGTTCTATTAAATTAGAGAATTGCAGGCCGGTAAGAGATTTTTTGTTTTCTTGTGAATGTATAAGTATTTTTAATAAATAAGATAATTGATAATTTTTTTTTAAGTATTGTAATATAATTTTGGTAATTAAAATGAAGAAAATAATTCAGTGATTGAGTAATTTAGCTCAAATAGTAATGCAGTCACATGTAACATAAAAATATATTTCTTACCTTCTGTTAGTTTTCCTTATTCTAATACGCTAGATTTATGAAGTTGAATATTCTTTAACAAACATTTGACACACACACACAAAAAAAAAAAAAAAAACAGGTATACGAAAACATATTTTAAACTCTTTCATTCCTATTATTGCTTTTTCTATTTATATTTTGAAGTTAAAATTAAATCCAATGCCATTTCTTACTATTGTTCTACAGTTAGTTGTTTCTGTGAAAAACTGCCGCTTGTGCTGGCTTGCCTGATTTTCCTTTCGTTGTATAAAATCTTTGATGTTCAATTATTTCATTATGGTGAATTTCAACATTTTGCAAACTTTCTTCAGGAATAGTGTCTCAAAAAGACTTCTTGAAAGCCAGTTACTAATCTCTTAGATTCAATTGGGCATGATACCTGATTATGAAGATTTTCTATTTCTAATGTACACTTTTTAAACATTTGTGATGTAGATTCGTTTGTTTTACCAGCAATAAGCTCATTTAAGACTTTGAAGTTATGGAGAAGGCTTTCTCTCTCTTGTATATTCTTTCCTTCATATATTTGCAATTCTCTTTGTTCCGATTCATTAGATGAATTCCTTTTTTTACATAGTTCATGCAAATAAAATGTATGTTTACACATATTCCACTGAACAGCATTGTCTATGCAGGTGCATGCAAAATTATGTAAATAATATTCACAATCATGACATAACAAACTATATTCATTTGAGCATTCTTTAATCTTACTTACCGTATATGTTTCTGCTGTTTTCAACGAATTTATTACCCATTCCTAATCATTAGCTTGAATATTGGTAGATGTTATTGTTTACCTGATATGTGACGGTTTCTCAAAACACGAATTTTGTTCGATATTTTTTCCTTCTCTATTTGCAATAGTCTGTTAAATAATTTGTCTCTAACAAATTTCATTAGAGAAAATATTGTTTTATCCAACCTTTTCACATAGCTTCCAAGTAAATATGTTTTATAGGTTACTTTCTATGAACATGTTGGTATTAATTCCACACCATTTACTGTAACAAAACGCCAAACTTTCTGGGCGTTTACTGTAATTATTGCTGAAATAAATTCCAAAATCTCTTAAATTATCATTTTCTGCGAATCATTGTAAAGCATAATTCATCATTAGTTTAAATTCCTCTTCGTCAGTCTCGTATAACAAGCATCTTAATTTTGTATGTTCCTATTTGTTTTTCTTTATCACCAATCATCTTAACGATGTTTCTTCTCCAACTTTGATCCATGTGCCAAGAGCACAATAGTCTTTTTTTACATTCTTCGAAAACACTTTTCCACACATTAAAAAAGGATTCTGTGTCATCAGCCATTATAATATTGAGATTAACTTTTACCTCTTTTTTAATAGCTTCAAAAGCGACTTCCAAAGCAATACAATCTTGACGATTGCTTATGATGAAAGTGCTGAAAACCATTTCTTTTTATCAGCCAAAACCAAAACAGTTGTCAAATCAAACCCATATGAATTTATTCCATGGGTAAAATTTAGGCAGATAGTCATCCCCGTAAGACTTCCAACATCACATTTTGAGAATAATTCATTATTACCAGCAGGAAATCTTCAGTCTTCATCCCAGGATATAAAACTTCATTTATATTATTTTGATCTTTATATAATAAAATAGGAGAACCTCCATCATTTCTCCACTTTTCTATCCACATATTGATACTCATTGTGTCATTCACATGCAGAACACCATTTTGATTAATATTAAACTCTTTTTTAATATTTTTTATATCCTGAAGTGTTAGTAAATGTATTCTTTCAAAGTTATCGTGAACAGAATTTCATCTAAAATTGCTATATTTTGTGATAATTTATGAGCAATTTCACTCTCAGCAGATACATTCCACCTAAATCTGTAAAATGACCAAAATGAGTTTTTGTAAATTCAACTTTAAATTTAGAATTTTGTTCAGTCAGCGTGAAAGGGCATGATCCATTTATTTTATTACCCCTGAGAATCTTTAGATTTCTTTTTCTTTCACTTTTACAGTTGCAGAAACCAGTTCTACAACAATAGATAATAATAATTTCTTTTAAGACTGTTTTTATTTCTTTTAATTGTGTTTTTCACATATGAACTTAAAAAATTTCCAGTTTTCTTTATTATTATTTTTTTTTTCCAATATATAAATTCTTCCATGGTATCAAAGTATAAAGTCTCTTTGATTAAAACTATATTATGAATATTTTGTAAGTGCTTTTCCAATGTTATAATTTTACCAAACTCTTCTTCACACGCTGAACACTTTTTAGCATAAGAAGTATCACTCTCTATACCATGGAGTAATTTCACATGATGTTGCAAGTGATATTTCCTGGAAAGTTCTTATTGCATTCGATGCAAGTCTGTTGGGCAGATTTCTCTCTCTCTCTCTCTCTATATATATATAGGTCTATATGTTATATGCTCGTAGGCATGTGTATATGTTATTCCACTTACCGCAATTCACTGTCGCCTGCGATTAACCTGGAGTAGAGAGCATGCATTGTGGACACCGCAACAGTGGTCTGGTGTGATGTTTTCCGACGAGTCCCGGTTTAGTTTGCAGTCTGATTCTCGCCGGACTTTCATATGAAGAGCTCCAGGTACCCGTTACCACCAAGAGAACACCATTGAACGACACCGTTACGGTGGTGTAGGATGGCTCGTTTGGGGAGGAATTATTCTTGGTTCCAGAACTGACCTGCATGTTCAGAGTGTAACGATGACAGGCCACATCTATCGGGATGTCATTCTGGAACAACATGTACGCTTGTTTCGGGGCGCCATGGGTGCTGAATTTCTTTTTATGGATGACAACGCCCGTCCTCACAGTGCAAACATTGTAGACGAATGCCTTCAATTGGAGGATATCACCCATATGGATTGGCCAGCATACTCACCGGACTTGAATCCAATAGAGCATGTGTGGGATATGCTTGGCCGACGAATTGCAGCCCGTCAACCGGAACTTCGGAGGGCATTTCTTGATGAGTGGTGTAATATTCCCCAAGATCAGATTGATAATTTGATACTCAGCATGCCTAGGCGTTGTAAGGCCTGTATTGCATCGTCCGGGAGACATACTCCATATTAACCATGTTATACTGTTTTTTGTAAATAGGTTCTTTTTTTAAATTTGCTCCAGGGAGTAAAATACGCAATTTTTATTAATTATGTCAAACATATAGCATCTTTTTTGCTCTTTAACTTTTGTTTAATAAATAGACTTTACAAATAAGTCAAATTTGTTTTTCTTCTGTCTCTTTCTTTGCCTGAACTTCATTATCCTTAATTTATGGACATGAGTGTATTTATTGTTTTGTTCAACTTTCTGGTGTTCCTAGAATAAGAAAAATAAATATGTTATTTAATTGGTGATTATAATGGATATTCAAATTGCAATGATTTTTAAAGCATATTGATAGTCACATTTTACATTCTCAAAGAGATAATACCAAATTTAAAATAATGTTTTGTTGAATACATAGTTTAAGGAGATAAATTTCTTAAGTAATTTATCTATTAAATATAATTCCTTGTTAATAAAGAAATTTTAATTGCATAATCAATTAATAAATATATAATTTAAAAAAATATTCTATGACTATTTGAACCTCAATTATAATATGCAGTTCAAATAATTTACTCTAATTAAGATAATTTTTTTTAAATTCAAAGAAAATCTGTCAAATATAAAAAATATTATTTAATAATAATTGCAAAATAATACATAAACAATTAACTAACCTATTTTGGAAGCAAATGAATAAATTAAATATTCAAATTTGTCTATTAAATCACATTCTTCATGAATAATTAAAAATAATATATAATTATTCAATTAACTTTACTAACCTAATTATTGTGCACTTCAGGTAATTAAGCCAAAACCAATATGCAATTTTTTTATGAATTGAAACACAATCTGTAAATTAAAAAAAAATTATTAAAAAGTTAAATATACTTAGAAATTGAATGAATACAGTAAAATAAGAAAATATTTAAAAACTATAGGAATGAAGGCCTTATTCAAAAATCGACGATCCTGTAAAAAACAGAAACAATTGATTACAAAAAAAAAAAAAAAAAAAAAAAAAAAAAAAAAAAAAAAAAAAAAATTGGAATAATAAGAATTAATCACAGAAATTAATAAAATACTAATTTATATATTTAAGAATGAAATAAAATATGGGTACTTACGTATTAAAGGTACCTTGGCGACAGTTGCGCCAATAAAGAGCACACGCACCAACCGCAGCTACAGATTTGGCGCCAATCTACACTTAAAATTTTTGTTCCAAATAATAAAATATATATGAAACACTTCATTTAAAATCAAAACTCTTTCAAAATATTTTTATTCCAAATAAAAATGATTGGCGACACTTAAAAACAGCCAAGTCTGTCGCCAAGGTACCGTTAATACGTAAGTACCAAAATAAGTAATGATTTGCAAACTGTAGAAAGCAACGCTTTCGACAAAATGGCGACAACAGAGCAAAAAACACAAAGCAATTTATACCACAGCAATTAGCGGACTGACTCCCACGATCGATCAATCAGATTTCTCTCCTAAATCTTTCCGGGAAAATTCCCTTGGTACTAACGTATTAACGTCACCGCAGCAAAAGTTGTGCTAATGCGCCAATAAAGGGCTGCCAATGAGCCAAAATAGAGACTGTTTTGAATCTATGTTAAACTCTATATCGGCCCATTTTCCGCCGAAATCGGCTAGACTACTTTGTTTTTAAATAAAGTATTTTAAATTTTGAAAGTGTTTTACTTTTAAATAAAGTGTTTTTATATATTTTATGATTTGTCACAAAAATTTTAAGTGTAGATTGGCGCCACGTAAAAACCGCCAAATCTGTAGCTGCGGTGGCGTTAATACGTAAGTACCATTCCCTTTTTCCTAAAACACCACCAGCTCCCTCTGGTGGTCTGGAAATTTTAACTATTAGGAATTCCTTCATTTAACATCCCGTTTCTAAAAAAACAGGGAAAATTGCCGACAAGAGAATTTCGCCCCCAGTATGTGCGCGATCAGCGATTTTGCAACCAAACTGCTTGGCGACTTGGATGGTTAGTCATTTTGCGGCATCCTTGCATCCGGGTTTTTTTTTCTGACAAGCTGTAAAGTTTGATTTCATATTTAACATTGTCTTTGACTGGTCTGTGATATTTCTTTTAGGATTTGCTTCAGCCGATTTAGAAAATTAAGGGTTTTAATGTTTTCTTAATATTTTATTATTAATAATTATTTGCGTATTAAGCGTAATTTCAATCCTTAAGGCTCGTTCCCATCGAGACGTCAGGCCTGAAACCGGTTTGAAATCCCGAGTTGACCAACTTTCAACTCGAAGCGGAACTTCACTAGGTGTAATGCGTTTTCTGATGTTTCGCTGTGAACGTTGTCGAAAAAATTTCTTCCCTGTCGCATGTCGCGTCGCCGCCTCTCGCCTCGGTGGGAACGAGCCTTTAAACATAATTTCACAATCTTTTAGCATCTGAATTGTTTGTTATTCGTTACTTATTAATTTGTTATTTATGTATTTAATTACTGAAAATTAAGTCTAATGAATAATTATTTATATATTTTAAGTGTATTAAGCTTAAATTATCTAATCCAGTGGTCTCCAAACTACGGCCCGCGACAGCGAATAGCTTATTGTTGCTGTAATAAGTTGGATGAAAAAACACAGCATACCGTATTTTTATCGTACCGATATCTTTTTCTCCCTAGCGCGCAGGCTCATAGGAAATTGCGCATGTGTATCTGTAATAATGTTTCCTATGAGCCTGCGCGCTAGGGAGAAAAAAATATCGGACGATAAAAATACGGTATGCAAAAACTCTCTAATAACTCGGTTTTATTAACTTGCTAGGTAAAGCTTACAAAATAAAAGAAATATATATGTTGTAACTTGTAATTATCCTATTGTGTGTAGGCAGGGTATATTTCCTTTTTAATACGCTTTTATTAGCTTCACCTATATGTTTGTATGTATGTATGTAAGTGACTCTTTGGGTTCGATTTTGGGACTGATAGCGCCATCTACTGGCGAATCAGTCAACTGATCAAAACCTACCTATAGAAATTCAGTAATATCCGCGATCGAATTGCGCTCTTCCTATTGGCCGAAAATCTCGGTGGCTAAAAAGAGGCGGATCTCTAAGGCATAGGAGTGCGATCATGTCGAATTGCGCTCTTCCTATTGGCCGAAAATTTCGGTGGGTAAAAAGTATGTAAACTTAGCTGATAACCGGCCATGGATGTTTGTACCATTTATTGGCGCCCGCGCTGTTCAACCTTTACATAAATGATATTCCGAGAGACTGCCAGACCTCTCTTTTCTGCTACGCTGATGATACGGCGATAGCCACACAGAACAAATCACCTCAGCTTGCTGTTAAAGACCTACAATATTCTGTTTACAATCTAGAAAAATGGTTAACCACCTGGAAAATTAAAGTAAACGCCACTAAATCTGCCTGTATGCTATTTACTCGGAAGATCGCGTTTTCTCCATTAGGGAGTATCACTCTTTTTGGCCAGCCCGTCCCCTGGGTAACTGAATATAGATACCTGGGGTTGTTTCTAGACCCAAAATTGTCTTTCAATACCCATATTAAGAACACAGTTGCTAAAGCAACTGGTGCGAGTATTAAACTCCACTGCCTAATTTCTCGAAAGAGTAGGCTTGCGATCAAACACAAGCTTCTGCTCTACAAATCTATCATTAGGCCTATCCTGGTCTATGGTAGTCCCATCTGGGCCTCTACCTCGCTCACGAACATCAAGAGACTCCAGGTATTTCAAAATAAACACCTGGCTATGATTGCTGACGCACCATGGTTCGTTCGTCGTAAGATCCTCCATCGAGATCTAGACGTCGAGCCTATTCCTGATTACATTATCAAAATTTCAAAGAATTTTCTTGAAAAATGTCCTCAGATTAGCAATCAGTTAATCCGTAGTCTGCCAACCTATCACCCAGGTGTGAAATCATCTCAAAAAAGACCAAGGGCAGTCTACGACGTCTCCTATGAGTGCTTTCCTAAACTTAAGAAGCACCATGGCTGTTATTCTGAACAAGCGCAAGCGAGTTCAGGTAATGGGGTGAGCCTTGCTCATTGAGAATTTATCTCAATGCGTATCTGACGATTTAATTTGGCTTAAAATTAATTAACTCCTTAATTTAAAGAATTGGCGCAAGGGTAAAGATTCGGATCTTTGACCGAGAGGTTGAGGGTTCAGATCAGAATCCTGTTCCTTTTCTATCCCTTTATACTGCTACGTTGTGCTTTAATTCTTTTCTTATGACTTTCCGACTGGTAATTAAGTTAGGGTTTTTATTTTATTTTTCGTTCGCTTTTTTACCTCTTTTTTTGTAAGGAAACAAAAGGATTAGATATAAAAATTATAAAAATAAAAATAAAAATTATAAAATCGAAAACCAAATAAAAAGTATAAAATTTGAAAATCAAATAAAAATTATAAAAAGAAAAAGTAAAAAGAATCACGGTTCTGTGATCGGCCTTTTTTTTTTGTGGGGATAATGTATTTTTTTGTACCGTGTGTAACACTTTACCTTTCAGATACTCCTATTGGCTCTCACCGTTCAGCATGATTTCCAATCAGTGATCAGTAAACAAAGGGTTGGAGGGTTTGTTTACGTTTTTGCAATAGTAAAAGGCATCGACAACTGGTCCCTAATTGTACCGATTTTAAAACTTAACTTTTAATTTCTTTTATTTTGTATCTTACTTTTTTTTTATAAATAGTATTTTTTTTTTTTTTTTTTTTTTTTTTTTGAGTACCTACTTAATTTTTTTTTAATTTAGAAACATTTATCTTTTATTTTTTACTAACAATAATTAAGCAGCCATTTAAAATTCCAAGTTTATTTATGAATTAAGATGAGGAGGTTTAAGGGGTATATCCCCCTGTTGGTACTCCGTAAACGGTACGCCAGTTGCCAGTTGTACCATTTAATCAGTGATTAGTAAACAAAGGGTTGGAGGGTTTGTTTACGTTTTTGCAACAGTACAAGGCATCGACAACTGGTCCCTAATTGTACCGATTTTAAAGCTTAACTTTTAAATTCTTTTATTTTGAATCTTACTTTTTTATAAATAGTATTTTTTTTTTTTTTTTGAGTACCTACTTAATTTGAATTTAGAAACATTTATCTTTTATTTTTACTAACAATAATTAAGCAACCATTTAAAATTCCAAGTTTATTTATGAATTAAGATGAGGAGGTTTAAGGGGTATTTCCCCCTATTGGTACTCCGTAAACGGTACGCCAGTTGTCAGTTGTACCATTTAACTTGAATTTTTAGAAACTTTATCTTGTATTTCCACTAACATTAAGTAAGCAGCCAATTAAAATTTAAAGCATATTTATGAATTAAGATGAGGAGGTTTAAGGGGTATCTCCCCCTGTTGGTACTCCGTAATCGGTACGCCAGTTGCCAGTTGCCAGTTGTGTTTCGGAATCACGTTAAACTGTAGGTCCCAGTCTAATCATCCTAAAGTATGCTCAAAATGACAGTAGAGCGAGAAATTAAACTAAACCTAAATAATTCCTTTATTTTAAAATTAAATTTATAAATTTCTCTTAATTGAATACTTTAAAAATGTCTGAGTAATCCGTATGTGAATCTTTTCTGTTCGTGGAATATTGTTCATCGTTCATTAATGAAAATAAATAGCTAACGAGGACAGAGCCTTGTGCAATAGTTGCTATCATGCTTCTAATAGATGAGGCAGTGATGTTGACTATAAAATCACAAATTTACTGTAAATGTTAAGAAATATAGAGTTAATAATACTTAATTTCCATTTTACTTAATAAGAGGGAAATTAGTAAGTTCGTGAAATGAATTTTGAAGGCTCTTAATAATTGTTACCCAGTCAAAACTTTGTGATGTGAAGCCAAATTGTTGAAGTATTTTTTTTATTGATTTTACCATTTCAGTGTCTGTATCATTCTTTTTGACAACTGCCACTTCCATTGATAAAAACTCTAAAGGTGTACTGTCTGATAGAGCAGAAACAGGACGAACTTCTATGAAAGATGACGAGTCAATTGCGAATTGGACATGTACACTTGAAAATAAATTCTAGTGGCACTTTCTTATAATTTAACCGAAAGAGAATTATCTCCTTTGTCCTTTGCTGCCTATTTGGTCTTAGAAGCCAATTAAGATCCCACCTGATTAAAAGAAGAGCTAAAGTTTTACTGCATAAAACTCTCATAAGACCAGTATTAACATATGCATCTGAAACATGGTAACTAACAGCAAAAGAAGAGAAAATGTTGGAAATCTTCGAAAGAAAAGTGCTACAAACTATTTTTTGGTCGTATCAATGACAATGGAAATTGGCGAAGAAAATACAATTTTGAACTTTACAAATTTTTTTAGAAATATTGACATGCTAAAATTTATTAAACTGAACAGAATGAGATTGGATGGTTATCTCATGAGAAGGGAAAGTGATAGAGCTGCTTCGAGGGTTTTCAATATAACCCCTTTTGGACAGCGACCAAGGGGAAGACCGAAAAAGAGATGGGTCGGCTGTTTAAACTTTGATTTTAATGTTATTAAGATAAAAAAATTGAGGTCAACGGTCAAGAGGAGAACAGCCTGTCTGGATCTTTTAAAGAAGGCCAAGGCTCACAATGGGCTGTCGAGCCAGTTATGATGATGACTTTCTGACTTTGGCACTTTCCATAAGGAAAAAATATTTTCTGCAGTTTCCATCTTTCTCTGTTTGCTAATAGACTGCTTTGATATAGGTTTGCATTTTCTTTTTATACATTTTCCATGTAGAAACTTTTGAAAAATATCATCCTTTATGTGCTAAGAGGTTTTTCGTAGACGATTTTTTTTTGCAGAATCATGGAATGAAACGACTTCTGAGACAGTCATTTTAGTTCATTTTTTTTCAGTTTTCAATATGAATGATTTCACAAATTCTATGCGGCTTTTATAGCTAAATATGTGGTGAATAATAATGTGATTTTTTAATAATTCTTCTGTATAAAACGCCTTCACTTATTCATCCAGTAAGTTTTCCAAAATGTATGTCGGGGATTGGAAGAGTATCTTTTGTATATTTTGAAATTCTCGTAAAACTAATTTAATTAAGTTTCCTATGGGAAATGTGTAGGTGGTAGTTAAAATTCTTAGAAGACCTTCCATGTCGAATCGAAATTTCTTTTCTCTGAACGTATAGTTTGCGAAAGAGAGTCGCTTTAAGTTTTTTATCACGCGACTAGGAGAAAAAGCGGTATTGAGATGGACTCTGTTGTTGTAAGATTTCAGAACTTTGTCTAAAATATCAATTTGCTTATAAGAACCTCTGGGAATGAAAATGGGATAAAGTTTCGAAGAGTGCGATTAATCTTTCAACAACGTTTGCTATGAGAACCTGTAATGATTAATACCATGTTGCTTAAACTGCTGTCTTATGGGTGCATTGTAAAATTCACCCCCTATGTACATTTGCGAATTCGTAATTTTTGTTGCTTTCTTCATTAAAGTTTGAAATGCTTCCAGTAGTAGCGGATCGTTTTTATTTTTTAAAGGTATGGCATAGGCATATTTTGAAAATGCATCAATAGTAGTTAAAATATATTTTAATCCTTTATTATTCCAAAAACATTTTGTTACACCCAGGGCCGGATTTAGATGAAAAGAGGCCCTAGGCTATTCCACTTATGAGGCCATTTCCCCTCCCATTTTTAAGTTTGTAAGTTACATGAAAGATAATAAAATACATCATTAATGTGATATATATCAATATGTTAAATGAATCATGATGTGATGGGTACTAATCTTTATAAAAAATGTGGCACGGATAATAGAGAGTTTTTGCATACCGTATTTTTATAACACATTTTTTTCTCCCTAGGCGCATGCTCATAGGAAACACTATTACAGATCCGCATGCGCAATTTCCTATGAGCATGCGCTAGGGAGAAAAAAATACTGTATTATAAAAATACGGCATGCAAAAACTCTCTAATAAATAAAAAAAAAGTCGATAACACTTATTTGGACATTTATTCTCAGCACCTTATAATTTTTATTAGTACTTGTAATAATAACTAATCAAACATAACACACAACATTTACAAAAAAAAAATTCAAATAATAAAAATCTTTGACTGCGAAAATAAAATATGCAATAAAAGTTATCCTATTTTCTATCAAATTAAATAAAATATATTCAATACATTGAAGATTGAAGCAAATTCAATTCAGATAAATTTATTAATTTTTATTAGTCATGTGTGTAGAATTTCTCCTTATTTTTCAGTGTTTACTGTTTTTAGAATAATGTAATTCTAATTTTGCTAACAATTTGAATGTAGGCCCCTCTTGATCTTGAGGCCCTAGGCTGAAGCCTAGTTAGCCTATAGGAAAATCGAGCCCTGGTTACACCCACCAAGTCACATTGCATTGAGTCACCTTGTCCATATGACAGTTCTTTTCTCCTCTCAAATCTCAGGCGTCATGGTTTATGTAGAGTGTACACATCTTGCATCATTAACCAGCTCTGCACTTTCTTCGGATTTGGCCACCGATGCTTTCGTAAGTTTTGCAAGAATGTTCTTCAGCGCAATAAATGTCGGTTAATACTCTTTTGATGATGATAAAGAACGAAATTTCTATTTTGGCTCTACCATGCGCTCTAAGTGGATTTTGAATGACTTCTGTTAAATAATGGTGTAGACGACTTTTCTAAAAAAAAAAATCATTACACATGCCTATTTGAAAGTCATCCCTTATACTGAAGACGCCATTTTTTAATTCGGCTAATATTTTTTTAATTGCGATCCTTGTGTGCGGAAAGTTGATTTCTTGAATCGCTCTAACAAATCTATCGAGATGAGGAGGCCATATACATACATACAAACACACACACACATACATTACATACATACACGCGAAAATACATACATATACACACATTCATACGCACACACATACATACATACACACCCCACATACATACATTTTTGTTCTAATGCAGCTGGCAAATAGATCGTGATCTTTTTATGCCATAAGGGCTGCACTAACGTTACTCACCTTGCACTATCCAGGGGGCGGGCGCGTGTAACTTGAAGCCACGGACGCGGAGTAACAATGCCCCCGCAACGCTCTACGATCCTATTAGGACCGGGACCTACGGTTTAAAGTGGATTCCGAACCACTATAAACACTCATGGCAACGCCGGGATTTGAACCCGATACCTGTGGTATCGAGCACTAGCTATTCGGCCATCAGGCCCCCCCCCACACACATACATACATACATACATACATACATAAGTACACACGTACATACATACATACACACGCACACACACACACCACACATACATACATGCATACGTATTCACACATATATGCGTACACACGCTCACACATCTATATACATACACGCACACACACCCATACATTCACACACACATACTCACATGTGTATATATTATGTATATATACACGCATGCATATACACACATATATACATATTGAGTAAGTATATATATACATATATATACATATTGAATTGGCTTGCCAGCTTATAGGTGCTTGGCTCTTCTGCTGTGATTTCTCTTGCTGTATTCACTTCTGCTGTTATCTTTGTGGCGGCGTTTCCCTTCTGATTATTTTTCAAGTAATCAAGCCTTCCAAATTTTCTTATCAGATCTCTTAGTATTGTTCTAGAAAACTTTGGTCGGTTTTTGATTGTACAAACATTCACTTGCTCACTTCTGTAGCAATAGTGTTGCATTTTCACCACATAAAATCCAACATTAAAAATACGATCTTCGGTTAATTGGTTTGTCGCTCTACGGTTATCTTATGCACACGAGGGTTAAACAGACAGGCACCTACAGTTTAGCTTGGATTCCCGAGTATCGCCAGGATTCGAACCTGAAGCGTGTGATATCAAAGGCTAGAGCGCTAGCCACTTTGCCGTGATCTTCGGTTGAATATGACACTTTGAGGGAAATTCTCAAAATGGCTTGGGACTGACACTAAACAATTTTTTATACCCTCTCTCTGTATGCATTCATAGTGCCATTTAGTGAAACTTTGAGAAATTATTTCAATTAAAAGTTGCAGGTTAATTAAAAGTCACAATGTATATCATAAACAAGATATGTGTTTCTCCGACATATATATAATATTTTGATAGTATACTCGATATGGTGGTTATATTGATTTTTCAACTAAGGTAGATTCTCTGGGATAATTTACGTAGTTTCAATGATTGCATTAAAGACAAATACATCCACCACAAAACATGTTTGTTTCATCTGCACCTTCATTCTTAATCAACAGATTTTTATATTACAATATAAATAATGTTTGCATGTAAAATGGGCTTTACTAGGATTTTTATTTATAAGTAGTTTTCAGAATGAGAGAAAAACTCCAGTCTTTATTATATTGATATAAACTCCAATCTTTTATGTATGACTTTTTCGGGGCCTGATGGCTCGTGACTAGCCCACTGGCGCTCGGTGCCACAAGTTTTGGGTTCGAGTCCCGCAGATGCCACGGATGTTTGTAGTGGTTCGGAATCTATTTTAAACCGTAAGTTCCAGTCTAATATGACGGTAGAGAGTTGCGCGTAGAGCTGACAACCCTACCCCATAAAAAGACATCGATATCATAGAATTTAAGTAGAGGTAGTTCATGGGAAAACTCTTTCGCAGAGCGATTCCATTTTCGAAGGAAATTGGTAAGTGTTTCGTTTCCATTGGCATAGAATTCCTCGGCCACCACTGTCTGTGGCCTAGTACAAAATATTGCAAATCGTCTCGCAATTCTACGAGATTGGCCTAGAATCCTTCGGTCACTTTTTTCGGAACTAATGATGAACATGCTCTTTGAGGACGAAGTACTTTTTGGTCTACAATCATATATTACTAATATTGATGTGCTGCTTGTTTTCTATTAGATAAATTTACTGCTTCACATTTTTCAGGTTGTAAAGAGATTTCCAAGTAAATTGGAGTAAATTTCCAAATTAATTGGTGTACATTTATAAGAAGGTTAGGAAAAGCTTTGTCACATTTTTTTCAGTCTTGTAAACAATATCATCTGCATAAACCAAACACTGTGTATGATTTGGAATGTCAAAAATATTTCTCATGTAAATTGTAAACAAAAACCATTCAAAAGATTACTTTGCCGTACGACACAAGCAATAAACAACTTCACCGAAACAATGTTTTTCAATTTAACAAAAAATCATATTATTGATTAAGTTGTACCATTATTTCGCGGCTGTTTCTGTGACCTCCAAGCTGCAATCAACCGGGACCAGTGAAATAAGTCAGTCTTCTAGCGAGAGCGATGAATGAAGAATCTCTCTGTGAATGTGAAACGTTTTCTTTTGCTGCAATCTGTTACTGTGGCAGTAATACAGTTATGAAGTGTTAAATACAGAGTGTCCCTACCCGGAATGTAAAAAACAACAATTATTGCTAGACTAGAGTTGTTGGCAACCACAATTGCTTCTCGCCTACACCTCACTCTTATGTGTGAGATTCTATATGGAGAAGTTTACTTTTGGACGAACTCTACTACTGTACTTATTTGAATAAAAAGATAAAAGGCCTGGGGAAATTTTGTTCAAAATCAAAAATTCGAAATTAGGGCTCTGACTTCCGAGGAGAAATGGAGACATGTGCTTGGATCATTAAATCCTACTGATCTTCAAAGCAGGAGCTATTGCGGAAAGAAAATTATTTGACTGTATCAGAAACCTGATAAGTTATATTTTTCTACTGAGAAAGGGCAACCTTCAAAATTAGTTGTAAATAAGAGTAAATTCTCAAGGAATGGAAGAAAACTGTTGTTTCGTTAATTATCTTCTTGATTACTCAGAGATAAAATGTAGATGCTAATTGGTACTATCGTTACTTTTCACATTATGAGAAAATTGTATACGTAATTGGCTGGATTTTGTGATTTTTGTAAAATTGTAGAAAATCAAAAGAATTGAGAAAACAAGGAAGCCTGGATGCAGAGGAATTTTCAGGAGCTGAGAAAGTAAAGATTAGTCAAAGAGAAGCATTTTTTGACGAAAAGGGTGAAAAACTGAGAACACTAAAAGTTTACAAAGATGATGATGATCTCATCAGATTAAAAACGAATATTGTAAATAAAAAGACAGACCTTCTTTCGCAAGACCTGTGATTCTCCCCTTTCAACACCAGATTATAAAACTTTTTATATTTTTTTTCAGATAAAGCATGGACATATGGAAACTCAAATGTCACTTAATCTCTTGAGGGAACATTTCTGGATATAAAATAGAAGAAAAACTGTTAGATATATTATCTCAAAATGTGTTGCATGCAAGAGTCTTTCCAGGAAAAGTTTAGAGGCAGACACGGCCCAAATCACCAAAGATTGCATTCGAGGTGCTGCAGTGTATGAAGTTGTGGGAGTAGGCTTAGGCGTAGGCATTATAGTAGCGTAGGCATTATAGTAGCGTAGGCATTATATTCGATAAAAAGAAGACTTGGGTTTGTCTCTTTACTTGTGCAATTTATCGAGTTGCGTATATTGAGATTGTGTCAGATATTTCGATTGAAACTTTTTTGTGGACCTTGCGTAGATTTGTGGCAAGGCGAGATAGATGAACAGTAATTTATTGTGACAATGAAACCAACTTTTAGGGCTGATAATTTGTTAAACACTTTGCAGGGGAATCGAATAATCGAGATAGAAACTATAAAGCACATTCTGTGGAAATTCAATCCTCCTACTGCCTCCTGGTGGAATGGTTCTAATTCGAGATAAGAAGATGTATGCAAGAGAGCGATAGTTCGTGCTCATATTAGGAGGTGATCACGATTCTATGTTACATCGAGTCGATTATTAATTAAAGACCTCTCGTATTTATTTCAGAAAGTGATTCAAATTTTGTTCCTCAGTCACCATCATTATTCCTTCAAGACATCAAGGAAATCGTAATGCCAGATTGTGATGCAGCAGATTACAAAGACTTCAATATAAGGATAAAATATCGACGTGCATTTCAAAAAGATCTTAGGAAAAGATTAAAAGATTCAGGTCTTAATATTTAGGGTCATTAATTCAAAGACATATGAAAATGGTCAATGATATCTGTGAGAGATGTCATTTCCGTAGGCATTGATAATCAGAAAGGAATCACCAGACTCGTGAAACTTTGAACAGCCCATGGAGAAATACTGAGATTGATTCAACGGCTTTTTCTGTTAGAGATTACTTGTTAAATGGCTAAGGATGTTCCAGTTAAAGTGCAAAGAAAGCAATTATCTCGTTCTGAAGTATCCCAGGCACGAATGTTATGGCCTGCAGAACACATTCCTTGAATTGTGAAAAATCAATCTGGAAGAGATATCAAAGGGCCAGAAAGACTTGATTTGTAACGCGATTGTTATTTGTTGAGTTGTGAAGTCTTCCAACTCAAGGTGGGAGGATGTATAAACTGCTAAATTTATACATGCGTATTAGTGTTGTAAATCCAATGCTTGCAACTTTAATTCTGAGTTTGGTAGCAGTAGATTTAGTATTTACATACATTTCTTTGTAGAAATAATTAAAAAAAAGGATATATTTCTGTTCCTATTTACTAGATAAATTCTGCAAATAACAATGAAATTAACTTTAAAACAGTCATTATATTGTTTGAAAAAAAGAAAGAAAGAATGCCTCTAATTAAACTATTGTAATCCTAAAGAAATTGACGAAACATTCCTAGTTGCAAGATTGGCGACTATTTAGGGACACAGAATTCTAGTTTTCAACCTGCAAATGTATATATGAACTTAGTAAGAGGTTTTTGCGTGAGTAGACGTGCTTTCATTTGGTCCGTTTAATGTCTGAGATGTAAGTAGAAGGCGCGGTAGTTTAAAAAATAAACTTTTGGAATGTGATGTTTTTCTTAATAATTATAATCTGGACATTGTATTACTTCAGGAAACGCTTTTAAAATCTGATCACTCTCCTAATTTTTCTGGTTACATTTTCTATCATTTAAAAAAAGGATATAAAGACCACAGAATCCTGTCTCTGGTGGCACTGTTATTTTAATTAAGAATACTATTCCGCACAGTCATTTTCCTCTCAAATTCTTCATGCAATTAAAACTATTGTTGCATCTCTCAATTTTCCTTCTCTTACTGTTGCATCTGTTCATGTTCCAAATAATGTTGCTTTCTCTAATTTCATTCATGATCTAAATGTTTTTTTTCTTATTGTAATAGAACCAATTTGGCAGTTGATTTTAATGCTAGGTATACTCAATGAGGTTGTTATAATACTGGTAGACAATTAGCTGATTATGCTCATAACTCTAATTTTGATATTCTAGCTCCTAACTCTCCTACAAGATTTAATAATTATTCTACCTCTTGACCATTGACCTTCTTCGTGACCAAAATCAATGGCCACGAAAAATTTTCACTTTAACTACACCATTTACTCTCTTAATGAGCTTTCCTCAAATTATAATCTTGTAATTATTAAATTTAAACTTTCCTATCCTATTATCTCTATTAACAACAATGTTAGAACTCGTTGAACGAAATTTTCTATTTAACCGACTCTACTTTTAATTACTCAGCTCGTAAACTTAACATTGCTACTGAAATTGATGACGCTACTGAAAATATGACGAAAATAATTACTGATCCTTACAATGCAGCCGCTTACAATGCCAAAACCGTTTTAATTTTTCTGCCATTATCTATAATTTCTAAATTAGTCGCCGAGTACACGATCTGAGCGAGCATACGCTTGCTAAATTCACTCATTCAATTACTACAATTACTATTGTATGTATCGATACGACCGTGACTATTGACGACATCTAGTGGTCAAAAGCAGAAATAGGTAGGTAATATCCTGCATCGCTAATAGATGGCGCTAGTAGTAGTTTCGAAAGCACAATAACAATTAAACATTCGTGAATAACCTCATTGGTTCGATAATCGTTGAGTCCACTATCACTAATTTTATTAATACTTGTCAAGTCTCTGAAATTCCTATCACTAAAGCATCTTTCGTTATTAATTGCATTTCCACGCTGAAAATTAACAAAACTCCTGGCATAGATAAAATTACTAATAAAATGTTAAAAAAACCTTCCTTTCAAAATAATACTTGAGATATGTAAAATTACTGATTCTATTCTTCATACTGGTTATTATCCTAAGTCTTGGAAAACAGCTAGAATTCTCCCAATTCTTAAACCTGGAAAGGATCCTACTTCTCCTATTAGTTACAGACCAATTTCTTTACTCTCTTCTATTAGTAAACTAATTGAAAATGTCATCCTGAACCTTCTTTAAAAGGAGTCAAATCAAAAGAACCTTCTCATCCTACAGCAATTTGGATTTACCGAAAAACTTTTTACAACTCATCATCTCTACAATCTCACAGAAACTGTTGCTGAAGGATTTACCTGGAAATATGAAACTGCTGCAATTTTTCTTGATGTGGCCAAAGCTTTTGATAGAGTCTGGGTTAATGGATTGATTTACTAACTCATTTCTTACAATTGCTCTCCTTATTTGATTCAAGAAATTCGTAACTATCTTTCAGACAGACACTTTGTTGTCGCAGTAGGGAATACTGATTCCTCAATTCGTGATATTCACGCTGGTGTGACCCAGGGCTCTATTCTAGCTCCTTTCCTCTATAATATCTTTATCAACGATATTCCACAAAAGAACAATATCAAAATTAGTCTTTATGCTGATGATTCTGCAATCTCAACGCAAGGCCGAAAAACTTGTACCATCCAGGAAAATTTGCAAAATTATGTCATTGATTTAGAAAAATGGCTCATTAACTGGAAGATAAAATTAAATGTGGACAAGACTGAAGCAGTTCTTTTCACTTGCAAAAAATCCTATAACCCTCCTAATATTAAAATATACAATAATTATATCACCTGGTCTAAAGAAACTAAGTACTTAGGAATTATCCTTGATCGTAAACTTAACTACAGATCGCATATCTACAATCTTAGAAATAAATTCAATACTCAATTTAGAATTCTCTACCCTTTAATCAATAGAAATTCAGCTTTACCTCTTAATCTCAAAGTTCTAATATATCTCTCTTATCTTCGTCCAGTATTAGCTTATGCAAGCCTAGTTTGGGGTTCTGTCGCACATAAAAATTTTGAAATTATTCAAAGGCTTGAGAACAAAACTCTCAGAATGTTAACGAATTCACCCTGGTACTTTCGTAATGACGATATTAGACGAGCTCTCTCTATTCCAAGTTTAAGACAATTTGTTCACAAAATTTCTACTAAATTCTATAATGATATGCGAAACATTAATAACCCTGTATTAAATATCCT